>ML976731.1:270636-313100 GCA_010015655.1 Bimuria novae-zelandiae CBS 107.79
CAGCCTGATCGATCCAAACAGGGCAGTTGACGAGGAGGACGAGTTCGATACATGGAAGCGCCGCGAGCCGCAGGTTGAAGCAGGTAGCGACAGCGCAAAGTTCCCTACAAAATACTGGGTAGGGCTGCAGGATCGATACCCCAATCTTAGCAAGCTTGCGCTTGACGTACTCTCAATACCGGCTTCAAGTTGTGAGTGCGAGCGAGTTTTCAGCGAGCTAGGCGACCTGTTAGAGCCTCGGAGACGGAAGATCTCTCCGGAGCTTTTGGCAGCGATACACTGCAGTAGAAGGTGGAGAAAAGCTGGGTTTGGCAGCAGCGAGGTCGACGAGAAGGAGCAGCTTACGGTTGAACAGCTCATCTCAAAGTACCATGTGGACACATGGGACGAAGGTTGAAACACCAAGCTTTCTATACAATTTGCCTAATTAGGAAACAAGCTCCTCAAGCCCATCCAGCCAGCCGAGCGCCCGTAGCCAATCAAGCCATCCAGCCGGTTCTACGACCCACAAAACACCAAGCCATCCAGCCTATAGCCAGAAAGCTGGCTGGCTGGATTGTTGCCATCTGTGCTTATCACGGCTTAGGGCACGATGAAACTCGTCGCTCGTACACCACATGGACTATAGACGCTAGAGCTAACGCACGTCGCGTACGTCGAAGGCTTTCTTACAAGCGTATTAGGACTCGCTTGCTGTCGTATAGAGTCTATCCACTTCGACTCTGGCTAAGATGTCCTATACATGTATTAGCCGTCCTACGTTATCGCATAACTTAAGTATAACAAAGGTCACTAGCTTATTAACGCAGAGCCATTACATCAACCGCCTCTATTATTACTCTACTTAACACTAAGTACGTTTAGAGCATTATATCGCCCGTTGTACGTACTAAAGCCAACTAACGTCGTTAACTAACGTATTACACATCAGATCTAGGGCCACCTGGGCTATAAGGCAGTTAAATAACTAGAGGCAAACGTCACTAGCGTTTAACTAATAAGAGAACACATAGACTATCTCTATTAAATATGTATTAAAGCTTAAATAACTCATATCATCTCGAGACGCCCGGCTAAGAGCCGTACATAATAACTATTCTATTAAATTGCGATAGACATTATTTATATTATCCCTGTAGGAGAGGAATGCATTAATGGCAGTAAGTACGCCCTATACTCTATAGACAAGTACTTAAAGTGGCATGAAATCGCCATAGTTAAGCGAAAGGATAAGTTAACTCTTACACGTTAGTTTATATCTTTAATCTGCAAGATCCAGCGCGTGTATAACGCTAACGTAGTTGCTATTTAATATAACAACGAGAAAGGATTTAGAAACGATCTTATTAACATAACAAAAGAACTAGGCATGCTATATAAGCTAGCACTACCTGGCATAAAAGAACTAAATAGACTTATCGAACGCGCTAGCGGAGTACTAACGCAGCGAGCTCGCGCTATACGCATACACGCCAATCTGCCAAAGAGTCTATCACATAAGCTGTATCGCACGCCTACCGAAGCACTAGGCTGGAAGACACCGTACGAGGTAGTATAGGGACAAAAGCCACTCGTTGCTTATATAAGGCCTATTAGCTATCGCGCCTATATCTATAACCGTAATCTAAGAGCTACTAACACGCTTAAATCGCGCACTCTAATTAGCCACCTTATTAACTACAAAGGCACTAATATCTTCCGCATCTAGCTACCTATAAAAGACACTATTATTATTACCCGCGACGTTGTATTTAAACCTACACTCTTCTTTAATAGAATAGATAGGTATGCATTAGGGTTAGTGCTCAAAGAGGTAATTAAACTACTTAAATATCTAGAAGAATATTAATATAATAATATTAGTATTAAAGATCTATTAACTGCTCGTTAACGTTGCTACCTAGTAGAGACACCTACGACCTTAGCTTCGAGAGCTGCAGGCTCCCAGGTAGGGGGTGAACAGATAGACGACGCATTCGAATTAATACAGCAATAGTAATAGCTGCCTACTCTAAGACCTATAATATCTACTGCCACAAGTAATCACACTCCTAAGAGTGATAAAGTACCCAAGGGCTATCGCTAACGCGGCGAGAGAGCTCCACGAGACGTTAACTTAAACCTAACTAACACGAGCTTAATTATTACTAGCAAACGCAATTAAAAGCAGAAAGATCTAAATAATTTTATAATTTATATATACGTAATAGCGCTAGGAGCTACACCTTTTATTAACTATCTCTATGCATTTTTACCCGAGATTCGCTCTATACCTACTATAGATAAGATACTAAGAATTTATTAATCGTAGCTGCTACCTCTGCCAAAGGCAATAAAGCAGCTTAAAATATATATATTTAGTAATTAATTTTAACGCGCTATAAAGGTTAAGTGGCAAGCTCTACGCGCTAAAGGAGTCTTTAAGAAGACTATAAAAACAAAGGCTACTATAGACGCTAAGGTGCTACCATTAATATAAATATTCGTATACAAGATCGACGAAGAAGGATACCTTTTACAGTTTAAAGCTTAACTTGTTATTTAAGGAGATCTTTAAGCTCTACTTAACAATATATACGCTACTACACTCGTAATTTGCAACTTTCGCGCTCTTATTATAATTACTAATTACTTTAGTTTAGAGCTAAAGTAGTACGATGTCCCTACTGCCTTCCTGAACGCTAAGATCGATCGAAAACTGTATGCTAAAACACCTAAGGCGTTCCGCCATACTGCAGGCGAGATTATGCTGGTACTCCGCGCCCTGTACGGCCTGAAGGAGTCACCAATCCTATAGTATAACAAACTACGTCGACAACTTGTTAAGCTAGGTCTAAAGCTAGTTAAAGGCTTTCCTTGCTTATACACAAGCCACTAGCTTATCCTATTTGTCTATATTAACGACATTGTCATGGCATATCATTAGTCTAATGCCTATCACTACAGGTCTTTTAAGAAGGATCTGGTAGTCCTATACAACATTAAAGCTATAAGAGACCTTACCTAGTTTCTCGGAATCCATATTATACGCGATCAAGCCCTATATAAGACGTGGCTAGTCTAGGACGCGTTTATTAATAAGGTATGCGCTTAATTTAGCATCAAAGCTATAGGCAAGGCTCTAGATATTCTACTAGCGGAGAACTAGCTACTATAGTCTACTAAGGAGCCTAATTTATCGCGAACAAAGCTTTATTAGTAACTAGTTAGCTCTTTCGCATATATCGCTGTTTAGGGTAGACCTAACGTCGCCTGAACGCACATCGTCTTTGCTTGTCACCTTACTAACCCAGGATAGTTACACATCTCGAAAATCCGGAAGACCTGGCGCTACCTACTTAGCACGAAGGCTTTCGCACTTGAAGCCTCTGCTAGCGCGCAGGATATAGCTGAGTATCTATCTAACGATCTAATATATCGCGATCCTCTCTTCTTTAGATCCTCTAACGCCTTATACGCTGATAAGCCTAAGACTCGCTGAAGCTCTTAAGGCTATGCTTTTAAGCTTAGTAGACTAATAATTAACTAAAAGTTAACAGTACAACGCATAGTCACGAAATTAACTATAGAATTTAAATTACTAGCTCTATTACTTACTAGCTTGCAAATAGAAGAATAGATGCAATTCTTCTCTAGTATTAACCTTACTCTTAACTATACACCTACTATCTAGTGTGACAATTAACAGACTATTAGTATTATTACTAAATAGCAAGACAAGCTTTATATAAAGGTTAAACATGTTAACATCCACTAGCTCTAGATTCGACAGGAAGTCGAAGCCTCTCGTATTAATGTTAAATAGGTCCCTACCGACTATATGCCTGTCGATAGACTTACAAAGATTCTACTTAAGTAGAAGTTTGTAGACTTTATCCGCTAAATTAGCCTTATTAATATTACTAAGCGTCTAAAGGGCCTGCGTTAAACTAATAGCACTAATCTTGATAGTATCTATATACACTAATACTAATTAGCTATTATTAACTCCCTGCCTGGGCGTCCACGCTAGCTAGGGGGTGTGTCACGGTTTATAGCTCTTACTCTACAAGATAGTTGCTCCTACCTTGACATGGTTGCGACTTACCTTCTTTCTGTCTAGGACTAGCGTTGTTTGTGCCTGCGCACCTATACCTTCTGTAGCTTCTAGATAGAATAACCTTAGTTTAATCCTGTAATCTTTTCTACTGCGTACTGTCCGCTCAGCGCTCTGCTTACCGCGACAAAGTGTGTATAGCACTGGTGATAGTGGTGAGCCCTGCGGCGTCCCGCACTGTACTAGGTGGGGCGCTGTGGTGGCTTCTCCTAATCGCACTTGGACGCGACGGTTCTGGAGGAAGTTTTTCACGATTAGGAGGGCGCTGTTATGCCATCCTTGGGCCTTTATCCTGTATAGAAGTCGATTTTTAAGAAGTGCGTCGAAGGCGCCTTGGACGTCCATAGTGACCATAGTGACGTGCTGGCCGTTGGAGAAGGCGTCCTCCACGTTATGTGTGAAGGCGGCTACTAGGTCCATGGCTGATCTCTTGGGGAGAGCCCCCCCGTGTTGGGGGCTCAGTATGCCGTGTGCCATTAGTAAATAGTAAACGCTATTAAATAAGTTAATATCTATAATAAAGAATTAAAATAATTAGAGTTACCTAATTTACAACTTTACAAGGATGCATATAAAAATTTAGATAAAAAAGAAGAAGAGCTAATACCTTAATCTCCTATACTTTACCCTAGCTAGAGTAAACTGGTTACTAGTAAAATAACAAACGTTTTTAACTTCTTAAAAAAACACTAACCCTAGAAGGGAGACTTTAGGTTTATAGTAATTAAATAATAAGACTATACCGTAGTATTTTACTATACCTACTAACCTAATTTAGTTAGCAAAGCAGCACGCGAAATAGTAAACTATTACTACGCTTACGAAAATCCTAAGAAAAAATACCTAAACGAGAACCTAAACTATAAAACTATAGTATAACCTAGACTACCGTAACCCTACGCATGGTTCTATACGATAGACCCTTTACCAAGAAGATTAATATACCTTTTATTACTAAGCTAAGGAATATAGCTACTTTCCCTAAATATACTAATTATGTAGATAAGAGTAGTTTAACTACCCTATCTTCTATTATAATGTTTACCTTTAGAATAAACGCGAAACGCGATACTTTCCATACCTTAATTAGGTACTAAACTAAATAATATTACTACTAATTAATAAGAAATACGTATTAGATATATAGTAAACATACTTATACCTTAACTATAAGGAATATAGGGAGCAAAAGAACGAGCATAGATTTAATTATATACTAAAAGTGTTAAGAATATGTGGGTTCAGTCCAGATTGGTGGAAGGTAGGCCCGTGGTACTTACTACACGTGAAGGTAGCCCCACTATAACGTCCTCGTCACGGTTAATACGGGACTTAAGATAATACACAATAGTTAAGATAATATATTATAGCTATCCTGCCTTGTCCCTCTCCCACTTGGTTATCTATAGTAGTTATACTACTAAAGGGACCTTATTCTAATAGGTTATAAGCCCGGTTACTAAAGCTAACGTTATTATTTTAATACCACCAGAGTCGCGTAGGACTCAGATTTAAAAAGAAAAAAAACCTTAAGAGTTATAAAGGACTTAGCTATAATTCGCGAAAGAAATTAGTCATCGACTAGAGTTACGCAGGACTTAGATTTAAGTAAAAATTAACTTTACCTATACACACCTTCTCTACGCTTAAAAATTAATAATAACTGCACTGCCTATAGCATAACGCATACATATATACCACTCGCATACACCTTACGCTGCTAGCATTGCTTATATACTACCTGTACCGCCTACACCGCCTACACCGCCTGCACTACCTGCAACCAACACGTGTAAGCCTCCTTACATCCGCACACACATAATGGCCGAAGAGAAGAAAAAGTAGAAGATTCTTAAACTTATAGTAAAGAATTATAATAGTTAGTTCCGCTAGAACAAAGTTAAGCTAAGAGGGAAAAGAGTCTTCTACATGTGTAAGAGAAGCCTAGAGGAGCACTACTAAATTACTACTACTAAAGACCTGTTAGATGCTATAAAAGGACTAGACATTATAAATAACAAGACTATTAAGGCCCGCATTAATGTCGACAAGAGAGATAAGTACCTAGAGAACAAGATAATCGTAATTAATCTTCTATTTAGATTCTTTAGTAATAATAACTAGGCCCTTATTAACGAGTATAACACCGCCTTCTAGTTCTAGGCTTACCTGCAAAAGAAGTACACCTAAGCTAACGCTATCGCCGCTAATATATATATAACTAAAATTTAAACATTTACATTTAATTCTAAGAGCACGATTATTAGATTATAAGAAAAGCTAAAGGATTACTAGCGTAAGCTTGTCTTAGTAAACGCTAACACTAATAGAGCCTATAAAGACGCTACACTACTACTTATTCTTATTAAATTACTCCCTCTAAGTTTTAAAACTATAATTAACACCCTAAATGCCTAGCTTAACCTCACTATCGAACAAAAGCTTAAGTTCCTAAAAGAGAAGGAGGTCCGAGACCAGCAAGATACCAACGAACAAGCTCTTCCAGCATTCCAAAAAGCCTACAAGTACGTTCCGCCACACAAGCGAGGCAACAGGGACCTGTCATCCGACTCCGAACCTAGCGCTACGTCTGGCATCTAGTGCTACCTTTGCGACGAATCTCACTACATGCGAGACTATTCAAAGCTTGCGAAGGCTCGAAAGCTCCTAAGGGAATATAAAGCTAAGAAGAAGCGAAGGAAGAAAAAGCCGTCCCCTCTAAAGCTACCTAAGCCGCCTGTTAAGCCCAGGAAATCTAACAAAAAGACTAGCAAAGCATATAAAGCTAAAGAAGAAGGTAGGTTAGAATTAGAGCTAGAGACATTAACTAGTGCCTTAGACTTAGAAGACGAGGAAATCAAGACATGCCATCTCTTAAAAGACATCATCGGTAAGCCCTCTTTATCTACCTAGGCCGGCGACACTAGCGCTTCCTCACACATATCTAACCAACCCTTATTATTTAAATAGATAATCAAGATCAAGCAAAGACTCGTTTAGGTTAAAGGGGAAGAGTTATATACAGACTAGAAAAAAGAAGCTTATGTAGTATATAAAAACAGGTTATTAACATAGCTTTTAGATATACTACTTATACCTAATCTTAGAGTTAATCTATTATTAGGGAGACGAATTTGCGCAGCAGGCCTAAAGGGTTAATTTAACTTAAATACACTATATTTTAAACTAGGAAAGAAGACAATTATTAAAGTAACTATAGATAACGGCCTCTATATAGTGTTACACATCGCCAATAGATACCAAGAGATGGCATTCCCAAGCATAGAATAGTATACACTAGCAGAATTTAACGAAATGGAACTTAAGACTGGCGAAAAAGAGAAATACTTACTATATTACAGATACTTTACACACCTGGGGCCTGCAAAGATCGCGAAACTCCACGAAGTTACAACCCTCTAGAAGAAGATTTAAGTACCAGAAAAGATAGAACCCTGCGAAGTCTACACCTTAATAAAAATAAAGAATAGCATCCCTAAGTAGCTAAGAGAGTATAAGGCTATAAAGCTAGCTTTAATACAGTTTAATATTACAGGACCCTTTCTAATATCTTTAAAAGGAAACTAATGGTTCCTCCTTATTATTAATAGCTACACGCGAAAGAACTAGGTTATCCTATTAAAGCATAAAAGAGACGCATAAAAGGAACTTAAAGTCTAAAAGACCTTTATTAAATATTAAACTAATAAAAAAGTTAAAGCTACTAGGACTAACAACGCACTAGAACTCTTATAACAAGTTAAGGAATAAAGAGTTATATAAAGAGTAGAACTATAGCCTACTATAATTACGTTATTATATTAAAATAGACTAGCTAAGCGAAATATCTAAACTATAGAAGCTAATATAAAAGTAATACTTAAGAACGCTAGTCTACTAATTAAGTTCTAGGACAAAGCTATAGAGGCAGATATATATATACGAAACCGCACTAATACAGGACCTACAATTAATAGAAAGCAAGTCAGCCCTAAAGAGGCTTTCACGGGAAAGACGCCATCTATTAACCACATCCGTGTATAGGGGAGCAAGTGCTACTCCTACATCCACCCTAAGATAATTCTAGCAGATTAACGACACGACAAGCTTATAGACCACGGCAAAGTTAGAGTATTCGTAGGCTATTCTAAGATAATAAACAAGTAGTTCAAGTTCTATTCGCCAGAACTAGGATACACCTCAAGATTAAGCCGCATATCAGTAGACAAACACACGCCTAAAGGGAGGGTCAAACTACGATTGCAAAACATCCCAGCTAGATCACAGGGAACGCAAAATACTATGCCAGACCAAAAACCAAGAGAAAGTCTAAGGAAAGATCCTACTCCTACTAAATTAACTACTGCTTAACCAACTCCCGCTCAACCAGCTCCTGCAGAACTAATAGAACAAGCCGCTATAGAACAAATAGAACCACTAACTATAGACAAGATAGAACCACTAACTGCGGAGCAAATGGAACTATCGCCTATAGAATAAGTAGAACCAACTCCCAAGCCAATCAAGCGTGGAAGAGAAAAACTAAGGAAGCTAAACGCTACTCTTCCTACAGCTCTGCCTCAAGGTAAGCAAGTACCCGACCTAGTAAGCGAAGAGCCTAGAAAACCTGTCAAAGTCTTGCCAAAAGCTCTATAATACTTCATAAAAGGGTCTAAACGCAAGAGGTCTAGCGAAGACACTATAGAAGATAAAAAATTCTAGAAAATTATTAAAGCTATGCTGGCACGAGTCGACTTTACAGACGAGCAAGCATAGACTTTTAAGAAAGCCTTTTTAGCAACTAAGATTACAGGAATTCAGATTCCCCAGACATATCAACAAGCTATCTATAACCTAAAGTATAAAAATTAATAGAAAGTAGAAGTGCTAGAGGAGATAATCTCACTAATAGAAAATAGAACCTAAGAAGAAGTCTTACTAGCAAAAGACGCAAATATAGTTAACTTAAAGTAGGTTTTTATAATTAAGACTAAGCTAGACACGATAGTTAAATAATTTAGGGCACGCCTTATAGCAAGGGGTTTTACTTAAGTATAAGGTATTAACTATAACAAGACCTTTGCGCTAACTATTTATATAAATACCTTACGTTTATTCCTAGCCACTATCGTAGTAGAAGACTTAGAATGTTTTTATTATAATATTAAGAATACGTTTACTAAGTCTTACCTTAAGGAACAGATCCTCCTTAAGCCACTAGAAGAAGTTTATGTTAAAAAAAGATATATCTTAAAAGTCCTTTAAAGCCTATACGGACTAAAGCAAGCTATTCGAGACTAAAACCTATTAATAAAGAAAGAGCTTCTTATATAGGGATTTATATAAAGCCTTACAGACCCTTGTATGTTTGTCTATAAGGAGAGAAAGATTTAAATCCTAGTCTACGTTAATAACGTCCTTGCAGCGGCAAAGGAGCAATCTTAGACTAAGTAGTTCTAAAAGAAGCTTTCTAGACAATTTAACGCTAAGAACCTAAAGGAGGTAGATAAATTCCTTAGAGTGTAAGTTACAAGAGATAGAAAGCACTATATAATCTTTCTTAACTAAAAGTAATACCTACGCGCAGTACTTAACAAGTTTAAAATATTAAGTAAGAAGAATAAAGATAGGAAAATCCTATCTGCTAATTATACCTTATTTAGGCTAACTACTAATAACGACACCCGAATTAACATAACCAAGTACTAGCAAGAAATTAAAAGCTTAATATTCGCTATAGTTCTTACACGTCTAGATATTGCATTCACCCTTAGAAAACTAAGCTAATACATAAGCGATCCAGCAGAACACCATGGCCATGCATTAAAGAACCTATTACAGTACCTTAGGTTAATAGTTATAATAAAACTACGCTATGGACTAAGGGGAGCATACTTATAATTTATCGTCTACTTAGATGCTAACTGGGCAAGCGATACTGTGGACTAAAAGAGCGTCTTAGGAAGCACTGCAATGTTCTATAGAGGTCTAATATTATAGTCTAGTAAGAAGTAATAATTAGTTGCAACGTTAAGTTGCGAATCTAAGTATATTACGCTTTTAACATGCTGCAAGCAAGGCTAGTAGATTACTTAAGTGTTTAGAGACCTTAGATTCCTAAAGTACATTAGAAAAGACACTAACAAGGTTTAGATGTTAGGCGATAATCAGGGCGCTATTACACTTATAAAGAACCCTCACCTTTACGAAAGATTAAAGCACATCTACGTTTGTTATTACTTTATTAGGGACCTGGCAAAATAAGGTAGACTTAATATAGCTTACGTGCTAACTACAGATATAGTTACTAATAGAATAATAAAGCCTTTACAGCGAGTGGCATTTAAGAGATTTAAGAACTAACTAAGAGTTATCTATAGACTAGACCTATCCTAAGGGGGAGTGTTAAGAATATATAGGTTTAGTCTAAATTAGTAGAAGGTAGGCCCGTGGTACTTGCTACACGTAAAGGTAGCCCCACTATAATATCCTCGCTACGGTTAATACGGGACTCAAGACAATACACGATAGTTAAGACAATATATTGTAGCCACCCCGCCTTGTCCCTCTCCCACTCGGTTATCCATGGTAGTCATACTACTAAAGGGACCTTGTTCTAATAAAAAGAAACTATAACCCTTAGGATTAAATTAGTAATAAAGGAAGAAGATAGTGAAGTTTCCCTAAATAAGACTTAATAATAGCTTTAGGAAAAAAGTAAAGGACACCTTAAACCTATAAAGCTAGTTATAGAGAAAATGTCTTTTTTAGACTAAGGCTTAGGCGGGAAAACGCCCTTAAGAAAGTAAATACTACCTATAGTTAGGTATTAATTAAGCTACTAGTATAGCTTAAAGGAACATAGATAAAAGCCATGCTAGACTTAGAAGTATAAGAAAGCTATATATTAAAAAAAGCACTTAATAGAGCAGGACTCTATAAGCGTAAGAAGGCCATACCCTATGCTATCTATATCGCGAATAGATAACTAATGCCTAGTAAAGTAATAATTAAATATAAGGTTAAAACTACCCTTACGATCTATAGACACCAGGAATTAATTACTCTTAATATAATTAAAGAAGCTAACCACGACGTAATTTTAAAATTACCCTAGCTAAGGAAGCACAACCCTATAAGTAAAAAAAAAAAAAAGAGCTATCCTTTAAGCGCTATAACTATATATTATAAGTAAAGCCTACGTATTAACAAAGCATAATAGTAAATAAGAAAGCTATTAATAATATAGTCTCGCAACTAGAAGTTAATAAATATAAAATTAACATAGTAGACACTAGCAGGAACTACTAAATTATGAAGTATAAATATAAAGAGAACAGCACACCTCTTAATGTCCTTAATAAATATAAAGAATAAAGTTATTTATTTTAGGAAAAGAAAGGAGTAAACGCCCTTCTTAAGTATATACACTAAGATTATTGCATTATTCTTAAAAAGAAAAAAACGCTGCCCTTTAGACCACTATATAGCTAAAGTAAAAAAGAACTTTAATAGACACGCAAATTCCTAAAAAAAGTCCTTAAAAGGTAATAAATACGCAAATTAGAATTGCTAGTAGTATTACCCCTAATATTTATTATAAAGAAGGATAGAACACAACGTCTATATATTAACTATAAGAGGCTTAATAACATAACGATTAAGAATAGATACCTACTACTAAATATACAAGAGTCTAGAGATAGGCTAGGACAAGCTAAGATATTTACATAATTTAACTTACAAGATAGATACTACCTTATATAAATAGTAGCAAGTGATAAGTAGAAGACAGCCTTTTAAACTAGATATAAACTATTTAAGTATTCTTTAAACAGGAGAAGGATTATGTGTAACACGTATAAATAGTATTATAAGCGCTAAATAGCGCTAATCTATAATTAAAACTTAAGAAATATAAATTCTATATTATAGAACTAGAATTTCTAGGACATGTTATTAACACTAAAGGTATTTAAGTAAGCCCTTAAAAGATTAAGGAAGTAAGAAAGTAAAAATTACTTATTAACTTTAAAAAAGTATAAGCCTTTCTTAGATTTATTAGATTTAATAGATAGTTTATTACGGTCTACTCTAGAATTACACTACCACTTACTAACCTTATAAAGAAGGACAGACCCTTTAACTAGATAAAAGAATATAAATAAGTATTTTAAACACTATAAGAAGCATGCATTACACTACTAGTCCTTATACACTTTTAAGACAACAAATCCTTGCGTATCGAAATAAACGTAAGTAACTTGGTAGTTAGAGCATGCGCGAAGCAAGAAAAGAATAGTAAATAGTACCTAGTTATATACTACGTACACAAGTTTATATTAGAAGCATTACGATATAAAGTACACGATAAAGAACTACTCGCAATAGTAAAAGCTATTAAACACTAGAGGATCTACGCACATAGCTACTTAGAACTTATAATCTTTATAAACTATAAAAACCTTACACGCTTTATAATTACTAAAAAAGTAACCTAATAATAAGTAAGATAGTTAGAAGCGCTAGAATAATATAAATTTAAGATTATATACACCCTAAGTAAAGAAAACGGACAAGCGGACGCTCTTAGCAGAAAAAATAATAAAAAAGAAAAAGTTAAAATATATATTATAATACTAAAGTACAATCCTAATAGTTCTTTAAAACTAATAGCTAAACTTAATTAACTCCTTATGCTTACACAAGAAGTATCTAAGGAATTATATGTTGGTATTAAACCTACGCAACACTGCTACGGCTTTTACTACCATGCAGTTTGTCTGTGGTTTCAAACCTGCGCAACACTGCTACGGCTTTTACCGCTATATAGTTTGCCTGCAGCTTATTGCGCAGTTTACCTATAGTTTATTGCGCTAGTCCTAATCGGGCTAGCAAGGAACAAACCACGCTTAATAAATACCTCTCACAGTAGCCCACCACAATAGATCTATAATTAAGAATTAAATCAGTACCACATTGTTGCAACAAAGTCTTGATCCAACAGCCTATTGCTGTATCAACACTGATCAGTGGTTGCTACACCACAGATTGGCAAGATATACTGTGTACAGGGAATCTCAGCGCACGTTTCAGGCTGAGTATTCTGGCGATAGAAGCGGTTAGCGCATGCCTCCTCCCCTACCAAGGCCCAGGATACAGCATCGCTAGTGCGAAGTACAGGTACGACAAGCTCACTGCTATCCTGTATCAGGATCAGCGGCGCCTCGTATTTAAAGGATCTCTCCGCCTGGATTATCCCTACTAAGGCTTAGTTTGGAAGGAGATTTGCGTCAACCACGCTAACTTTTGTTAAATTATACTAATTACAGGCCCATATCTAAAACGCTATTATAAAGTACACCTAAACAAAGAATCGCTCGTAGTACCTAAATAAGATAATCTATAAGGACTAGTACGCTAACCAAGATTTTAATATCGCTAACGCCACCGTTAATATAAACAAACTTAACACTATAGTTATTAACTAGATAATATAGGTAGAAGAAGATAACATATTTAGCCTATTTCTACTACTTAAGTTTAAGGAGCATTTCGAGAATTTTACCCGTAATCTCTTTAATAGCATTAATAAGCGCATCTAAAAAGCACTTAAAGAGCTCCTCCGCCAGCAAGACATCTACATTAAGCAAGATAATAGTAATAATCTCCCTAACTAATTCGCAGAACTCCTTACATTAACCGCCGTCTTAAAATAGCCCGCCAAGTATCTTAAGCTTATAAGGCTCTGCAAAGGCTTTAAGTGCCACTAGATTATAGATAATAAAGAATAATAGTAGCAGCAGCGAGCTCCGCTAGGTAGAGGATTATTATTATTATTATAACCTAGATTTACGCCTGTGCAGAATAACTCTTATTTACTTACTAACCTCGCCAAGTTATACACGCTGGAGCAGAAGTATTTAGGTAATAAATACAATATCCTTAAGACGAAGATTAAGGTGTTCAACGACCTTTACACTAAGGTTAGGATTAATAAGGATAAGTAGTATAAAATAGCACTCTTTATTATGCTTACTAGCTAAGCACTTTAGTATTACTATAATTACATTACTCCCTAGGCGCTTACGCTTACTTACAATACAATGCTTAACAAGCTACGCACGTACTTTAACACCACACAAGCTTACTAGATATACCTCTAGGAGTGGTATAGCACTACGCTCAAGAGCGTTATAACTACTAACCCTAAGAAAGACCCTATAAAGTGTCTTAAAATAGTTATTAGTAAGATAAACATGCTCTATTAGGCACTATTATAGGACTAGGGTGAGAGCTATAATTAGCATTTGCTTACGCAACAGCTCCTTAGCGCATGTCGTGGCATTAAAGCAACTACTATAGCGTACTTAAAGCTAGTAACTATATTTAAAGGTGTTGCTGCAGATCTCCGCAACGTAGTTAGTATGTAGTTAAGCTATTATCCTAATAGCCAGTTTCTATCACGAGATACAGATAAGCAGTATTACACCAATCGCCGCTATATTCGCAATAATTAACAAGCTACAGGATTATTAAATAATAACTACTATAGCTACCGCTATTAAGGTTAAGGCGGATCGCGCGGCAATCGATTTAATAATAATAATTATTAGTTAAACTACTTAGGCAATCGCCGCAACAAGACATGCTTTATCTATAAGTAGCCTAAGTGCTAATTAACTTAAGACTTAAAGAAGGAGCGTATAGAGCATCGCCAACGCTATAACTAATACGCTTAAGATAATCCTAATGCCCCAAGCTATAAAGTGTTTCTCGCCGGCTATAAAGGCATAGAGCTTAAAGACAGCGACGATAGCGACAATAATACTAGTAATAATAATATTAAAGTATATTTTACTAATTAAGTCTACTTAACTGCATCCTGTGGTAAAATTAACAGCGACGCCATCGTCTCTAGCCTTAATAACGCTGCCGCACTTTATGTAATTATAGGAAATGATCCTTACATCTCTAGTAAAGCAAATAAAGATACTTAACTCTTCTTATTTAATTCACGCTACGGCGCAGATATCTTTTAAGGTATTATGCCTAACACTAGTGTAGCTAGTGTCTTAACTGCTAGCAAGACATAAGTAAAGGCGCTATAACTTATCTAACTATCTATAGTTATTAATAAGTCCACCGCAGGACGTTGTTAAATCTAATTTAGAGATAATCCAAAGTGTTTCTCCCTTAGCGACGTTAATGTCAGCACGCTATTTAGTACAATTACCTTTATAGTAATACTAACTAACACACCATTTCTACTCTGCTTAAATAATATAGATTATTATAGTATCTTCTTTAACAACATCGATAATATGCTCGTTTAAGGTAGCAAAGAATTCCTAATTATCCGTAAATAGGGACATCTATAGCTCCTGCTTAATAAACAAGAGACTATTATCTACTACTTAATTAAGACTAAGCTGCGCTAGCTTTACTAATGCTTTGGCCATCCTGCTACTAGACGACTGCACAAGATCCTCAGCAAAGCAGGCCATAAAGATATTAATAAGGACATTATTAATCGCATTAATAAGTACTATCACCAGTGTTAAATCTATAATAAAGCACCTGGCCGTTTCCACTTTACTATTTATAATAATATAGACTTTAACTCATGCGTTATTATTAATATAATATACATTAATTAGAAACCAGTGCTCCACGCAGTTGATAAAGCCACAGCTTTTTAAGCTACTTAATTTATGCTAAATATCTAGGCAAACACTACTTCGGATCTCCTTCGCGCTATGTAGATTAACATATACGTTAGTCCTCCTAACGTTATTAAAATAGATGCTAGCAAGAACTTTATTACTAACAAGTTTATTAATAACGCCACGTTACTTGCAATTAAGGTTAAGGAAGTCCTAATAGAGGCATATTATTTAATTAGCAAGATTAAGCGCTATCATGCTCCTATCCACCGTACTTATAGGGTGATCTCTATAGACGTTGGACGCATAACCACTCCCGAATATATCTTGCAGATGGCTATTAAGGCTATTAATAACACCGCAGGTCCTAACGGACTTGTCCTAACTCTTCTCGTCTTTAGAGCATATCCTCGCCTGTTAAAGAAATTACTACTATCGCTATCTATTACCGCCCGCGGCGCTGCAGTACGCAAAGCAATAGCTAAAGTGCGTAAAATTAAGGTAAAGCGCTAAGTTAATAAGGCTCTTATAACTCGCAATAGTCCTAACGTAACTAATATCTTACTATTACCTATCCTAAGCAGCGTTAAAGTCTAGTAAGAGAACTATAGATAGTCTAGCCTGCATTAGATAATCGCCCTCCACGTTAACAAGCAATCCGTGGTTATCGAAATTAATAATAAACAAGTTACCTTCTACATTACCGTAGTGCGCCCGTATCATGCAGATAATACGACCATTATTACCCCTCCTATAGAGGACGAGGACAACGGTGGCTCTAACAATAATTTTACTCCTATTATAAAGGAGCCCGCGCCCAAGCGTAAGCGCGATAGGCTAAAAGGCTTAAGAAATAAGCCAAAACCTAATAAAGTTATAACTACTATAGTTAACCTTAATTAACGTAAGCGTAATAATCTTATCCTAGCTAAGAAGCTACGAGCAGTCGGCAAGATTATAATACTAAAGTAACTATTTAAAGTATTTATAAAGATAGAGATTAACGCTCTTATAACATAAGATATCTTTTGCTTTAAGAAGTATAGTCCTTACTATTATAATAAGGTCCGTATCTTTAAGTCACGCATTGTTAATAAAGTTAAGGGCAAAACTACTAATCGCCCGTACGAAAAGTCCCGTCTTATTATCTAAGGATACGCTAATAACGATAAGAAGCTTGTCCTAACATAGTCTCCCACTATCCAGCGTGCAAGCCAGCGTGTGATTATCGCTCTAGCACCATTACTGTTGAAGCTGGGCATGTACCTCTGGCTCCGTGACATCACTCAGGCCTATACGCAATTGGATGATCTACTCTAGCGTACTATTATGGCTAACATACCAGCCCAGCTTAAGGAAAGTTATCTAATAAACACAGTTATAGTTATTATTAAGCCGCTATACGGCATTACTAAAGCAGGTGCCTATTAGTGGTCAACGTATAATAAACACCACACCAAGACTCTCTACATAGTAACATCTACTTATAATCCATGCTTACTTATTAGTAAGGCTAGTAATAAGTGCTTTAGCATTATTAGCATGCAAACTAACGACACGCTTAGTCTGTCTAATAAAGCTTTTGCAGACCTTAAGGACTAAGAGCTACGTTTTAAGACCAAGCCTAAGCAGTTTCTCTTACCAAACGCATAAATTAACTTTAATGGCTACATTATTAAGCTTAATAATAATAATCGCGCCATTACTCTGCGCCAGAAGAAGCAAGGCAAGAAGCTGGAAATAGCTAATAATAAGTAATTATATATTTAACAGCGCGCTCGAGGTGCTTATATTATAATAATCTATTAACCTAAGGCGAGCTTCGACCTCGCCGCCGTAGCCCAAGCAAGTAAGCCCATAAAAGAAGAAATTACCAGATTAAATAAGCGCATTATCTAGTAGAAGGAGAATATTACTCGCGGCCTTAGCTTTATCCTACTAGACTTAAGCAACTTAAAGCTATACGCCTTTATTAACGCATTATTTACTAATAATAAGGACATGTTATTACAAATAGGCTTTATAATCACGCTTAGTAATAAGACTAAAGACGGCGATTGTAACTTTAAGTTTACTAGCAATATTATCTACTAGTTATCTATTAAGTGTAAGCGCGTTACTCGTAGCGTCCTTACATCTAAGATCTACGCGATAGCCTATAGAGTTAACATTATAATTATAATTAGTGGTACAATTAACATAATTATGCAGTAACTTAACCTCCCTAATATCTCTATCGTTGTGTGCACTAACTCACGCTCCTTATATAATTACTTTATTAAGCTTAGCACTACTAAGGAGAAGCGCCTTATAATTAACATTATAGCTCTACGTAAGGCCTATAAGCGCAATAATCTTATAGACATCCGCTAAATCAATAGACGTGACAATCTAGCAGACTTAATAATTAAGGCTAGCTCTAACTTAGCTATAGAGTATCTTATTAACTATAACTAGCTTGAGCTTCGCGTGCAAGGCTGGGTTAATCGTGCTAAAGTTAACACCCTAGAGTACAATTACGATAGCAAGAAGTAGTAAGTCTATAAAAGGAGCAGCGAGATAGGCACTAAAAAGACGCGCACTAGCGCTAGTCTAGTTAGAAAACTAGCAACTGTTACAAATTATGTTTTATTGCAGATTTAAGCGTTCTGGGCTAAACTAGCCACATGTAGCATAAAAGAAAAAGATAGCCAGTGTTGGTATCAAACCTACGCAACACTGCTACGGCTTTCACCGCCATACAGTTTGCCTGTAGTTTCAAACCTGCGCAACACTGCTATAGCTTTCACCGCTATGCAGTTTGCCTGTAGCTTATTACGCAGTTTGCCTGTGGTTTGTTGCGCTAGTCCTGATCGGGCTAGCAGAGAACAAACCACGCTTAATAAATACCTCTCACAGCAGCCCACCACAATAGATCTGCAATTAAGAATCAAATCAGTACCACATCGTTGCAACGAAGTCTTAATCCAACAGCCTATTGCCGTATCAACATTATACATAGAAATTATATAGCAATACCATGATAACCCGGTGTACGGATACCCAGGTATTAGAAAGATAATGGAACTCATCCAGCGAAATTATAGCTTTAAAGAAATTAAAGAAGTAGTAACTATGTATATCCGCAAGTGCGTAGATTGCTAGCGCAATAAGCATGCTATATATTTTAAGTATAAGAAGATGCAAGTAATCTAAATACCTATTACACTATAGAAAGACATCGCTATAGACTTTATTATAAGATTACTAAAGTTAAAGGACCCTATAATAGGAATTACTTATAACGTAATACTAATTATTATCTATTAATTTACTAAATACGTAGAATTACTACTATACTAAAAGATAACTATAATAAAGGAACTTGCATTCCTTATCCTAAATTAACTTATATAACACTATAGTATTCTAAAAATTATTATTAGTAATAGAGACAAGCTCTTTACCTTAAACTACTAAACAACGCTTATAGCACTTATTAGAATAAAACGAAAACTATTAACGGCATACTATCCGCAAACCGACGGACAAATAGAACGTACGAACTAAATAATTAAGACGTACTTACGTATCTACTACAACAACTAGAAAAATAACTAGATTTCCTTATTACCTATAGCATAGTTAGCATATAACAATAAGATATTAGTAGTAACCAGATTCACACTATTCTATGCAAACCACGAAAGATATTTATATTTCTTTAATTAAACACTTCCTACAGCGATTAGGATAGAAAAAGTAATAAATATAATAAAAACTATAAAGAAAACCCATGCACAACTCTAAGAGAACCTTAAAAAAGCTTAATAGCAAAGTATTTCCTACATAAACTAAAAAAGAAAAACGGCAACTTAGCTGAAAAATGGGAATAAAGCATATCTACTCACGAAAAACTTTTAAACCTAGAAGAAAAAACATAAGAAACTAGATTATATTAAGGTTAGGCTATTTTTTATTATTAAATAAGTATTACTAATTAACTACTACTTAGAACTATCGCTAGACGCAAAAATACACCTAATATTCTATATAGACTAACTTAAACCTATAGACCCTAAGACACTAGTTAAAACAATCTTCTATTATTAGCTTAAGGAAGAAAATAAATTTAAAGTTAAAATAATTTTAGGATATAAAGAAGTTAGATAAGAAAACTTCTAAGATAATAAAGTTTTATAAGAATAGTTAGTAAAGTAGAAAGGATACCTATACTTAGAAAATATATAAAAACTTAAATTTAAACTCTACAAAAACTATAAACAGCTCTTAAAAAAGGCACAGGGCAAGGTCTATAACTACTACTACTACTACTACTATACTATAGTAATAAGAAAAAGTGTTAATAGAAATAAGACTTATAATATAATAATAATTAATGTACTAACGAACTAAGAAAACCCGAAAGGACTATTAAAAAAAATTAATAAACTTAAATAAAACCTACATAACTAAGACAAAGGTTGAGGTAATAAGGACATTCTATCTAATAAACCTAATGTCGCCTATATAGTAGGCGAATAGCGGACCAAGGTATCTATAGTAGGATAATTAACTATCTTAGTATTTACTACCTCTCCTTTAGTAGCTAAATTAGACGTAAGATATAACTTCTTCTTGCATGCGTGCTCTTTAGCCTACGCTAGTATCCTCTTATCTTTTAATAAATAAAAAATAACTATAGCTAATTATTTTTTATCCTCTTTAACCTTCTTCCTATACTCCTCTCGTGTCTTATTTAATAACGTCTAAGACATGTTAACGCACGAATAGCTAAGGTAAATATACTTAGTATACTTTAAATCTAATTTAGGTATAATTTAACAATTTTAACCTTTATATTTATACTTAAAATAAGGGTGCTTAGTAATAAAATTAGCCTAAAGGATTTCGTTATATAAATAAAGTTTATAGGTAGTAGACTTAGCAGGTATAGTAACTAACGTTATATTTATAAATATAAGAACAAGGTTACGCTTATATAAAAGAAGATAAAACTTAATACGTAGTTTAAAGATAAATTTAAAAAGGGAGGGAATAATATTAGGGTTTAAGATCTTAAAAAGGCTATACTAGTTTTATACTTAACTCCTTATATTATTTACTATAAATAACTAGTTATTTCGCGACTACGCCGCATGGCGCTAAGTTATGTAACTGCTCTGTAGAGAGCACTCGCCAGCGAGCGCTTAGTAAAGAGCGCTCTATAGGGAGCGCTTGCCAAAGAGTGCTCGACAGAGAGCGCTTGCCAGCGAGTAGTCCCAAATACGTATATATAGGAACGCGATAGTAGTCTTCTATAATTATATTTAACCTTGTTTATTAATCTATTGTTTAGATCTAAATAAGCAACCTTATTAATTTAATTATGCTATACACACCTTTAATACTAATATCTTAGTAATAGGCGTAAGCTATTACTACGATCCTCTCTCGTCCTACTAGTACTCTTGCCCGAGAACCAACCTTAGCCCTTAGGGACCAGCTACCCCTAGGGATCTTAATAATTAACTGCTTTACATATAATCTAGATTTATGCCTTAAAGGATGCGTAGTCCTTAAATACTCTCTTAGTTTTATTATTATATTCCGCGATATCATCTTCGTTCTTTAAGTAATTTTTAATAAGGGATTATAGCTATTTAGCTACTTTACCTTTTATATGCATGCCTGCTGCTAGGAATTTTACTTACTCTATTTTAAAGATATCCTTATTATATTAGCAGTATAGCTCTATATTTATAAAGAACGCCTTAAGTCCTTCTCTTTTATGTTTATAAATTTTAAGAATCTTAAAGGATATCCTTCCTATAGTTATAGTAGTTAGAATATAATTTATTAGTTTAGCTAGCTACTTCTTAAGCTACTATATTTTATTAGCCTAGTTAGCTAACACTATTATAGTGTTTATAGTTAGTCTAGAAGCCGTGCTTCCTATTAAGACTCTTACTATAGTAGCTATTATAGCTATTTTTGTTATTTTAAACCTTTAGGTAGTTAAAGTGTTATAAGGGCTCTACGTACCTAAGCCTAGTCTAGGTTAGGGAAAGATAGATTAAGGGTGGAGTGCCTTATAGATATTTAGTAGTAGAAAGCTAGAGATAGCTACAAGGTAAGTCTTTAAAATAATTTAATTTTATACCAAACTATAGAATAACTAACTAGGAGATTTACTAATCTGTTATAGGAGATATACTCGTAGTATATTAAGTTAATTATAAGGAGTAGGAGAAGTATAAAGAAATTATTAACCTATATACTATTTATCCTAGTCCTTACTATTATCTAAATTGCTATTATAGTCCTACTAAGCTATTATAGTCCCTAGGACTTTTATAGTCCTTGGGACTTTCGTAGTCCCTTACACTTTTGTAGTCCCTTAGACTTTTCGCTTATGCAGGACTACGTTACGTAACTACTAATCTAAGCTACCCCGCATCTTCGTGTGTTCCCGCGACCTAGTTATTTCGCTAATAATTACTTTCTTAGCGTAATTATCTAGTCTCCTTGTTCCTGTGGGGTTCGTGATCGTAATAATCTATAATATTAAGGCCTTTTTAATCTGCTCTCTTTAATATCTGCTTTACAAGCTTTGTAATAGTGTCGTGATAGACTAGCAAATTAAAATATTTAGTAACTTCTTTAGTAGTTACTATACTAAGCACTAACGCGCTAACTATAAAAGCTTTCTCTATAATAATAAGTTCGCGTATAGCTATTTTTTTTTTACTAAGGCTTATAAACTTTATATATATAAGGCTTGCGACGAGACATAGGCATTTTTTTTAAGTATATTAACGCGTTATAGATGGAGATATAAGGGGGAGAAGTTTATTATTATAATAATAATAATAGCCAGGTAGGGCGCGCGCTAAGGTAGAATAAAAAAAACGAGCTCCTTCGTACATCCTTGTTATTGCTCCTTGCAGCTACTAAGGCATGTCTAAAACCCAATTACGAACACCCCGTGTAATCGCAGATTGGCAGAACGCGTCATGATCCTGATGCCTTTTCCAGGTAATGGCATTGTACGGGGGACAAGATGTTGTCGTGATCATTGGTCATGGTTACTGTTGGCAACATTCTTGCCACCGTGCTGCTCCCGAAGTGACAAAAGCGCGCCAAGTCCCTTGCCTTGTACGACCTTCACATCGACCGTATTCTAGCAATCAGGCAGTGGATTCTGATCTTCGGAGATTCCATGCTCGTCGTGGCGATGTCTCATCCGATTTTGCCAGAGACTGAAAACTGCGTCGCACACGCCGCACTCAATCGGCGCCTAATCTGAATTAGCCAGCGTCACTTGTACATTAAACAGCAATCAACGTACCATGTTGCGCTTGATTACTTCTTCCGGAGTATATGAGAATTCTTCCTCGTTATATACGATATACCTCGAGACGCCCGACTCTGCTCCAAGGGAGTCGTGCATCTGTTCAAACGCAGGCGGTACTGGCTCTTGTAACACGCCCTCAATATCCCTCGTAACAAGCACATGGATCCAATCGCAGCAGACGAATAGATGGCGCGACCGATCAAATCCGGTCGCATATGGCACAAAGACTCTGACCTCGCAATCTATGCCATGGACTCTGAAGAGTTTAGCAATGTCTTCCGCCTCTTTGGGGGAAGGCTGATATCCCCCACCGATGGGTGGGAGCCCGTTTGCCCTGAGAAAAACGTCAAAGTCGGAGACACTGACTTTAAAGCCCCGAACGAGGGTTATCAAGCCCATTTTGCTGAGGAAAGATGTATTTGTAATGAGTGTAAGGTGACGACAAGGGGATGAGATGGTATCCCTCGCATATCCCTCGCACTGTTAACGTCTGCCGCTCACAGACCACCTCTGGCTAGCCAATCAAGTAATCTATCAGGTTCGAAAATCCGGGAAAACCTTGGCAAAACCTTATTCTTTTTCGCGCGCCCGCCAATTTGTATAGGAAATCTAAATACTAGCGGTACGCGTTAGTTCACCTTTACCACGTTAATTAAAGCCATATACACGTCTATACTAGCCTTTCTTAGTGTTGCAGTCGCGTAACACATCTCTAGACGCCCTGTATAACTAACAATAACGCGCCGTCGCCACCTCGTCGCCAGACGCGTTCTTGTACAGGCACGACCCGTGTGCCCACTGTTAAGGCCACGCGTAAGTCCTGTGTACGCTAGAGGAGACCTATTACTATTAACTTTAAAGTAGAAGCTCTTATTATGATAACAGGCGCACGCTGGCTAAAGGCCACGCGTAGGCCTACGAGTTAGTCTAAAAAGTCGAAAACAGCGTCCCGTGGCGCCCGCAAGGACTCTCCAAGCGAAATAAGCCTGCCAGTCCCGCCATTATCGTTGTCGTCTCCGCCTCCTACGCCTCCTACTGTGCCAGTTCCTGCACCTGCGCCTGTGCCTACGCTTACGCCCATACCGCCTACTGTCGCTACTACCGCGATAGTATTGCCCTCTTCGCCGCCGCGCGCGTCGTCGCCAGTACCAGGCCCTTTATATAAGTTAGAGATTAATTATAAGCTACGTGTGATTAGGGAGGCAAATGCTAAGGACATAGCCTTTACATAATAACGGGAGTTTGTGATATAGGATATGCAGGACATGGTGGATAAGATAGTCTATAAACCAACGTCTAGAGTTAAAGGGCAAGACTATTATATAGTAGTAATTAGAGTTACTTTCCGCGCTAGACAGAGGTTAAAGATAACCCGCGCGGCGTTTAAGCATAAGACGTTAATAGACTTTATAGAGTAATAGGACGCGCTTATAAGGGATATAGACTAGTCTGCTAATACGGTGCAAGGTTGCGATTTTATAGAGGTAAGAGTAGAGGTTAGGATAGAGGTTACTCTCTTACAAAGGACGTTTCCTCAGACGTACGCCAACGAACCTTCGTCGCCTAGGCATGTTAATACTCCGCCGCCGGTGGTCGCCGCCGCGGTGCCTCGTGGCAGTCGTACGACATAGTTACTGCAGGCGGAGGCGCAGCAGGAGAGCCGGCAGTCTTTCGCCAAGCTACTCAGTAGTATCCACGAGAGGTGGATTTGCCATAAGAATCTCTGCGACAACCATGGCCATTAGTGCTAGGTTCCTCCAACAACTGGTGAACACTTCGCGATACGTCTAGCAGATAGAGAGACATAGACAAAGCGGATTATTAAGGGACGGGAGAGCGCGTCTATTAAGCAGCCACCCCTTCAGCTTATTACGTACTAGCGTAGTAACACAGGTAACTAGCTTAAAGTTAACCCTTATACCCGCAAAGGCAAGGGCAAAAAACAGTTAGGCAGTAATAATAGCTTATCTAAAGAGAAGAGAAAGCGGCAAAGGAAGCGTGTAGAGGACTTAAAGCACTAAAGAAAGTTATAACGTTTTAAAAATAAGAAAGAGGAGCAAGAGGATACGCAATAGCAGCGTAAACACGATTAAGAGCGCTAACGTTAATAACAACAAGAAGACAAGGAGGAATATTATTAGCTTAAGGAGCTAAAGCGCCAGGCGCGAGAGACTAAGGCGCGGTAGCTACTTCTTATATAGCAAGAGGCGTCTAAGAGCTGGCCACATGGCCCACGCGCGATGGCGTCCAAGTCTCCGCCGCCATTATTATTCGCACAAAGACCCCCGAGCGCTTACACCGTTGTAGAACATCCACTAGCCGCACCCTCCTCTAGCCCTATTAACAGCCATAGAGACACTTAAGTAGAGGTAAGGGAGTTCTTTAAGTAGCTTATAGGACAATAGTTGCCTAAGGATTAAGATAAGTACACCTAAATAATAGAAATTACGCTTAATAAGCGGTAGATAGTTTCTAATCTCTACGTAATAAGTAACTTTTAAGGTAACCTATATAAAGTTGCCCGTAAGCTAAAGCTTAAGGATAGTATTATTTACTCTCTAAAAAGGGGTCTAAAGGTGTTTAAGACCAGTTATCGTACTATAAAGATGTTATTTACTATAATAATAAAATATAAAAAGGATAAGGATTTATCTTTATAAGTCTAGCAGTAGTATTACTATTTTTTTATAATTTTTTATATATCTTAGCCTAAAACTTTATTATTCTTATAGTACTATATTAACAGTACTATAGGTGCTTTTAATTTTATAAATAAAGTTTCTCTTCTTTCTTTTTCTCTTTATCCTCGCTAACTAAGGCTAAAACTAATAGACTAGTAGTGTATCGGCGCAGGTCACTTAAAGGATTAATATTGGCATATCTCCTAGCAAAGGCATATAGAAGTGTATATATAAGAAAGTAGCCTCGAATAAATTAAGTGCCTATAGGCCTAGTACGAAAGGATATAGAAAAAGTACTAAACTATAAAGGCCCTAAGCTCCTCTAAATATATCTCTTCCTAGGTGGCTAGCTAGCACATATCTACTATAAGTTAACTATTAGTCTAATAGATCTAAATTAGGTCTAAATTAGATGCGTAGTTCCCTATCGGTCTAATAGATCTAAAATTAGTCTAATATAAATAAGTATTAGTTTTTAGATAATTTTAAATCTTATTTTAACTAGCTAAAGGTTCTCGTGTTAATAAGTAATTATTTTTATTTTTCTACCCCCTCCTTTATAACTTATAGATAGTCCTTTATTTATATCGTGTGTAAATTATTTCGCGCGTTTTTAACATTTCTAGTAACTAGCGTAGTTAGTAATATTATAATAATAATTATTACTTTACTAATTAGTTAATTTTTATTTATTTTATTTCGCTAGTTATGTGCGTAGCTACCTAAATAGGACTATATTTAAAGTAGCTATATAATTACGTTACATGCCTATATAAAATAATTTTATAAGTATTTATAGGTAAGGGGTCGATCTTTTTCTATAAATAATTCAAGCTATAATTAGCAAGGTATAAAAAATTAGGTTTTAAAAACTTAGTTCTTATTTTATTAACTTATTATAATTTAACTTTAGTATATATTTAGGACTATCTTAGAAATATTCGTACTACTAATAGCTATTTTAGTTTATAACACCTATTTATATTTTTTTAAAAGCGCTTTTAAAAGTATAATAAGTTATTTATCTACGCTATATGCGTGCGTTTAGTTATAATAATATACTTAACTATAAGTTTTTTAAGCTATCTTTTAAAAAGGGTAGCTACTATACTTTTTAGAATAAGAAGTGTAACCCTATAAGTATAGTAATTCTAATTTTAGTCTACCTTAATAATAGATTAGGTAGGTGCCTAACTTTATAAAGTTTAAATTTTAGACTTTTAGAAGGGCCTTGCGGGATTAGGAGGGGGCTAGTAAGGAGGACGCTACTAATCTCTAACTCTTACTTAATAAGGCTATAAAGAACCTAGGCATAATTATGCAGGTTACCTAGGCAGGTAAGGCTAGGCTAACTTTTGTGGAATTGCTGCTCGCGCAGTATTTTGCTTTTATACAGGTAGAGGATTATCTATGGCTTGTACAGAAGGTAGTAAATAATCTTTATAACGCTGTAAGGACGGCTTCGGAGGGGGGTTAGGGTAAGGGAAAGGGTAAGGGGAAGGGGAAGGCGCTTGCTACCCTTAAGGGTACTCTACCTGAGCCCTCTAATTTAGATATAAAGTAGAATTTTATTTTTCTTCCTTTTCTTTCTTATACTATTAAAATTTAAAACTTTTAAGTTTATTACTCTATTCCTTACTCCTATAAGTAAATCTACTAACCTAATACCTTTAAAGGTCTAGGGTAATTTAGATACTTATTATAAAATTTTCTTAACATATAGGGGGCACCTATAAAGTTTAATATAAGATATTATACTAGATTTAAGTTATATCTTATCTACTTAACTTTATATTTAAGGGTTATTTAAAATAGCTTACTAGCTAAGATCTCCTTAACTTCCTATTCTTTTACTTTATTAATAAGGATACCTAGCGGTTTTAGAGCTTCTTATTTTAATAGTAGGTCTTAAGGATCTTTATAAAGGAAATTTAAAGTAAAGATATTATAGATTTGGGACCCTAAAAGAAGTTTAAGTTTATATAAGTAACCAACTTATTTTATTACTTTAAAAGGGCCCTCCTACTTATTAAATAGCTTTTAACTAGATCTTAACTCCGCAAGGTTACAAGCGTCTAGGTAGACTATATTACTAACTTTTTAGTTTACTAAGTAATAGTATTAATTAATTATAAATTATATTTAGTTTTATACTTATTCTATATTTTCTTTTACTAGCTACTAAGCGGTATATATTCGTTTAGCTAGTAATTAAGCATCTTTAATATTTAAATAATTTTAGGGCTTAGTAGATAAGGTAGGATTCTAATCCTAACTTTAATAAAGTTTAGAGCTATACAGGATTTAGTAGGATAACATACTAATAGCCAAATAGGGTAGGGTAACCTGCGCTCGATCGATTAGGGGTAAAAGTAAACTCTAGTTATCCTGGTAGTAGGATATAAAGGGGCGTAGCCTCTAGTTAATATACTTATTCATGATTTCTATCTGGCCATTTATCTCTTTATGGTACGCGGTAGATAGCTTCACTTTAACGCCTATAATCTAATAAAACTCTAACTAGAAAGTAGAAACAAACTAAGGACCTTAATTAAAGATAATAGACTCTAGAGTATATCTAAAGTAGTACACCTATTATATAAATAAGTTAGCTATTTTGCGGGCATTAATTAATTTATAGTAAAAAATAAATACTACTTATTTAGATAAATAATTAATAATTATTATAATCTAATTATATCTAGCCTTATTTTTAAGATATTTTTTAAAGTTAATGCATAGATATTGCATAGGCCTATTAAGGATAGGTAATAGATATAAAAATCCTAGAGTAGGGATCTGTCACGAGTCGTAGGTCGAGGGCCCTCGACGGCCCTAGTCCGCTCTAGACCAGCGCTATCCGGGCCTTCCGCCTATCTACTTCCCTCGCCGCAGCCCTTCTCTTCCCTCTCTAAGGGATCGCCTTAGTACTGTGGATAGACTGAGTCGCCCGTAGTCAGGGCGCTTTTTTACAGGATCTGCCTTAGGTGTGCACGTTAGCAGGGAATATAGTTTTATATATACTACTTATAGGTAGCTTCTATTCCCTTCTAGTAGTACTTTCGAGAGAGTAATTAGTAGGTTTTTATATAACCTAAATAAGCTATTAACTTCTAATTATAAATTTTCCGGATAAGGCAGGTATATAAAGTAGATTTAGGAGGAACGCATAGTCTATTATTATATAGAATAAGATTATTTTAAATCTAATATTTCTCTAGTAGGGACTAGCGTTTTATAATAAATCTAAGGTAGTTCTCCTATAGTAAGGCTTTAATAAGTTAATAAGAATCTAGACTTATAATGTCTTTATTAGTTAATAAGGCAAACACGTCGACTTTAGTATTAGACTTTTTAATATAGGTCTAGACTAGGTTAGAGTTAATTCGGGGGTTAAGTTAATAGGGCCCTTGAAATACGTAGCTATAATTTTATTTTAAATAGTCCTAAGGTCCGCAAGATCTTATTCCTATTAACTTAAAATATTAGCTCTAGCGTTACTTTTACCTAGCATGTATTTAATCTAAAAGTTAAAAAAGGATAGCATTTTGTACTAATAAACTTAATAAGTATTAAGGACCTTAGTAGTTATAAAGTATTCTAAGGATTAATAATCTAAAAGAACTTAAATTATAGTTTAGGTAAAAGCAAGTTTTACGCGCCACTTAATAAAGGTAGTAATAATAGTAAATAATTTCTTATTATAGATCTCCTAGTTTAGTTCGGATCTAGTTAGGACATGACTATAGAATGCTACTAGTTAAACTTTTCTATTTAGATATTCCTGGAATAGTACTCCTGTAATTACTCTGTCTAATACGTCTATTTCTACCCTAGTAGGTAGTTTAGAGTCGAAGTAATAAAGGGTAGGGATAGCTAGTAACGCCTATTTAATTTACTAGAAGGCAACTTTATACTCTAAACTTTATTTAAATAGGACCTAAGGGCTTTGCAAGGTACTAATAGGCTTTATAATATAAGAGAAGTCTTTAATAAATTACTAATAAAATCTAGTAAATTTAAGGAACGACTTTACACTTATTATAATTATAGGGGCTTTCTAGTTCCGTAGTGCTTCTACCTTGGCTGGATCTACCTCTATACCAGTATTGGTAAGGATATAACCTAGGTATCGGGTCCGAGTCACATGGAATTCACTTTTAAGGATGTCTACTTGGAGGCTGACTTTCTAAAGACAATCTAACACCTTCTAAACGTGCTTAATGTGTTCCTTAATAGTGTTAAAATAGATAAGGATATTGTCCAGGTACGTAATATAAAAGTTATTAAGATAATTAATAAGAACGTTATTTATATATTACTAGTAAGTAGCTAGTCTATTATATAACCTAAAAGGTAATACATTGCATTTATAAGATCTGTATTAGGCCTAAAATAAAGTGTACTTTTCTAATTTAGAATCTATGCGAATTTTATTAAAGGTAGCTTAAATATTAAATTTAGTAAATATCTTAGCCTTAAAGGGGCTAGGTAAAAGTTTGTTAATTCTTAAAATTAAGTAGAAGTCCTTTTGGATTAGAAGGTAAAATTTATAGTAGTTTATATATATTTAAAAATCTCTGTTTAGCTTTTATATATAAAGGATTTGAGACGCGAAAGGGCTTTAACTATACTTAATAAATCCCTTTTAAAGATATTCTAAAACGTACTTTTTAATAGCCTCTAGTTCTTCTAGACTAGATTTATATAGAGGACTATAGTTATTTAGAAGGGATTCGGTAAGCATAATCTTATAGTTATATAGTTAATATAAGGATAGCTTATTAGCTAGAGTCTTACTAAACATATCCTAATACTAATAGTATATTTAAGGAAGTTATTCTCTAATAAAATAAGTATTCTTAGAATCTTTAGCGTAGCGTTAAGTTTATATATAGTTTAAGAGGCGTTTAATTTCGTATAAAGAAGTAGTAAAGAATTTATTAATAAGCTTTTTTATATTAAAATAAAAGGCGTTTACTAAAATAAGAGTAATTATAGGCATTCGCATCGCCTACAGAGCGGATGTAGAACGGGCAGGTTTTAGAGCAGGATCCTAAGAAGGTAGGGGTACTATCTTTCTACTTAAAGGGAGAGGATAAGGTAGTTAAATAAGGCCCTTAATATAATTAACTATAGGGCATTTTCTATCTAATATTATTCCTATTTTTATAGGATATCCTGTCGATAAATATCTTACTACACCTCTAAGTTCCAAATTAGCTATTCTAGCTATATTAAGATAGGTTTAGAGGGATTATAGGTCTTAGGATACTTTACTAGCTGTAAGACTTAATTCTATTTTATATTTAATTAAAGCTTAAAGCGCTTAAGCTATTAGATTCCTAGAATATAGTCCTGTATTCCTAAGTTTATTACTATAAAGGGGCAGTTGCGAATCGTTCGCTTATCTATCTTTATATATAAATAAATATATTAGTCTACTAGGGCACGAATCTTATTTAAGAACCCTTTAACTATAACGCGGTATAGTAGTTTTTAGATAAAAATATAAAGTAACTAAGATAAACAAGCTATAATTTAAAAATTAATAAAAAGAAAACTTTAGGCACTATTATTAATAAGGGTATTAAGTTAGATTTTGTACCTATTTAAATAAAGTATAAGGGGTTTTCGAAAGTAGGAACCTCTTAGTAACTTTAATAAATTTATATTAGAAAGGTTGTACTTACTTATACCTAGGGCAGAGGCTTTTCCTAGGCGTCTTCGTTTCCTAGGGATACTTCCTTATCCACATTAACGTATTCTTAATTAGAGTTTGGTTCTACTCTAATCTTACGGACGCGAGGTTAAGGGTAATCTTTAATAAAGTATTTTAACTTTTATAGTTATAGTAAGAGTTAGAACTTATTTATATTATTAAAGGTTATAATAGCGGGACTATCCTGTCTTAGGACGCGTTTAGAGTAGATTCCTTAATAGGTCTATATAATACTTTAATTAGAGTACTAAGGTAAATTTCTTCCTTATAGTTCTTCTAACGTAGAGGCTAATTTGTACTAGTTATAAAGTAAGTAAACGGTCTTATTAGTGTATTCCGCGTTTTTAAGTTAAAAACTATTAGGTAGGCTACTATTTTTTTAAAGAAATTATTCTATAAGTGCTTAAACCCTATATTTAGAGCTTTTAAGGATAGTGTTATCTTTTCTTATAAGAATAAAGACTATTTATTTTTATAAACTCTACCTTAAATTACTACACTAATAAACTTAGCCTTAAAAGTAAGGAAATTTTTTTTAGAGATTATCATTAAGCGTTAAAACGTAGTCTAGTACTTAGCTTTCTTATTACTAGATATAAAAAAGAATAATACTAATTTAATTATCTCCTTAGCATTCTTAAACTATAACGTATCTAAAGTAGGTGGGTACTAGGGTTCTAAATATTCGTAAGTAGTACTAAAAGTATATTCTTATACTAATACTATATAAGCGCGTTTACTTAGAGAGTAATCTACGTTAATCTTAAGTTAGTCCCTAATTAATACTTACTATTAAGAAAAGATAGGTTCTTTTTTATTAATTAGGGATTCTATTTTAAAAGTTTACTTAGATAGCTTTGCTATAATAGTAGCAAGAGATTTAGACTAGTATTAGAGGGCTATTAGGGGCGATTTAATTATAAGCTAGGCTTAGTCCCTAGCTTAAAATTTTCTTAATAATTACTCTAATTATACTTGCATTGAACGCAACTAGTTTTAAAAAGCTATTATTAAGTTAGCGAATTAAACTAAATTAGCGAATTAAACTAAATTAGCTCTAAGTCTAATAATAAAATTATTTAAAGTATTATTACTTTCTTTGTCTTCTTTACTCTGTAAAGGTTCTAGGGGTAACTAATAGTCTCCTTAAGTCCTACTTCGGGCCACCCGCCGTGCTATTTTTAACAATAATAAAATAAATATTAATATTTAATTTTAAGTTTATAGATTATTAATAGTTACTACTTTTCTACCTTAGCGTAACTATACGCGACTTTTCTAAAGTTAACCTAATTTATCTATAATTAGGAGTTTAAACCTAAAGGCTTTAATTAGTAAAAGGTCTCTAGAATCCTGCCTATTTAAAAAACTAGGGACGCGCTAACGCGGGTCTATTCTATTCTTATAGTAATATTCTTAAAGCTATTACTAGCAATATCAATCTTTTCTGTATAATATATTAGCGTAGGTTACTTAAAGGATTAATATTAGCGTATTTTTTAGTAAAGGTAAATAGGAGTACGTATATAAAAATATAGCCTTAAATAAATTAAGTGCCTATAGGCCTAGTACGAAAGGATATAGACAAGGTACTAAACTATAAAGGCCCTAAGCTCCTCTAAATATACTTCTTCCTAGATAGCTAGCTAGCACATATCTGCTATAGGTTAACCGTCGGTCTAATAGATCCGAAATAGGTCCGAATCGGATCTGTAGTTCCCCATCGGTCTGATAGATCCGAAATTGGTCCGATACAGATGAGTGTCGGTTTTCGGATGATCTCGAATCCTGTCTTAACTGGCCAAGGGTTCTCGTGTCGACGAGCGATTGTTCCTGTTACATATATAGTCTAAAAAGAGCCTCTCTAAAGGAGAGACTTTATGCAGAACTATCGTAAAAAGGGTATAATCTACCTAGTTAAGGGGAGTAAATACGTCATATCTAGCACCTTATAGAATAAGAGGACTTTAGTATGGTTATAGGTAATAAGTAAAATAAGAGTACCGTAGAAAACTATTCTCTACCTAAAGGAGAAGAGTAAAATAGAGGAATAGTAAAAGGGCAAACGCCTATAGTAAGTACTTTTACTCTGTCCTTATTTTTAAGCGTAGAAATAATTATATAAATTACTTAAATAGTAAGCTAAATATTACTTATAGCCTAAGTAAGTTTAAGTTAAATATTAACTACTAAAAATAGTAAACGCGTAGCTTCTTAGTAGCCTAGAGAAGTAGATCTACTTTTATTTAAGAAAGAATAAAACTTATAGCACACTTAACAAGCATATATAGACTATAAAATTTAAGAAGATAGGGAGGTTTTTAAAAGCCTTTTAAGGTATATTATAAGTTACCTAAAAGGACGCGCGGCCTCTGTTAGCCTAGTATATATTAAAAGAAAATTCTAGTTATACTATAAGAAAATTCTAGGCGTTCCTAAAGAACTCGTTTTAAAACCTAATAAAGGAAGAAATCGCCCAGAATGAACTCTATAGGCTTTAATAAAAAGTAATAAAGTTGAGTAACTTTTATATACTATTTAACTAATTAGCTATAGAGGCTAGAGAAATAAATAATAACGGAATATTAAAAATTATTTACTAATAAGCTATATAAGAGGACCTCTAAAATTAGATAATTAGTATAAAGATAGGCTAGGATTAGACCTTATAAAGACTATAGGACTAGGTAGCCTTTATAAAAAAGACCCCATTTTAAAACTACTTATAATAACCGAGACCCTAAGTGAAAGTATCTATAAATAACACTATAGATTAAGAGCCCACTTCCTAGGTTAGAACAGGAAGGGCCCTGTAGCGAAAGCCTAAAGAAGAGAGTAAGCGCGAATAGGCTATATAGGTATCCAAGAGCGTACTCTAGAAGCGAGGTAAAAAAGGCACCTGTTTTTATTATAATAAAATGGGATACTATATAAGTTAGTACTCCCTGTTTCTAGCTTAGATGCTAAGCTAAACTCGGGCCGGCTAGCTATAGGCTAAGGAAAAGGATAACTTTATAAAAGACACTATTAGTAAAAAGTTAAAAAACTAAGTTTTCCTGCCTAAAGGCGCAGACAGGAGAAGAAAAAGCTAAGTAAGAACTCTAAAATAAGTTATAATAACTTTTAAAGAAGGTAGTTAGATTTAATACTAATTATTATATATATACTAGTAAATAACAGTACGTTTATATACATAATAATTAATTCTAAATACTTAACGTACGGGTTTATCTTTAAAAATTTTATCTAAAAGGCCGGCCTAAAGCGCAATAACGTAAAAAAGAAAATTAAAGTCTTTAGAATAAATAGTTAGGTCTTATATGTAAGTTAGACTATAGAGATAGAGATCGATATAGAGGGCTATATAAAATAGTGTTAGTTATAGATCTCTAAAGGAGAAGAAGAGTATAATATAATTTTAAGTAAATTATAACTAACTTAGAATCATATTAGCGTGGCCCTATCTAAGAAGTCTATTTAGATAGGGAAGACTATAATACGTATTAGAAATAAGAAAGGGAAATTAGCACCCTAGAGCTTATAAAAAGTAATTATAGGCGCCCTATTAGTGTTAGACTAAAAATACTAAAAGTTATAAAATAGGTTAAAGGTCTTTATAGCGTTACTAAAGGATATCTAAAAGGCATTAACCCTAAAACTTAAAATAAACCTAAGAGAGACGCTTTTAGAGGAGTTTAAGAACTTCTAAAAAGTATTTTTAAGAGAATAGATATACTATTTATGTCCGTACGCAGCAGCGTTACGGTCGGAATACTAGTTATCGCGCGAGAAGGATGCGCGTGCACGTGCGCGAATGGCCGTGCGCGAACATGTATATATTCTCCTTTTCGTCTGTACGACAAACAAGACAAGCAAGAACTAAATATTATTACCCACCTCTACCATCCGTACGCTGTGCACACCGTACACTACTCTTACTCTTACTACTTAAGTGCTTATTCCATAAGTAGCTAGCTAAAAGAGCCCATTCAACAATTTATCCCTTTATTAAAGTATAGGGATTAACGTGTTTCACCACTCAGTGAGCCACACCACTCAGTGAGCCACCCCACCAAAATCGCAACGCGTCTTCTTGCAATAGCTCTATAACCACGCGATAAAATATATAGAAAATAGATCTATTTAATGCGCGTTATCTAATAGTATACTAAGTTCTTTTATAATCTTGTTCGTGGCACCTGCTGCAGGTTAGTGGTGCTTAAGGCCTACTTGGCTGCCCCGCCTGCTCTACCTGCTGGAGCACCCTTTTGGCCTCTACAGCAAGCAATTAACCTTCCTCTACCCGCAGAGCTCCTCTACAGGCTATATACTATCGGCGCTATTGCCCCTTGCGCTATCGGCGCTAACTTGCCTATTAAAGCTTTTTATTCTCCTCTATAAGAATTGTTGCTGAATTTATCGCAAGCTAACAACCTTTAACAAGCTAGCGAATAGCCTGGCTAGTAAGGCTCTAGGATAGGCAATTAAGATAACTCTAAATAAGTTAAGCCTGCTACTCTAGCTAAGTAATAGTATATAGTATCTTTACTATTTATGCAACCTTAGCGTTAGCCGCTATCTCTAGTAAAGAAGGCGTTCTAACTACTATTAGTAATAATAGGACGCGTTCTTAACAAGCTAGGACTAGCCTTAACGCCTAGAAGCTAGCCTAGATATTCTGCTCTAAGAGGACTATCCCTCTAATACTTAGGTAGATCTATAGGAAGTCCTGCTTATTAATATAAAAGACGCGTTGTCGCGTAAGCTTAGACACCTAATAGCTATACGCGATCTTAAGAGGCGAGAAGTAGCCTATATTAAGTGGCTATAGGAGGTGCGACGTATGTGGCGGCATATAAAGCGTGATAATTTTGCTCTCTCTATAGAACTAGTTAAACTTAGGCGTTGCGTGGCTGCCGTGGCCGTCGAGGATAAGTAGCCGGTAGGCCCCTACTGTACGAGCCTCTATATGTTGGTGGAAGTGCTTTACCCACTTAAGGCTAAGCTTATTAGTCGTCTAGCCGTTATTGCTAATAGCGATAACCTAGCTAGGTAGGAGGCCTTAATACTAGCTTGCTTAGTAAAGCTTTCCTTGCAGGATTATAAATGGTGGGATTAACTAGCTAAATATGTTAATATACTTAATCGCTATTACCTACTTATAATTACCGGGCTATATAGTAACCGCGTGGCTAACTATCTTAGAGCTTATAATAACTTTTAAGGTTGCAGCAATCCCTATTATAAAGCTAGTCTTGTTAAAGTTATAGATATCTAAGCTAGAGATACTATATAACTAACGCGTCTTATTTACAAGCTTAAACTACGCGTGGATTGCGACTAGGTCCTTAGATTTTACGCGCTAAGAGTGGAATTTCTTATTCTACTTTATCTAGAGCTCTAGCTAAGCTTTAATAAAGCGCGACATCTAGTTCTTGCTAACTAGCTAGGGAGGGGGCTCTTGGCCACGCGCGACGAGTAGATAGTTTGCTATTTACTATATATTAATAATATAGGGCGGAAATCCGCGTTAGTTAAGATCTAGGATCTAATCTACTAGAGCGCGTTTCTCTATAGGGTGTAGCTTTTATTTTTAAGCGTTAGTAGTAGCCTAAGGTAGAGTACCTAGAACGCGTTGGCGGAGGGTTAATTAGTTAACTTAATAGAGTTTACTAGTATATTAGTAGCTTAAAATCTGTTTATTTTAAATCGCGTGCTTTAATAGAGTAAGTCTACCTTCTTTTCAAGCCTGCTAGGCTCGTTGGGCGGGCGGCATTGCAAGAGTTGTAAGAAGACGCGTCGCGATTTTGGTGGGGTGGCTCACTGAGTGGTGTGGCTCACTGAGTGGTAAAACACGTTAACTATTCTATCTTACTAATAAAAAAAAGATAGCACCACTCTAGAGATTTCTTATAGCCCCCTTTATAATATGTTAAGAGAGGAACTCCTAGTACTTAAAAAGAAGCTAATAGAGTATTTAAATTATAGTTTTATTTAAGTTAGTAAATCTAGCGTAGCTACGCTAGTGTTATTTATTAAAAAACTTAGTAGTAGACTAAAGTTTTATATAAACTATTAAGCGCCAAACGCGCTCTTAAAAAAGGACTAGTACTTATTACTATTAATTAGTAAGATACTCTAGTTACTAGTAAAGGCAAAATAGTTTTCTAAGCTAGATATAATCTAGGTGTTTTATAAACTCTGTACTAAAAAAAAAAGAGAAAAGTGGAAGACCGCCTTTTAGACCTAATTTTAGCCTTTATAAATAGCTAGTAGTCCTATTGAGATTAGCGAACGCACCTAGCATATTTTAGTAATATATAAACTAAGTACTAAGGGAGTATCTAGACGAATTCTGCTTCGCATATATAGACAACGTCCTAATTTTTTTCTTAGGATCGAAAAGATATCATGTGGAGAAAGTCTATATAGTAATCTAGAAGCTAGTAGCTATAGGACTATAGCTTAATATCAAGAAGTTATAATTCTACGTTAAGAAGACTAAATATCTAAAATTTATTATTACTATAGGCGAAGGAGTAAGTATAAACCCTAAGAAAGTTAAGGCTATTTAATAGTAAGTAGCGCCTACCTTAGTTAAAAAAATATAAAGTTTTATTAAATTCGCGAACTTCTATTACTAATTTATAAAACTTTTTTAAGATTATAAGCCCCCTTGCTAAACTTATTAAAAAGAGCGTAAAGTTCTAATAAGGGCAAAGGTAATAGCGTGCGTTTAACTTCCTAAAAAAAGTTTTTATTATAAAGCTAGTCCTAGCTTATTTTAACCCTAATAGAGACTCCGTCCTACTAGCGGACGCGTTAAGATAGTCTATAAGAAGTTACTTTTCTTAGTATAATTAAGAAGGTATACTAAGGCCTATAGTATACTTCTTTACTAAAAATAGCCTTACGGAATGCAATTACGCGATTTATAATAAGGAGATATTAGTAGTAGTAAAGTATATAAAGGAGTGGGATTATATATGTCGGGCCGTAAAGCACCTGACAGTATATACAGACTATAAGAACCTTACTTACTTTATAAAAAAGAAAAAACTTAGGGAGCAGCATACCTACTAGTTATAAACCCTAAGTAATATAAATATAATATTTATCTACTACCTAAAGTTAGTAAATTTAAAAGTAGACGTGCTATCGCGTAAAAAGTAAAATTTACTTATAAAAGTAAATAATAAAAGGTTAAAATCTTAGAGGGTGTAGTTATTAATATAAATCTTAATTAATAATAGCTATAAGGCGTTTTAACTATAAAAGCTTATTAAGAATTTTCTCTTAGACTTGCCTATGCGCGTAGGGACTATAGTTATAAAAAGCTATGCACGAACTAGAGCTAAGGCGCTAAAAATACTATCCAAGTTAAATAACCTAAATAAGGTCCCCCCTATTTTAGAGCGAGGAGATAAAAGTATTTATACTAAATAATTTAGTCGCCTAACCCTAGCTAGGCTAAATAGGGGCACTTACTAATTAAAAATATTATAAGTAAAAGCAAAAGCTAATACTTCTAATAAAAGCGTTTACGCTATAAAAACTATAGTCTAAAAAGGATATAAGTAATTCCTATTAATACTAAAGATTAAGGTAATAATCTTAGAGTGCTAGATAAACAGCGCTAGATTCCTTTACTATAGAGGGCGCCGCTAGGTACCTAATTCAGAACCACTACGTACTTGTTTAATAGCCACGGCATATACCCCGCTAATATTAGACTATTCTAAGAGGGAGAACACGTATAAAATCCTAGCCTAAGACTTTTTCTTCCCTAGGATATTAGACTATATCTAGAGGTATATCTAAAATTATAATATTTACTATAGGATAAAGCCTTAGCAAGAGCTAAAGTAAGGGCTACTTAAACTTTTACCTATACTAAAGAAGGGATAAAAGGACCGCTTTATAAACTTTATTATAAGCTTTTTAAAAAGCAAGGGTTACTAATATATTATAGTAGTAGTAGACTCGTGTAGTAAAGACCTCTTAGTAATAGCTATACTAAATTTATTAGTTTTAATAATAGTTAACACTTTCTTAAAGTTCTAAGTAGCATAATATTTCCTTCCTAATTTTATAGTCTTAGATTAAGAAGCGTAGTTTATTAGTAACTTTTAAATAGAGCTATGCTCTAGAATAAGTATAGATTAAAAACTTTTTATAGCTAAACACCTATAAACTAATTACTAAATAAAACGTATAAACTTAGTGCTAAAGCAGATCCTAAGGGTATACTATAAGTAAAACTAATTAGACTAGGCCTAATAGCTCTTAATTATATAAATCGCGATTAAAGGATGCGTAATAATATTTATAAAAGTAAGCCTATTCTTTTTCTAGCACGGGTACGACGTAGATCCTATAAGACTCTTTTATAATAATGAGGTTGCCTTAGAGTAAAGGAGGAGAATTGACCTAATAGTTACTACTTAGAATATAATAGAGAAATTCCGTATAGTATTTAACTTTATATAGACGAAGTTAGCTAACGCGTAGCAAGAATAGCAGGCCTAAATAAACTATAGCTATAAAGACGCCTTAATTTTAAGAGTTAGAAATAAAGTATAGTTAAAGTATAAGGACTACCTGTCTAACCTATAACTAAGTAAAAAACTAGATTGGAAGAATAAAAAGTTTATAATTAAAAAAGTAATTAAAACTTATATAGTAGAGATAGACGTACCTTTAAGAATACACCTAGTATTCCACGTAAACTGGCCAAGGTTACACCCTAGGGATTCATTGCCCAGCCAACAGGTAGATAATTCCTAACTAGAGGCCATTTTTCAGGATAGGGAGAAGGAGTATAAAGTAGAAGATATTATACAAGAAAAGCGCTCCCGCTCTAATAAAGTTACGTAGTACCTTATTAAATAATAAAATAATAAGTAGTAGATATAGAAACTAGCTTTAGAGTTTTAAAATAATAAAGCCCTAAACTACTAGGAGACGTACACCGCTCCCTATAAAAATAAATAAAATAGGCTACTAAAGTATTTTACTTAAAAGACGCCTTATATTAAATATGTGTAAAAAGCCCTAGGCTATAAGCTAAAAATAGGAAGGCAAGGGCTTAGAACGCCTAAAATAGAGCTCGTCCTAGTACAAAATAAGGGCCTTAAAGGATATTTAAATATAGGGTAAGAAAGTAAGGAATAGGGGAGTAATTAGTTACGTTCTTTAGATAAAAGAGAGTAGAGGTATACTATTTAATAGGCCGCTATAATCTAGCAAGATAAATCTTAAATAAGCTATAAAACGTAAGCTAAATCGCTCTAGAATTTAAGTATTTTTAATTAAGAGCTTAAAATTATTACCCTTAAGGAGTTCTTCTAGAAGCATAGGTTAACACAAGGTTTAAAAGGTAGGCTAAATAGACAGGACTTACTACTAGCCATCTTAGATAGAAATATTACGTTAAGGAGTATACTTAACTTAATGCTATATTTAGAAATTACCTTAGCTATAGAATAGAGCAAGTTAAGCTAGTTATAGAATGTCTTTTTATAAGAATTTTATAAACATTAGTAAAGAATTTAGGCGGACGGAATTAGGACTTACCTTTTTAAACTAAGTAACTTATAAAATCTATTTTAAGGTAATTAAAATTTTACCTACCTAAGTAATAAAGAGCTATAGATCCTGTACTATGCTAGTAAATATATATCTAGTATTTAAATTAAGCTTAAAGGCTTTATTATCTTTAGTAAACTTCGGTAAGATACGCTTAAATTTAATAAAAACTACCTCTTACTCTTTAGTAAACTAACTAATATTTACTTTAAGCTTATTAGCTCGCTAGCCCTTTTTGTTCTTTAGCTAGGCAAAGATAATCTAAGTAAAGGACTCCTTTTTAGTTATAAAGCACTAGACCTATTCACGCGTTAAGTAAGGAATATATAGCCCAGGAAATAAAACTTATAAATTTAATATAATAAGCGCTATCCTTTACGTACTTAATATAAAAGGTAGTACGCCTATTACTAAAAAAAAACGTAGTTAACTCCCTTACTTAGGTAAACCATATATATAAAAGCTAATTACTATATATAGTAAAAAACTTTCTTAGCAAAAGCTTTATCCTCTAATAAAGGGTTAATCATAAGATCGTTAATAGTCTAGGAGAATTAGCTAGGAACTTAAAAATAAAACTAAAAAACTTACTTAGTAATAACTATCTATAGTCTAGAGTTTTAGGGATGCCTTAAGGACACGCGCGAGGCTAGTAAAAGAGTAAAAAAAATTTTATAAAGAAAGCTACTAGGAGTAGAGTTCCTAGCGTATTTACTAAACTATAAATTAAGGTAAGACTTCTATAGCGTAGTTAAAATTTTAAAAAAAGGTATTATAATTAATCGCGGAGCAAAGACGTTAAAGAACTAAATAAGATATTTATAAAACTAAGCTTAAAAGTAAAAGTATAAAATAATGGACTTAAAATACTATAAGCGGGCTTTTACTATAGAGATTACGCTAATAGAGAGTATAAATAAGTACGTAACTAAGAAGGCAGGCGCGACTTACTATCTAAAAGACTACCCTTACTATTTCGCTAGGGCAAATAGTAAGAAAAATAGACTTTATAAAATAGTAATTTCTAACCTAATATCTAGAATATAGCGAACCCTACTAGACTAATAAATTTAAATAAGGAAATTTTTCTCTTTCCCTGCTACACGATTAGAGGGAGGGAAGCTATATTAGAGGCTAGGCCTTTAAAGTACTTGGCTAAGAAACCTCGTGGCCTAAGATAACTCTAAGAGCCACCAGGGTACCTCTGGAGTGTTAGGAAACGGACCTAGCCCCTCCAGAGTTAGTCCTCTCTACTTAGAAGCCATATATATAGCGTAAGGAGGAGCTACTTAAACTCCTTATTAAATTTATCTATATTCTTCTGGCATCTCAGGTCCCCCCCCCCCCCCCCCCCCCCCCCCCCCCCCCCCCCCCC
>ML976731.1:313110-382803 GCA_010015655.1 Bimuria novae-zelandiae CBS 107.79
CCCCGGGCCTAAAGTCCCTTACAGGGAGAGATAATCTATTACTATATAGATATGCTTATAACGTTATTTACTTTTTCTTACTATTTTAAAGGGCTACTTTAACTTTCTTTTAGTTTTATATAGCTTTACTAAAGATCCTTTTGCTTCTACTAATTACCCTAATAAGAAAGCCATTGTTATTTATATTATTTGTCTAACAAGACTCTATATAATATTTCTTAATATTCTTAGCTAAAGTTAAAAGAATAATTAATATTTATTTTTTAAACTAGCTTAGTAGCGATCGTGATCTATTCTAGTACTTTAGTATGTAGTAATTAAGATATTATAGTAGTTAAAAATTAAGTAACCTAGCTCTTGCTTACTAGCTCCTTTATAAAAGCTAATGCGAAATTTTATACTATCTCTTATATAGGTACTAAATAGTAAGCTATAAGCTTGTCTATATAGCTTATAAGCTCTAGCTCTTATTATAAAGTAAGCTTTTACTAGTTAATGATCTTAGTATTATGCAATACTATAATAGCCTTATACTTACGCGTTAACGTTAAGCGTATAATACTATATAATTTTTATAATGTTTTAATAAGAGAAAGTTTTCCCTAGTCTTAGGGATTTAATTTCTTTAATTACCTTATTAATTTAATCTATATTAGTTGAGTTATAAGGTTGCAAAGATTAAGTGATTTTTTAGAGGTGGCGCATTACGCGCACGGACACGGTAGCCTAGCGCGTATATTTTATCCCTAATAAACTAATAGTGCTATTAATATACAGCCTTGAGTGTTCATGCAGCCCTGGGTTAGATGTGTATTTTAAAGAGCTAGAATTATATCCTACCTGCACGCCCTAATTACTATGCCCTGCAAAAGACGTCATGCTGCTAGGAACGACTATTGTACATAATGCGACGTGGGTTTTGTAGGATAAAGAACCCCGCGCAGATAGATAGCTACTCTAGCGCGTGAGGCTAAGCCGCTTGCTAGGTTATTAAGGCTGGCTGGACGGGCGCTTCCTCTTTTCACTACTAATTACACATTTCTAAAGTGTATTATTTCGTCTCGTGTAAGCTGCGTTATTCCTGCACCACCCCCTGCACTAATTCATGGGATACTCCGCGCTAAGGTAAGTAGCACTAGCTATTAGTCTTAATACTATAATTTATTTAGCGCTGCTACTAGCTATATATATTAAAATAAAGCGTAGATTTTAGTTTATATAGTAATTTATATATATGTAAGAATGTTATATAATTTTTTTTAGTAATTTACTAGTATTCGAAGCAAATAGCCTTATTACCGTTAGTTGCTAGTTACTCGCACCAAGATAGCATCTTAGAAATTAACCTACGTATTTTTATAAGCGTAATTATAGCCTATTCTTGTACGAGGATCTCCTTAAGATGCTGCTTTATACTATCCTATATAGTCTCGGGCGGTAAGAGACTATTAAGACGTCTTTTTACGCGTTGTTTAAGGATAAGCCATACGCCTTCTTGTGGATTAAGATCCGGCGACTAGCCTAGATAGAGTAGTGTACGGATCTAACTCACATCCTTAAGCTTTCTATAGACGTTATTGAAGGACTTTATGCCATGAGATAGGTTATTATCCTCCTATAGGAGCCACTCCCGCTGCTCTATTATAGCACCTATACGAGCCTATTGTATAGCGTCTATATACGACGGCAGTATATGCTCTATGTAGTACTCTTAAGTTATATAATAGCCGCTAATGTCTCCCTTAATAGCTGGAGGGCATTTAAGCTCCTACTTAGTAAACCTTTTCTTATATTTCTGCTAGGTCTCTTACTTATACTTACGAGGCCTCTGCAGATGCTTTAGCAGCGTTAATATATTAATATTATTATTATAAAATCTAAGAGGGACTTTAGAGTACTAATTTATAATAGCGTATATATATAACGTTAAAAGAGAGCTCTTTACAGGCTTTTATATGCCTATATTATTTATTTTAAGGCGCTTTTTTTATAGCGTAAGATGCCAGGCTTCTAAAAGTCTTCTTTTAGATTAAAATAAATCTTATTAGTCTAGTAAATAGTATCCTAGAAGCTAAAGATAGGCTGCTATTAATTTATATAGTTATAGCTTACGCGGAGATACTTATTATTAAGTAAAATTTCCTTCTTTATATAAACTTGTTTATAGACGCTAGCATGAATTCTTGTACGGAGATTGTGCTCTAAGGCACGCTTTGTAAGTAGTATATTATTTATATAAATCTATACGCCTAAGGACCTGTCTCTAATAGGGTTTATAGTATTATTTATTAAACTCTAAGCGTTAACTTATCTACACACTATAAATACTTAAGTTTTATAATTTATATTTGCTCTTACGCTTATATACGCGTTAATAATTATTATATTTCTTAAACTCCTTTATTTAGTAATAGCCTATAGACTTTCTTATGCCATGCTAGGCATAGATATTACAGAAAGGGGTAATATTATTATTATACTATATAGCTTTAAAAAATTATAAACGCTTTTTTATATTAGGCTCTTTAAAAATAGTACCTTATATAAGCGTACAAGTTCTTTTTAATAAGCTATTAATTATCTTATTTAAACGTATTTTTATAGTATTATAGACGTTAATATTAATATTAATAATAATAAGATTTAGTGTTAAGTGCGGGGTGCTAACTTATTAGAAAGTGTCCTATAAATTAGTGCAGGGGGTGGTGCCTGCGATAATTACTACATAATATACTTTAATACATCTGCGTAACTGGTGCCCTCTATAGCTCTAACATTACATTTATCTGCGTACGAACCGCGTTATATTAATTTCTGGTTAAGGCATGCCTGCTTCTAGCGCAGGATTTCTGACCTTTTAACCTTATTTCCCTTTAATCTTGCCTAAAGTAGTTTTCTCCATTACAGAACGCTTTGTTTGTGCCTCGTCGAGGTCCTTATAGCTTATTACCTTCGCCTTCCCTAGGACTACTAACCATGTTAATTTGCGAAATTTGGCTTCTTTATTTATCTTAATCCAAGAAAGCGCGGACGATGCTAAATGCTTCGTGCTCGAGCGGTGCACCGTTTGCTTTGCCAGCCCCGACCAAGTGTCGCTGATCGCGGACTCTCCGTCACTGAATGCGCTCTGCAGAATGCCGTCCATGACACGAGTTGCTTTCGCATTCACAGATGCCGCGTGCCTACAAACCGTCGGCTTGGCGCGTTCTTCCCCTCTGCCCGACGGACACGAGACGAGGTCCCGTTTGCAACTCCACGCTGTGCTATAGCTGCTGCCAAACCTCCGCCATGTGGAATTCCACATCCGTCGCGGCCCACTCTTCAACTGGTGCGACATCTGCATGCTGGACTACTTCTTCTGCATGGCTTTCGATCATCTTCGCAGAATCCGCCACGTTCCTGTCACAGGGGATATCGAGCCGGGTACGGGAGAGAAATGGGTCGCAGTGTTTAAGTCAAGACAGGGACAGACATGTGACGCGCATGAGTACACTGACGCTGTGCGAGAGCATTTTGCCAGCGAGGAGCAGAGTAAGCCCCTCGTCCGAATCTGCGCATAGATGAGAGACTAATCAACCAATAGAAAACGACCCATTCATCTGGTGCCTTCTGGGACCCGACGAAAGACGAGTATGCTCACGAAAGCACAACTTGGGGGTTGAAGATCTGTCGTCAGATGCCAGGAAACGTGATTCTGCCGCTCTTAACGCTGCAGCTATAATGCCACCTTTAGTAGGACCTGGCGATTTCACAGAGGAAGAGCTACTATCTATACCTCGTCGGAGAGGTTTGCTTTCTCGATTACCATTTTAAGAAAATGTGTGTTATGTGTTATTTTTGTATATATTTTCCACAGCAATATCAACCCGTAAGCACCAAAACTGTCCGACAAATCTACGCTATCCCGCAGGTCACACAAAGTCTTTAAATAGCTACCGACCTTTAACCTTGCCCACGCACTCGCTTCGCACAAAAATAAGGCGCTATCTAAAGCTTTTCCTCTATTGTCTTCAATAGCTGAACAAATTATGCGACACACAGCGAACGAGAAACTCGGTGACTACAGCAACAGAAGGGCGCACCAAAATAATACACAGAAATAGGACGGATATGCGTCTAGAACTGCGCGTCGCCCGGCGACTTACCGCCCTCGACTCGGTCCGCACGCATATGGGACACAGCTAAACCTAATCTAAAATACTTATTTATTATATACTATGCTTATAAACACGTCTATTAGCAGAAGTGTGAGGCCACCAATCGCAAGGAAATAAGCAGTTAACGATGCTGCACAGCACCTCTCACCATACAGCCCTAGACCTCACCTCTTAGCTAGACCAAATCAGTCTAAAGTGGTAATCCATCGTATACCACCTGGGCATGCTAATCAGCACGTCTACGAGCAGGAGTGTAAGGACTACTCCTCGCAAAAAAACAAGCAATTAACGATGCCTAACCCACAGTAGTACAAAATGTTCTCAAGGCAGAAATATCAATCAAATGCAGTCTGCGAGGCAGACTAAAATACGGTAGCACCGCTCAATACCATATCAACATTTTAAGGGCTTTGATTGAATGCGGGACAATGGGGTCCAGTGGTGAGGCGCTCTTCAATCGTATCCCACACCACGTAAGCAAATCTTTTTTTTTTCTTTCTTGCAATGTACAGATTCTTCAGATATATTGCCCACTAGCTTTTGTTTATCGCGTATACATAAAACTGAGTACCCTCACTGCGTTAACACTCCTGAAAGGAAACCTAGGCGTAGTTCTTATTTTATTAAATATTGCCCACTACCTAGGTATTGCCCTAGTCGTGTAGGTTCAAGGTCGGGTAAGATACTTTAGTTTAGACTTACCTTAGTCCTTTGAGTTACCCTAAGACGAGCTATACAGTGGCCAGTGGCAGCCTGCAACTACTTTGTACCCGGCCGTCTGGACCCACTTGGCTAAGTAGGTAGGTGATTGCAGTGGGGCGATAAATTGACCAGAGCGAGTTCGAACTTCGCTATAGTGTCGGTGTTGTGAATCATTCCGTGGGGACATTTAAAGGACGGGTATAGAGTAGGTCTAGTCGACCACTGTATTGCTCGTCCTGGGGTAAGACACACGTCCATACAATACGCGATAGAAACTGTCTTACCCGACTCTGCACCCTCACAACAGGCTCCGCATCTGTATACAAGACGGGGTTTGGTTTTCACAACCATGAGATGAGACAAGGTAGACAGCGTATGGTATATGTCTATATGCGGATTCGCTACACCCATGTTCTGTATCCTACACCGGGGGCTCAATCCTCTTCGCAGCGCTGAGTCCTACCAAGCTATGCCCAAGCCAACGCCAAAGCAGCCAAGCCAAGCTGGGCGCGGGTATCCCCGCCACTCCCTTCCGTGCAATACACCCATACAATTACATCGGGATGAGGGCGTTCTACTCCGCATCATCCGCGCCCTCCTCCGCCTCCGCAGGCGCAATATCCTCCCTCGCCCCACCATCCTCGCACTCGTGGATAATCTTGCGCCACCCAAGCGCCTCCGCGGGGTCTTTCAAATACTCGATCGTTGGGAAATAGTGCTCGTTCTTCTTCATCGTCGCCACCCACGGCACGTTGTCGAACGTAACCACCTTGAGGCGGAAATACTCGTTATCTCCAACCTTCTTGACCTCGCGCAAGAAAGAGTCCAGATCTGGAGTGGGCACATTGTTGACGTGCGTTAGAAAATTGGTCGGTGCGAGGCCGTACATGTACGCGGGGGAGCCGCGGCTGCGCGAGGAAATGTATACGTCGGAGTGGATGCGGGAGATTTGCTGGCGCACGGCTTGGTGGGGACGGTGCAGCGTTGCGCCGCAGAAGTTAACGACGCGGTCAGTTTCGAGGTCTTCGGTTGCGACGGTGGGCACCTTGAGCGTGAGCTCCTGGCGCTTACGCACGATGGCAGCGTCGAGGAACTCATGGTCGTACATGACGTCCAGATCGGGCGCGCGCGTGATGAGCTTACCGTTGAGCGTGAGCAGCACATCGCCTTCCATGAGGCCGCCCTCATGGCCTGAGTCGACCTTGCGTACCATGAAGAGCTGGTGTCGCTCGGGGTCCTCGTGCTCGGTCTTCTCGATCCACTCTTCGGGGACGCCCATGACGCGCGCCTGGCTCATTTGTACGGTTTGGAATTCAACATTGAGTATACGGAGTTTAGGGGTCTTGCCGCTCTTGATCTGTTCCAGTACGGGCAGAATCAGGGGCGATGCTAAGCCGAGGTGGTACTCAACGTCTTTCCCGCTGGAGGAGGTGCGCTCGCCGAGGTAGGAGAGCCATAGCGCTTGCACTGTACCATCTTCCGCCACAAGAACGCCCGAGTGGGAATGTGAGGCCTGGTTCGTGTCCACGGTGATGGCGTCGAAGTTGGTGGCGCGGTATCGAGGCGTCAGAGCGCTAGAGGGAATGGCGACTGTGCTGATGTCTGTAACTGTCGTCTTCGTCACAACTGGCCTAAAGTTCTGATTAAGGCCGAAGAAGATCGTCTCGTCGCCCTTCTTGATGAAGTCGGTCGAGAATTTAGGTGTCTTCACAGGTGCATCGACGAGCGAGGTATCGTACTTGATGATGGCGTAGTTTTGCAGGGGATGCATAAAGACGACCTTTGCGTCAACGAAGATGGAGTCTGCGATGATGAGGGAGATGTCACAGAGATCGTATGGCAGGAGCGCTCTTGAGACGAGCACAAGGCCTTGTTCAGCGTCCACGACTAGACCGTACCCTTGCTTTGTACTCTTCGGGAAGCCGTCAAGTTTGATGGGCATATGGACGTGTACGCGCACGAAGCTGCGAACAATGTCGACGGCATCTGGGTAGTTTGAGCTCAGCTTGACAAAGTTGGCCCGACGGGGGACTGGAGTTTCGGCCGGGAGTGCTTCGGCTATTGTGCTGAAGTCCCATAGACCCGTCGTGTCATTCCGCTTCGCCACTCGCATCTTAGCGTGCCAATGCCGATCGATGGTTGTGATGCTCGTGTTCGCAGTGTGAAGGTCGCGGAGGTGTTTGTAGACAATCACTACCCGCTTCCGGTCCGGAATCTTCGCCATGACCTCGATGAACTTCTCCAGATTAGGCGTGGGCTGGTTGTCGACCTCTTGCACTAGCCATCCGGAGGCGAAGCCGTCGGCGAAACGAAAAGAGCCAGCAGCTTCGCATACGTAAACACCCGCGTTTTCCAACGAGATGGCGTATAACCTAGCTTGCTGATATGAAAGGTCGTGAAATGAAGCCCCTGCGACGGATATGAAACGGTCCGGGGTGATGTCGTGAAGATCGCCGACATCCAATTCCACGTCGAGGTCCTCGCCGGCACGTTGTATAGTGACGGACACTTTGCCACCCACGTTGTCATCCAGAATAGAGTCTAGACGTACAAATTGTGTTAGAAACTCGCCGTTGACCTTGACAAGTACGTCGCCCTCTTCGATCTTCTTTGTCGCAGGGCCGTTGGCGAGGATGACTTCAGCGACCAGCATTCCAGTCTCTTTGGGGAATTGTGTTCGAATTGCCTTCTCCACATCCGATGAAAGACCCAGGCGGCGACATTCGTCAAAAGGCTTCAGTATCCACTGCGTCTGGACGGTACCCCGCGACACGTGCTTGCCTTGTCGTATCAGCTCCAACGCACGCAATGGCCGGTCGAGAGGGAGGAAGTAGTCTGTCGCCGCGCCGTCTGCCCTGCCACCAGCCTGTAGTGCTACCGCGAAGCCGTCTTTGTTGACCACAGGACTACCCGAACTGCCTCCACTCGCCGCGGCGGCGGCCTGGATGTAGTTGGTGTTGAAATCGGAGTAGCCCTCGCCATACTCCGGGGCATTGCGGTCCAATCTACTTATAACACCCGACAAGATACTGAGCTTCTCGCCGGCGTCGTTGCCGACGACGCGGATCTCGACGCCGACCTGGGCCTTTTTGGGATGCAGCTCGAGGGCCGTCACGGGCATGTACTTGATGCGCTTGGGGTCGAAGCGCAGGATGCCGAAGTCGTGGACGGGATCGCGGTATACGGGGTAGACATCACACTGTCAAGCCGTTAGCTGAGCTAGCAATTGTGCCACAAGGCTGACCTTACCTCTTCGTGGTTGTCGAAGATGCAGTAGCCGATGAAGGGCCCTGCTCCGACGACGTGCTATGTCCCTGTCAGCTCTCTTTCTTTCTCTCTTCTAGTGTATGTATAGCGCAACGCACCCGGTTGGTGAGGATGTAGCCCCTCTCCGCGTCGACAACAAAGCCTGTCGCCTCGCTCGCCACCGCCGGGTCCGTGTCGAACGAGCACGTCTGACAAAAGTGGATTGACACGACGCTCTTGACCACCGTCTCTATTGTCTTCTGCCACTCGGCTGTGTCGTGTAGGCCGCCCGCGATGTGCGCCGGGGCAAGGTCGTCCATGCTGACGTCCATGCTGGGTGTGGGTGTGGGTGTTTGCTCGCGGGCCAAGGGCTCTGGCGAGGTGGCCGCATATGTACCGTTGCGCGTGTGGTCGTCTCCGGGTTTGATCTGCTTCAGCGGGCGCTCGTTGGAGGGCGTGGGTGGTTGCTTGCGCTTGGAGCGGGTGTCGGGCGGCTCGCCATAGTCGGCAGGCATCGAGAATGCTGTGAGGCAGCGGCGGTGGACTCGACTAGGCGTACAACGTAAGATCTTTTGAGGAGCGTGGGTGGCTATTCTAGGAGGAAGGCGAGTGTGCAGCAAGGGATGTGCGGTGGTGACGGCAACTGCGAAACTTCTTTTGAAAGCCACAGTTCGGGTTTGACCGCCGAGCATGGAGGCGCGGACAATCGCGCAACCGTTCCTTCCGCAGTTCAGATACGGCCACGTAAATACAAACTGACAGCGACGAAAAAGAATGAACAACTGCAAACTCTTGCCACAACGATGCGCCGCAATGCAGTCCTAGGCCATGTCGCCGACCTGCAGAAAGCGCAAGCATCAGGGTTCACACACCGGCCCAAGCGGCCTCCCGCTTCTGTGCCCTTGGAGCCTGGTGCTACTCACGACAGTGAAGTCACGAACCATTGGCCAGTGTATAGCCTATCCTGGGGTAACACATGGCATTGAAAGTTGATATGTTTTCGATCAATTGCATTCAACTATTGCCGACCATGTGATGTCGTCATGCCAATCGTTCATATGGAAACCTCATCCTGGGTCAACTCCGCACCCCAAACCCCCATACCTATCTCTCCCATCACCAGCTAAATCTCGTTCTCTGGTTCATCCTTGATCTCGGTCTTGATCGCCCCCACTCCAACCTTCTTGCCCCTCTTCGTCGGGGAACCGTCCGCGTCCTCATCGCCATTGCCCTTTCGCTTTGGCGTGCCCTCAGCCTTCGCACCCTTCTTCTTCGGGGTGGCCTTGGGAGTAGCCTCGCCGTCAAATGCCTGGCCTGCCTTCAGGGCTTCGATCTCCGCCTTGTATGCCGTCTTGAGCCGTCCAAACATCCGCTCGCACGCGATCTCGCTGCGGCCAATCGGGCGGGGTGCGTTCTGTGGAATTGTCAGTAGGTGAAAGGGAATCGGAGACGTTTGGAACTCGCCTTGAAGTCTAGCTTGGTGCCGGTGCTCTCAAGGAGGCCGATCAGGTAGACCAGCTGTTGTGCGGTTAACTGTGTTACCCCGGGTAGGTAGTACGGCAGATACTCACGCGCTCCTTATCAGTCCAGCCCGTCTTGGACTTGTCGCCGCCAGCTTTCTTCTCATTGTCGAACATGGTGGACTTGCGGAGGCAGGTGGGTGATATGAGAGTGTAGTCTTGCGATAGCAGTCGCGGAACAGAAGAGTAGAGTTCGTGGCGGAAGAGAGGAAAGTGGTGGTGGAGGAGGAAGGTCGATAGAGGTTGCGCAACTTTTATACAGCCTTCGCTAGAGAACTGGTCTTGGCGCGGTGAGAGGTGAAGGTGAAGGTGAATACCTTTGGTGCCAGCTTAGCATGTCGAGGGCTATCTCTCACCTAGACCTATCGCAGACATAAGAAGGCACTTTTTGTAGTACCCTGCCTCTGCGTGACCCATCCTGCTATACATCATGCCCAAGCCTTGGTCATGATGCTAGATATTCGAAAAGACAATCGCTGTGTCCTAGGCGGATAAAGAGGCAAACGATTCAAGGGAAGACCAGTCCTGAAAGATCATAAGAGTGATCTGGCTATGAAATCATAGGAACACTCTAGTCTGGAAGGTCGAAGATTGTGTTATCGAAGTATACGAACGAAAATATGCGTGAAATCTCGCGAATAGCTAAACGAGAACAAGTGCGCAAATATTGAACGCAGAACGGGTGTTCAAGGGAAGTGCATCGATAACTGTTATGGATCAAGGTCCATACAATTTCCGACAGAGAGAGTGACCGATCATTACTAGAGTATTCTTGTCAGAATTCTCCCACGCACAGTAGGACAGGAGCCGAACTGTAGGCGAGGTTTGAGTGCAGCCCCCACTACGTGCGACAATCGCTTCGCAACGCGGGGAATATATGGATCGTGGTACACGTCAACAGCCCTACGTCGATCGCATGGAGCTAGCTTGCTGGGGTTGTACTGCCGCCGTAGTTCCTGAGCAGCCATCCCGGGCTGCATATCTTGGTCTCAGCTCTTCAGCCTCATGTCAGACGACAATCTTCCTCACTGGCAATTATCGAGACGCAAAAAGACAGTTGCGACGTCTGAGTGTAAGCGAGTGCAAATGTCATCACGAACGATATGCGCCGCACCTCCAGCCACTCTTACATGGGGCGAAAACCGCGTGGAAAGCCGGGGCTGTGGGAGCCGAATCGGCCAGTACGGCCGAGATCTCCTAGGCGTTTTCTCCGACCCCGGTTCTCCGTACTCGTGGAGTCGGTGTATCGTAGGATATCGAGGAACTGGGGACGGAGGAATGACGGAGACATCGGAGAGCGGAGCGGAGTGGAGAAATTTCCGTCGATCTGGAACCATCTGCCCTCAACGCATCGCACGGTGACATTTCACTACTCGACGTTCCTGGACTGCTCCAGTGCAGTAATATCGGTCTTGGCGAGACATCGTTGTAGGAGCAATCATCTGGTCGCATCGAGCCGCGGTTCTCGCAAGATACGAGCTCATTGCGCGTCTGCATTGCGTACGTGCCTAAGGTAGTGGCTCATCGCACTGCATGAAGGGCCGTCAGGCAGCAGCGTTTTCGAATACCAGGAACTGTTTCGCTCAGTTGGTCGAATTGTTCGCATTCCTGCGCCACGATGTCAAGTAGGAGCAAGGGTGCGCGCCTTCCTCGATTGGGGACCGCGCTTACCCAAAACTGTGCACACTTGCGAAAGAAACCCGCGCTTCTTTCCACCGTCAAACAGCTATGACTGTGGTTTTGCGAGCGGAAGCGACGCTCGCACTAAAATGCATACCGCGTTGTCGCACCATCTTATTTCGTTTCTCACTCTGATAGGCTCATTCGTGTACTCGCGCGCGTCTTTGTTTACTTTTGACCGTTGTGTCGGCCCAGCTTTGCGCATTCGCTACAACCGGCGCGCGCGGAACGAGCAGAAACGACGTTTCGTTCGACACGCAAATTATCCAGGTGTGGCTTTGCCCTGCACACATAGGTCATTCAGGGCTGAAGCTGACTTCGATCGAGAGTGACACTTTTTGGCGACCGCTTGTTTGAGCAGAGTCCTGATGGTATTCGTAGGCACAGAGGCGGAGTGCCCCATTGTGCATCATCGAGTAACTGAGATACCTACTCCCGATATATAGCTGCTGCTTCTGGTACTTGTTGCGTGGGATTGCCGGACTAGCTGGACCGCACTTCCTGGTTTGTGTTGATTATTCTTGATCTTCTTACGTTCCTTGAGAGTCTGCTTGAGTTTGTGGATTGGCTTTGAAAGAGATATCGAATATGGTGTATACGGGTAAGCCTTCCAAGGGCTGTGGGATGTGCAAGAGCCGGAGGATCAAAGTACGTGGAAATCTTCTAGTTTTACGACCTTCATCTCTCCTATCTTTCTTAAATAACACGAGTGGTGTCGCTTACCTATGGTCTTGTGTACGCTAGGATCTCGCACCCTAAGCGGCATCTTTTGTCACCTGAATTACGACTGACGGAGCATTAGTGCGACGAGAAACGTCCGATATGTGGCCAATGTCAAAAGAGCGGACGGACGTGCCCTGGCTACCCGGATGAATTTGATTTGATGTTCCGTGACGAGAACAAAGCGCTCGCAAGAAAAGCCAAAAAGGGCAGTGGTCGGAGTGACAAGAGCGAAGGGAGTCGTTCGGCGTAAGTCAGCTTTGCTTCTTGTTGTATTGTTATATGCTGCGATCAACCGAAGCTATGTTATCGAAAAACGACACCGATGTTGTTACTCACTACTCGGTAGCTCTGTGTCTAAGGAAATAGCTCTTCGAGGACCGTTGATCGACTTCATAGGATAAATATGACTAACAAATCTCAGATCGCCGGGTACACCATTCAATCTCTCCACACCACCACAAGCCGAGAGCTGGAAATCACAACCGCCAACCTCTGAACCAAGTCAAAGTCTTTCTCTCACTCCACCATTTGCTTTGCCTCCTGATCTTGCGAACTTCCATGACTTCATGTGGCAGTTCGACCACTCCATTCCCAGCGCAATAGTCGTGGCCCCAGAATTTGAAGCCATCCCGTTCTTCTTCCGCAACTTCATCACTCTGCCACAAGAAGCCGAGTCTATGCGCGGCTATCTCGAGCTTATGGTGCCCATGTACAACCGCGCACAACCTTCGTCCGCTCTCCACCTTGCCACCACCGCCGTTGCCCTTGCAACCTGTGGCAACTACCCGGGAAAGCAGCATCTACTCCGCGATGCTGCAGCTACATATGGAAAAGCCATCCGCAAACTCAATGAAGACCTTAAGCACCCCCATCTGGCTAGATCCGATGAAAGTGTACTGGCGACGTTGCTCTTCTCCTTGTATGAAGTAAGTCGACTCATTACTTCAGCAAGGTCTTCAGTAGTCTTCCTTCCTATGAGCGTGCATATAATGGAAGACCAAAACTAATCACTCGCAGACCATCATGAATACCGACGACACGATTACGGCATGGGGCAACCACGTCGACGGGGCAGTGGCGCTGACAAAACTTCGTGGAACTGAACAGTTTCAAGATCCCATGAGTCACGACGTGTTCCGAGCTGTTAGGACCATGATGGTATTTTCCTCCGCATCCAACCCCTCTTCCCACGTGTTGACGTCGCATGCAGATCACATCCTGCGTCCAGCGCTCCAAACCCATCGACACCTTCCCCGGCGCCGCTGGCTGGCTCGTATCCCCCCTCTCCGAAGAAAACGCAGCAAACCGCCTCACATTAATCTGCATCGACCTCCCTAACATCCGCTCGCGAGCAAACACCCTCACTAAAACCGCATACCACGCCTCCCATGAGTCCGAAGCGCTCTCCGTTCTCGAGTTCGCTCAACTCGTCGACTCCAATTTGCAGCAGTGGTACCTCACCCTCCCGCCAACGTGGCACTACCACACCATCGGCGTCGTCACGGAACAAGTGGAAGACCCTGCCACGGCGGAAAGGTGGATGGGCGAGCAGCACATGTACCACGACGTCCCGCTCGCCAGCATCGTCAATGATTATCGCGTGTGCAGGATCTTCTGCATGAGAGTCATCATGGCGTGCGTGTCGTGGCTCGCAGTGAACCCAAAGCACGACCTGACCTCCGCCTACAAGAATGCTGTCTACGTCATTCAGCAGATGGTCGACGAGATTTCGGCGTGTGTGCCGTTTCATATGGTATTTCTCCCTCCATTGTGCTGGCTTTCATGGCGGTCAACTGATGTGAAAGTAGAACTACGACCTCCAACCCGTTGCCAAGGAACTCGGCCAGGAGCGCAATGCCGCGGAAGCGTTTGGTGGCTACTCGCTCGTCTGGCCGCTTTATGTCGCTGCGAACGCGGAAACAGTCCCGCAAGCGCAGAGGGACTGGCTGAGCGGCAGACTGATGAAGATAGGCACGCGTTTTGGACTTACCTCTGCGCAGGTGCTGGTGCTAGCAAGGAGGCATGTGCTCACGTGTGGGCCAATGTTTCCATGAGGCCGCTTATGCTAGACATTATGCCAGACACAACGCTTAGGTTAGGATTGGTACGGAGTTGAGTATGTAGGTCAGGCACACGGAACTAGAAGGGGAAAGTGAGCGTACACGAACAAGGTCTGAAGGTTTGCTCTGTAGAATACATGCTGACATGTAAGCTTTAAAGAGGTTGTAATTTGAAAACTCTCCCAGCATCATGGATCCCGGGCCTGATGTGGCTCTTTCACATACAAAGTTATGGGTCATGTAGTCCCGTTCGCTCCACGACCTTGTGGCATGCCTGGTGTGTACACTAACACTAGCGCTTCACTGATGTTATCTTGACGAGGAGCAGGTTGGTCCCACGTCACGAAATGCTTTCCGCGCTCAAACCAGTCGTGCATGCCCAGACGAAGCTCGTGGTCAAGATGCCAGGGCACCTTAGCAAGAATGACGCGCATCTCTGCATGCGCGAGGTACTTGCCCAAACAATTGCCCGGGCCGAACGAGTAGGGACTGAAGACGGAGTGATTGTCCTATCGCACTACATCAGCGCTCTTCGCCATCACGACGTAGGGTACCACTCACATTCTTAAACTTTTCCGGGTGTCGTTCAGCCCGCGCTCGGGAACGAAAGAGTCTGGCTCCACAAAGTTCCTGGCGCTATGGTATGTAGCGTGCTGCGAGACGTACACCGTCGTATCTTCCGACAGGTAATATCTTGAGACACGGTCCACGCCTTTGGGCACGACGCGGGGGAAACTGGTTGGCGAAGGCGGGTAGTACCTAAGCGCTTCCTGTATCACTGCGAGCGTGTATTCGAGCTTCTCGACCGCCACGAAAGTGACCTGATCCGCGCTCTTGAAATTATCGCGGATTTCCCTCGTCAGCCTGTCGTAGACCCGCGGGTTCTTCAAGATCAAGCACGTCAAGCCGGAAAGTAGTGTCGCCGTGGTTTCACTGCCTGCGGTCAATATGAGGAGAGAATTTTGCACCATTTCAGCGGCAGTAAGACCCTTGTCGCTAACGCCCTGGTTCTTGATCACGGCGGAGAAGATATCCGGTCTGTCCGCTCCGAGTTCCAGGCGCTGATGTACCTTCTCGTTCACCGCCTTGCCGAACGCCATATGTAGTCGCAACGCCGCAGAATTATCCTTAAACAAGGAAACAAGGTAGTCGTAGTACGCAACCACCGAGTACATCCGCTGCATAGCCCGAATGCCGCCACTTTTGAGGAGGCCAGAAACAAGGTTCACCCAGGGTGGTACCTGCGGTCGCGCAGACAGTGGAGAGATTCACCAAAGAGTAGATCCGCATCAATGTCAAACATGGCATAGTTGTACCATTTCGAGATGTCAATTTCCTCGTTCCCGCCTTCGGCGAACTCGCCGAGCCACTGGATCAGCAAGTCGATGAGGGATTGCACAAGTGGCTCTTGGTCTCGCAATGCTCGGTCGGAAAAGCCATGACTCACGCTCGTGCGCTGACGCGCGTGGCTGGCGTCGTCGGCAAGGAGCATCGAAAATACACCACTGTATGGCACAGAGTACCAGATGGTGCTCTTTTAGTAGCTCTTGCCCTTGTTACGGACGCTGTAAATGTCCTGCCAGGCCGTCTCGGCCGAGATGAAGGAGCATTCGAAAGGGGCCACGCGGACCACCTCGCCGTATTTCTGGTGGATTTTGTAGATCCAGGGTACCATGGTGCCATTCTTGATACCCACAATGTAAGGAATTGGTGTGGCGCGTGCCCAGAATGGTCCGGGAATGTGGGCAAGCGGGTGGAAATACAGGTTGTAGATGCACTTGTACAAAGAGTAGAGTACTACCCGGACAGTGTCAGCTAAAGGCTAATCTATATTTCTACAACCGATATTGCATTGTTTCATGGCCATGAGAATAGATTCCAAAGGCGCTGAGGGAGCAAAGCCGTGCAGGGAAAAAGTGCTACTCACTGAAAAAAGGAGGACGCCAAAGGCGAAAAATACTGCGGCCGGGCTGAAAAGCCGAAAATTACTCCATAGTAACGGGGTACTCATTATGACCCGCAGTGATCGTGAATGTCAATGCCTTGGCAACCTTAAAAGAGGGCGCGAGGTATCAATCTCCGCTATGGGAAATCTTGACGATATAGATGAGAAGCATGTGGCAAAGTCTCGAGATGATCGGTTAATCAGGCAGGCACCTAGGGAGTTGCGGCGGCACGGTAGGTGTGCATCGGACTCAGGCAGGTGCCTTTTAACTAAGGTTGTCAACAAACAAATATGCTTTAAAATTTTAACATAATTTTATTTAATTTTTTGAATTTAAATATATAGATCTTTTATACGCTAAATTAATAAATAAATTTAATTTGATAAGCCTTTTTCTTTAAATATTATAAGTTTATCTTAAATAGCTATTATAACCTATTATAGCCTAGCCCTACTATAATATTAGCTAGCTAATTACGTATTTCTTATATATACAGCGCGTTAACGCTTATCTATTTCCCTTACTTTAGCTTACTTCCTTATCTTTATAGCTTATTTTTTCGCATCTTTACATACCTTTACGCCTATTATGCCTCTAAAATAAAGTTATAAGCTTGCTAAGGTAGCCAAATATGCGCCTAAACGTCCCTATTATGCGCTAAAGCATTAATAGTTAGCTAACTAAGCGCGATAGTACGCCTAAGCCTCTATCTATACAGCCTGTAAAGCCGCCTATAGAGCCGCCGGACACGCCGCCATCCAGCCAAAGTCACTGCTAGATGCTTCGTCCTAGCGAGCATCTCTACGCCTGAACATATAGCTAGCTATTCTTAAAATTTTATAAAACAGTACTAATATTGCCTAAGAGTTATAGTTAATACTTTTTAAGTTTTAAGTATTTATAACGCATCTAATAGATAGCTTTAATATAATAATAAAAGTAATAATAAAGATAGATTCTACCCCTAAAGAGGGCCAGGTTAATAACTATAATAACTATAATATTAATAAATAAGATAATATAATAAAGCTACTTACTATACTAGAAAGTAATACTAGCTAGGTTTATAAGTATAGCTATCGCGTGTAGAAAAAGCATATATATAAGCCAGAGTAGCTCTACTTTGTGTGTAAGTACTATTACACGCGCAATTTCCCCACAGCTATATACTAAATAATAAAGTTAATTAGCGCTACTATATAATACCTTGCCTAAGATAAATTTAGCTATTATATTTATAAAGATAGCTTTATTGCCCGTAAGCCTACGCGTAAATCTAGCTAAATATTACTATAATTTACTACTAAGGGCGGCCTTAAAATTACTATAATAACTTTTAATAAACTAAGTAATTTTAATTTTATAGTTTTGAATATATAGCTATATTTTAGCTTATTAATAATAATAGAGCCTATTAGAAGTTTAAAATACGAGCTTCTAATAAAATAAAAAATTTACTAACTGTAAGGTAAAAGTAGCGCTATAAAGCTTTTATAATAGCGTAGTAAGCTTTATAATAATGCTATAGGGAGTGCGCGCGTTAGTAAAGGCAAAGAGTAAGGTGTAATGTACGTCGCCCTATACCACGCCGCCATATATCCCTAAAAGTAACGAGTAACGATAGCTATCGTTACAAGGCATAGGATAGTATATATAGTCATCGTGACATAAGGTATATATAAGCTTTAATAGGTAGACTACGAAAAGTGGTAAACGTGACTTCTTTACTATAGTTACGTACTATATTAACTATAAAGACGTAACAGTTAACCTGCCTATAGCGCTACTATAAGTTATAAGTACTTACGATAGTAAGGCTATAGCTAACGCTATTACTACTATTCTAAAATACTTTAATATTAATTATAATAAACTTAAATATTTTATACTTAATAATGCCACTAATAATAATAATGCTACTATTAATAAGCATACTATAATATAAAACTTTAATAGTACTAAATAACGCCTTTACTATACTTACTATATACTTCACTTTATTAGCTAAATAATTATATTTAGTCGCAACGCTAACGAGTATAATAATGAGCTTAAAAATATAAAAGAAAAAGAGTTTTATATAAAGAATTGGTAAAAGGATACACTATTAAGCGTCTTCTATAATATAATAAACTATATTAATACGCTAAATTAGTATAGACTCTGTATAAGTTATTAGTAATAGGCTATAAAGGATATGCCTTAAAGCGCTATATTATATGGGCTATACGTACCTAAGCTTATTCAGGATAAGGGAAGGATAGGTTAAGGGTAAAGCGTCTCGTGGATATTTTGTAGTCGAGAGTAGTAGTAGCAACGCTAGGTTTATAAATAATCTAATTTTATAATAAACTGTAGAATAACTAACTAGGAGGTTTACTAATCTATTATAGAAGATCTACTCGTAGTGTATAAAAGTTAATTATAAAGAGTAGGAAAAGTACAGAAAGTATCCTAGACTATATACTAATTATCTTATTTTTTAATATCTTAGAATTGCTTTAGTTTCCGAGGAGACTTACTCCTTAGTAAGGTATTTTTTTTAGTTTTTTTTACTAAGCTAGTGTGTTTTTAGGATTCTATCCTCTTAGTAGGATTCTATCCTCTTAGTAGGATCCTAATTACGTAACTACTAACCTAATCCTACTCCGTTCGCTAGCGTGCTAGGCCTTATTAGCCCTTCTATATAATCCTTTACTAACCTATAATTCACGAGAGCTATATAGCTATAACTCTTCGTGATTATAACACGCTGCCTCTATTAGTATACGTAAGTTAGTTAAGGCTATAGTTACGTGCTAGAATAGCTACTATAGTGTAATTAAGCGTAAAATTAAACTTTTATAAGCTATTACTTTATATATTAATTATTATATAATAGAGACTAAAGTAGCTAAATCTACTATGCGAACTTATAGTAATAAGATTCTATTAGTATTATAATAAATAAGGTTAATAGGGCTTATAGTTGTAAATTAGGTAGTTATTAATAATTGTATTACTATACTGTAGTTACTTAAGTTTATAGCTAATTACTTTTGTAATTATAGTAAAAGTAGTTATTACAGCACGCTATATAAGGTAATTTTTATATTAAAATTTATAATTACTAAGTTAGATACCTATCTTAAACTTTATAAAGACGTTAATTTTACCTTAATTAAGGAGTCTATAAACTACTTACTAATTAACTTATGCGCCGCGAAAAAGAAAGTAATTAAATACTTAGTACAAAAGGCACCTTACTAGAGCTTTCTGCGCTAGCTGGGGTTAAGTCGAGTAGCCAAGCAGCCAAGCACGCGATCCCCTAAACTTATAAATAGCTAGTTATTATAGAGCTTCCTCTTCTTAATAGACTTTATTTTTAAGCTCCCTAATCGTTATAAATATACGCTATAGTTATAAGCCTAATATTTTTTATAATACTTTATAATATACTTGCTTTATCCTAGCTAATAATTATAATAATAAATTATTTTTTGCTTTTTATTATCTTTACGCTTACATCTTAATGCTTATAACCTATAATAGAGCTAGAATATATAATAACTACTATAAAGCTCTTAGTAAGTAACTAATTTATAAATTATAACTTATTCCTATCTTAGTACGCGTAGCTTAAGTACCACGTAAAAGCTTAAAGGATATAAAGTTATATTAACTTTAAGGATCCTAAGTAGATAAATATACACAACTAGGCTCTAAAGCTACTAAATATAAATACTAAGGGCAAGCCTTATGCATAATAACTTAAGCGCTATAAGCTAAAGTCTACTATTTATAGTTAGTTTATAATAAAGCTTTAGGTACTTTAGAACTAGGTCTATACTATAGTTAATTTATAAAGGCTAAAGCTTATAATACTATATGTTATGAGGCTCTCACACCTTGTTCCGATCCGGGTTAGGGCGGTAAGGTATCGTGGTGCTTCAAGGATTATTTAGTGGTACAAGTTAATGCGACACTTAGCGCGGCTGGACAATTCAATCTTATAACGAATAAGATAACTATTAGTCTATATAGGAGAACGTACTCGCACAGAAGATATATAAGTTAACTACGAGGAAGGAAACAACAATAGGAAAGTCGCTACACTATATACTAGCCTATTCCTTCTTCGTAGTCCCGCCAAGGCCCTGTAGTCCCATGGGACTTCCCTTTATGCGGGACTTCGTCACGTGACTGCTGACTAAGCTGCCCCGCGCCCGTTAGGTCCCGTTAACTCTGCTACTTCGTCAACAATTACTCTCTTGGCGTAATTGTCTGGCTTCTTCATCCTTGTGGGGTTCGTGGTCGTAACACTATAGTTAAGTAAGTAGTAGACGCTGTAGGCGCTAATTAAAGAACTTAAAAATAATCTTTATTTAAGTAATAAAAATTAGAAGGAGTAGGTATAATATATATATAAAGAGGTTACCCTACGCCTACAAAGTAGCAGAATAATAAATATAACTAAATAGCTATCCGAATGGAACCGCGTGCACGCTAACGCTATACTCCTAGATCTTTTAAAGATAAAGGGTACGCTACTAATAAAGGATTTCCTACGCTTAGCACTATAATATAACTATAAATAGGCTTAAAGACAGCTTAATAACCTATCGCGACTAGGCGTAGTAGTAACTCTATTTCTAAAAGGATACGCTCGCTAGCTCGCGTAGCTTAACTAAATAATTAAGCACGTAGGTATATACGCTACGCTTAAAGGGCGCACTCCTAAAATAAGCTATAAGTACCTATATAGAGTAAATAGCTAGTATTAATAGAAGCTTATAAAGTATAACCGCCTTTAGTACGCGCTCTAGGGAGAAGCTCTTTATAAGCTTTATAATAAGCTTATAAGTAAGGAGATTAGTAAAATTAGGAGCTAAATTTAAAAAGATTAGTAGAAGGTATTATTAACTAAGCTTAAATATAAGGGGTAGATAGTAGACCCTCCTCTAGTCTTTCTAGGGAATATTAAAGCATAGATTATAATAAGCCTATAAGTAAGTAAGCCTTTACTAGCTAGGCGCTATAATCCTATAGCTACCTATTTTTTATATTTATATATATAGGTACTCACACGGGTTATATTATAAGTAAATAGCTACCCTTAAATATTTATTAAAGCTTTATAGTAAAAGTATGCTATTTTTTTTTTTTTTTTTTTTTACGCAGGTACTCCCGCGGGTTATATTATAAGTAGATAATTACCTTTAAATATTTATTAAAACTTTATAGTAGAAGTACGCTATTTCCTTTTTTTTCCTTACCTTTTTTTTAGAACTATATATAAACTAGCTACTTAGACTAATTACCTAACAAGCTAAAAATCTAAGCTAGACGCTTTTTAAGCTCTACGCGTAAGTTTACTACCTTTTATACTTTAAGTTATTATTTAGCTTATTTTACTACGCTCTATAAGCTAAGGGGTGTATTATAAAAGATATTTTATTAGAGCTTTTTAGGCTAGCTAGGGTTAAGCTAAGTAGCTAAGTAGCTAAGCACGCGATTTCTTAAACTTATAAATAGCTAGTTATTATAGAGCTTCTTTTCCTTAATAGACTTTGTTTTCGAGCTCCCTGATTATTGTGACTGTGTACTACAATACTTTAAAAAGCTACCTAAAGCACCTATTTACTATGCTACTATAGTACTCTAGCTATGCTATAAGATATACTATAAGTGTTTATAGCTAAGGTCCATAACTACTGCTACGCGTAGTTTCTGCAACTATAGGCAGCCTATAAGCTTACTAACGCTATAACTATAATACTAATTATACTACTAAAGCCCTTAATAAGTAGCTTTAATAATATTATTAGTTTTATACTTAACGCTAGCGATCGCGAGTACACTAAAATAATAAAAAATAAGTATAATTAGAAGATAAAAGGGCTACTATAAATAGCTTAATAATATAAAATAGGTATTATAGCTATATAGTACTAGCTTAGGTTAAACTAAAGTACCTATATCTTTTATAGCTTATAATTAACTTACTTTTAATCCCTACTACTAGTAGCGACTGTAAAATAGTCTTCTTTAGTACTAGCGATATAGAGGCGGAAAATAAGCTTATAGTTACTAGGTACCCTAATTTATATGTAGTAATAGATAAGGGCAGGTTTTAAGCTTCTAAGCACGATAGTAGTAGTATAGCACTATAAAGAAACGCTCGTTAAAAGCTTTAAAATAAAGAAGTAAAAGGAGTTGCTATAGTAATTATTATATAAATTACCTTTTATAGTCTCTAGCGTCTTAGAATTTAAATAAATGATTGAAATAAAAGCACCCCTATAGTCTATTAAAATTAAATAAATAAACTATAATACTATAAAATTGTTAAATAAAGCAAAAGTTAGCTTTAAATATTATTTGTTTTGTTTGTTAACAACTCTGCTTTTGACTGTGAAGGTGTAGATAGGAAGTTTTGATTTTTAAATGTCATACTTGAGCACTGCAATGGTAGCCTAGGCACATCCGTGTTCCTCGCATTGCCACGTAGGGCCTCCCACAGACCTATATATCGCATTGATGGATTGGCCATCGACGTCGTCGCAACTGTGCCGTTCTGACAGTAGCAGATCTGCGCCGCATTGGCACGTTGGGACTCTCTTCTGCCCATTGCACGCGCACGGTTATTTAGACACTGCAACAATTGAAATAGAGACGCTTCCGCGGCCTAGCGACGTGTAAAACTTCTGCCTTCGTTCTTCACGTGTTGCAAGAGACGATCCTAAGTCATATAACGCACCATGTTGTGCGCGGAGCTCCGTGCCCACGAGTCATCGATGTGTGTTATAAGCTGTGAGAGGTGTATGGTTTGAACAAGCTTTACAAGGATGAAAAGGGTAGCAGAGGTGGCACAGAGAGGGAACTAAGGGTCTTGGGGGTCATTGTCCACCAGATTGTAGAGAAGTCGATGAGATGGTGTCGCCGAGGTGAGATCCAGATAGTCTGCCTGTGGCTGGACGATCTAACTCATCCACACCACGTAAGAAAAGCGTCACTACCAACTGGTAGCATACAATCCGGAATTGAAGGATCGCGTCCACCTGCGTCTTTGGGGAAAATAGTCCCAAGAATCCTCGCAGCAGCAGCATGCCAGCAGCCTTATATTCCAGCGATCCACGCTGCATTGCTCTTGCATCTCTCCAGTCCGCTTATTTCGTCTTCGACCGACCCCCACTCGACTTCTTGTCACTGTAGCTCGACGATCGAGAATTCAATGCCGGCCTATCTATGCAATTAGCCCTGAAACATCTTTTCGTCCCAGAAGCATTACGTACGCCGAGCCATCAGCCTGCGCTGCATTCCATGTCTTCACGAATGCCTTTTGTGTGCGGTCGGTGTAGTCCTCGGCCTTGACCTCCTTCACAGCCACCTTCGCTCCATCCTTGGTGAAGATGACATTCTTCTTCTCCATTTTTCGGACGCCGCGTTCGGCTAGTTCGTTGGAATAGAGGTAGATCTAGATATCACCTAGGTATCAGCTAATTGATTGGAGGAGCAAGAGCCTCTCGTACGCTAAACAAGTGGAAGTGTTGCGAGCAGAAAGAGCATACCTGATAGCCTACCCATCCTGCACCCGCAACCACAGCAAACAAAATGACCAGAGGAATGAGATTGCCTATCGCGCCCATTTTCGCGTCTTTCTCTTTCTTCAAATGTGTCGTGTGCCTGGAGTTCCTGCTCTAACGCTTCTAAACTGCCTGTCTTACAGCGCTGCTGTCGAACGCGGGGTAACCGTCACACGAGCGCCTTACGTGCTCTACTGTCGCACAACCGCAGTAAAAAAATGAGAACAAAAACGGACGTGATGAATGGAAGGAGGTATCGCAGGCAGGTTGAAAAGGAAACGAAGTTGCAGTTTAATTACGTCGAACGGAGTGTGCACAACGGCGTTTCACGTTTTCCAGCTGGGGATGAAACACGCCGCAAGGCACATGCGCGGTTCGCGCAGGGGTTACCATGTCTCGGCTGTCAGCGCGCAACATCACTCAATACGCAACCCCGCATGATCGCGCACCTACTTTGACGCGCCATAACTCTACTAATATGGACCTAATTAATGCTGCGATATCAGTAATTAAATTATAAAACTTAAAAGATTTTTTATTATATAATAAAATTATAAAATAATTTAGCGTTATATATTTAATATTAATACGTAGGCACTAACGCATTACGTAGGCACATATAATTACTAATACTATATACTATATATATAGCCTATAATAAGAAAAGTAGCTTTTATAATATATTAAATACCTTGCTAAACGTGGCCTTTGTCTTATATAGTTATTAAATCCTTCGGAACAGTTAGTCCTAAAGGTGACTAGGGTTAGTTCTTAAGTAAAAGTAATATTAAAATATATAAAAGGTATGAATAGCTCGCGCGTATTAGTAGAGTTATTAGTATTAAAAGTAAACTATAGTTATAAATAAATTAATTAGCGCTAAAATATAATCTAAATAATAGATTAATACACTAGGTTAAACACAAAGTTAGAAGGTCTGTCTTTAGTATTCTTATATATAAATCTTGTCTTATAGATCTTAGAGTCTTATTTATCCTAAGATTCTATGTGTTAAGATATTCCTAAGACTTCTGTCAGATTAAAAGGTAATCTTGATAAGATGGAATGATTATTAATTAATCTAAGGTTATTGTCTCTTGTCTAAGTATCTAAGAGGTGAGACGCCTCTATATCCCTTACTTTATTATAGAATGCAAGGGTGGAAGCCACCTTAGGCAAAGGTAGAATACGTCTCTAGTAAGGATACAAGTGCGCCAGCCACCTTACCAAAATAAAGGGACTATATAATTAAACACACCCCCTTAGCTTAGGCGTATCCTTAAGCTAGAAACTATCTATTAGTAATCTAATACTATTATTCTTTATAGTTTAATTTTAAAAGCTTCTATCCTTTGCTCTAGCGTAAGTAGGTTAACCTCTTTATGTATAATCTTATCTTTAATCTCTGTAAGTCCTAATTTATTTAAAAACTTACTCTACTTATTAGCTAGTAAGGCCTTTATAAGCCTATCTATAACTATGTCCTCTAAGCGTTAATAGTTTATCTTAATTGTCCCTAATGCGACCTTTTGTCTTAGCTAATAATTATAAATATTTATATAGTAAAGCTTAGTCTGTAGTTTAGCAATCTCTTTAGTAATAAGTTAGATTATTTACTAATTATTATAATTAATGATAATAAGGGAATTGCTAAGGTTAATCTTTAGCTCCTTTAGTAATTATAAGGTAAATAAAGCCTTTTTAACAACTTATAAGAGAGCTAGTAATTTAGCCTCTATAGTTAATATAGTAACTGTATCTTGCTTATTTACTTTTTAGGTAATTAGCTTACTAAATAGCTTAATAATATATCCTTATAAGCTCTTGCGGTCGAGCGTATTATTAGTAAAAAATACGTTACTTACTACTTTTAAAGTATCTACACCCCTAAGCTAAAGACCTAGTAATCTAGTATTAGTAAGGTAGAGAAAAACTTAATTAGCAGCTACTTAGTACTCTTTACTTAAGTTTATTAAAAATTATAATAGTTAAAAACTTATAAAAGTAATATTTAGTTACGTAATTACTATAGCGTAGAGAATTAATCCTATTTTCTACTAATATTAGTTAACTTTAGCCTTGCTAGCGAGTCTAGTTTAAGGAAGTAGTTTAACTACTACTATAAGTATTTTATACTATATCTTATGTTTATTAATAAGGCGCGAGATTTTGTTAATATATAAAGCTTACAAAAGCTAGATCTTTCTATTTAGGCGGTCTCTAATAATTTCGACCCCTAGAAACCACTATAGTTTATTACTATTAGTAAGTGTAAATTTAGTACTTATTTTTACTAGAGTAGCTTTAGTAGCTTGCTTTTATCACTTGTTGTACGTAATAATAAGGTTATTTATATAAAAGAAGATAATAATACCATCCTTAATAAGACAGCATGGCTCGTGGGGCACTGTTTAGAAACCCATATCACGGAGCATTAATGTAAACTCTCTCTGCCAGAGTAGTAAAGATATACGCAGCCCGTAGAGTGCTTTGTGTAGTTAGAGGACTGTGCCTGCTCGCGAGTAACCACGAGGCATCCTCATGTAGATTTCTCTGTCCAGCTTTGCGTGGATAAAAGCATTAGTAACGTCGTGTTAAATAAGCTCTAGGTTAAACTAAGCTATAATTACTATAAGTATATAAAATAATTATCCTGCTAGCGTTACTACGTAGGTATATTATAAAGTAAGGTACTACTATTAATCGCCTTTTACTACTAACCTCGCCTTACACTTCTATAATTAATAGTACTTATTAAACTTATAGGTATATACCTATATATAATTAAGGATTTAATACCCTACTACTTTTATTAGAGTAGTAATAACTTTACTTTAAAACTTTATTTTTTTATAGCTCTAAAGATAGGATTGCTTAGCCTCCTTTTATATATTATAGAGAGGATAATCCTTAAGCTTTCTTTAGTATATAGGTGCCTTTAGTAGCATGCTCTAATACGGCTTCTTACTTACTATAATTATTTATTAAAGTTATGCCTTATTAAGAGCCTTACTATTATATTTATTACTACTACTAGCTTTAGTACCTGCTATAAAGGCTACGGCCTACGGGCTTATTTATAATTACCCTGTTTATATTACTAAGAATAAGAGCTAATTATCTCCTACTATTAATTATATAAGGAGTGTAACTAGTAGTAGCGTTAATAAAGGCGTTAGGTAATTATAGTTAGCCTTTTAACTTTACCTATACTTTTAGACCCCTTTAACCTCTTCCTTTAGTGTCTTAGTAATTATCTTATCTTTATAAAAGGACTCCGTAACTTAATCCTATTAAGGTAAGGGAGGTAGCTCTATTAATTATACCTAAGCTACTATCTCTTCTAGTATATTATATATAAAGTTATCTATTAGGTCTTTTATTTTGCCTAAGAACACTATATTTTTATTAAAAATAACGTTATAAGTGCTTATTATCTTCGCGAGGGATAGAATCTAGATCCTCTAAATATTAGTTAATTAGTAACTAATAAGGTATCTAATCTAGGCTTTTAGATCTAGCCTTTATAGTTTACTCTTACTATATTTTATATCGTCTATTATCGCGAACGCTTTGTAGCTATATATCTTTAAGTAAGCTTAATTAGGCTTCTTTAGTTAAGTAATAACGCTATTTTAAAAGGCTACTATTGTAAAGAACATTTATATAGTAATTACTATTAATTATCGTACTTTAGCGTTTAGTTATAGAGGTATATAGCTGCTTAAATAAATTTAGGGCATATTTACTAAGGTAAATTTAAATTAAGATGTATTACGCGAGATTTCTCCTAAATTACACCCCCTAAATATTTAGCTCCTTTATTTTATATTTAGGTATTAGATACTAAGGTCTTAATCTTAATGCCCTGCGCTAAGTATCACTTCCTAACGTTTACCTTAATAAAGAAGATCTTGTTATTAGATTTAATAACCTTTACTATAACGTTAAATTATACTTTTATAAATCGTATAAAAGTGCTTAGTAGTTTAGTAATTAAGCGTGCTAGTTAGTTATCCTTAAAATAGAAGTTCTATGCAAAGCTAGAGAATTAATTAATAATTAGTATTTAGCTCTTCTCTCCTATTAAGCTATCTACTTTATAGTTATAAAAATTAATTATAACTTATTTACAAGAGCTTTTAGTTAGCTTCCTAGCTTGCTAGCGTATTTACTATTTTAGTTTTATTTTTCTACAGGGGTTATACTTAATAGTAGGGAGGTCTTTAATCTTTACCGCTTTAGATTACTACACGAGGTATTCGAGAGCCTAAGGGCCTAAATAGCCTAATTATTAGTACTAGGTTAATATATTTACATTCTATAGTCTTTATTTAGTGCGTATATTAGTCTTGTGGGTAGCATGCGTAGCTTTAGTATAAGTACTACCTACTAGCCTTATCCTATATTCTAACACCCACTGTCTATGCAGCTCTTAAAGTTCTACTAGTATAGTATTATTTTTTTTCTTTAGAGTTATTAGATCCTCTTATATATCCTACTAAAGGCCTTGCCTTTAGAGTAATTAGAATAATACTAGATTATAGAGTAGATTTAGGTAATAGGTAATATTATCTAGCCTAATTATTTAGTTACCTCTTATGCTTTATAGTCTAAAATAGACGCTCTCGTATCCTTTTATCTATACTTATGCGTTACCCGCCCATATAAAGTCTCCTGGTAATAGTGGCCTAAAAGAGACGAAGCAATTAATATTGTTAAAAATATAGCAAGTAGTGCCTAAATTAAGTATAGCTAAGTATCGTAATAGATACGTATTTAGGTTAGTATAGAAGGATGCGGCATTAAAGCTTGCTAGAATTTTAGTAATCTAGCGTCTATCTAGTTACTTATTATTAGCTTTAGTAATTTAAGTAAGAGTAAGAGTATATAATTATTTTAATTTAGAGTTCTGTAACCTAGCCCTAAAATCTTACAATTTAGATCTTTTAACTACCTTTAGGCTTTCTTAAAGCTCTAAGTTATTTTCTAGCCTATATCTTATTAGAGCAGCTATTCTAGGTTTTAGCCTAAACTAATTTAGCTACTTATCTAAAAAAGCGTAAAAGTAGTCTTATAATACGTAGCGTTATTTATAAGTAAGGCACTTAAGGCTACTAGCTATTACTAACTTATTATTTATAATCGCAGACTACTTAGCTCTAGTACGTTAACTATTATTTTATTATTTATAATTCTAAGGTCTTCCTTAGCTTTTAAATAATACTACTTTATTTATAAGAGAGGCGTCCCTATCTATAGCCTAGATAAATTTACTACCGTTAGTGAGAAATAAACCTATAGTAGTAAAATGTTACGACCACGAACCCCACAAGGATGAAGAAGCCAGACAATTACGCCAAGAGAGTAATTGTTGACGAAGTAGCAGAGTTAACGGGACCTAACGGGGCGCGGGGCAGCTTAGTCAGCAGTCACGTGACGAAGTCCCGCATAAAGGGAAGTCCCATGGGACTACAGGGCCTTGGCGGGACTACGAAGAAGGAATAGGCTAGTATATAGTGTGGCGACTTTCCTATTGTTGTTTCCTTCCTCGTAGTTAACTTATATATCTTCTGTGCGAGTACGTTCTCCTATACAGACTAATAGTTATCTTATTCGTTATAAGATTAGATTGTCTAGCCACGCTAAGTGTCGCATTAACTTGTACCACTGAATAATCCGTGAAGCACCACGATACCTTACCACCCTAATCCGGATCGGAACAAGGTGTGAGAGCCTTATAACATAAAAGCGCCCTTTTATTTGCCCTTAATTAGGTGCTGCAGGATTATGTAGTCTTAGAAGAGTTTTATTATATACTTTTATAAGATAATTATATCCTTACTTCTATATTGCTAGCAGGTTATTACCTATATAGGTGCGACATAGATAACTGCCTTTATAAAGTCTTCTTTAACTAAGTCTAGCCTTTAAAGCTCTATAACGTGATTAGTCTCTACTTCTATAGCTACATAATTATACTTAAATGGCTATATAGCCTATAATCTAGCTATTCTTATTAGCTTAAAAGCCTCTTAGTATCGTGCCCTTACTTATTAATATTTATCTTAATAGTTAACCCTAATTATAATTATAAAGTTATTAATCTATTACTTTAATATTATTTTAAAAATATAGTAATTATTCTATAGGTACGTAGAGATTATTAATTAGAAAAAGGTAACTACCTTATTAAGGTCTGCCTTTTCTTCTTAGTAGGCTTAATCTATAATCTTATAGGTCTCGAGCTATCCTTTATAGTAGTTAATATCGTCCTTATATGCTTTCGCACCCGCTAGTAATAGATATAATAGTAATAGTAGTGCACTATTTAAGTTTATAGTTATATAGACAGCGTTTAGCTAGTAGTTACTTATTAATAAAGGCACCAGTATCGCGGGTTTCTACTTTAGTTTATCTATTAGCGCTAGGTTAATAATATTCTAGACTTTTAGAAATTAGCATCTTATTTTAAGCTAATTTAGCTATAGCGTATAGTTCGTGTAGTTAGTTAGAATTACTGTAGGATCTCTAAGAGTTAATAAGGCCATAGTAATTAGCTTAGTTAAGGTAGTAATTAATTAAGGCAGTAAGACTCTTAATTATTAAATTAAAAGGTAATCATAATAAGATAGAATAATTATTAATTAATCTAAGGTTATTATCTCTTATCTAAGTATTTAAGAGGTAAGACGCCTCTATATCCCTTGCTTTATTATAGAATGCAAGGGTGGAAGCCGCCTTAGGCAAGGGCGAAATGCGTCTTTAGTAAGGGTATAAGTGCGCCAGCCACCTTGCCAAAACAAAGGGACCATGTGATCGGACAACTTCTAATATTTCTAGGACGCGTAACTTAATACGTAATTTATAGCTAAGTTAGGAATCTTGGCTTAGGTGCATAGATAAGTGCCGATACCCTACTACGCATTATATTAGATTGTAACAGATCCTAATAATAGTAAATAATATTAACCTTTACGTTCTATATTACTTAAAAAAATATAAGTATATTTTAGGCTAATTATCTATTTACCTATTAAGTCCCTATGGGGTAGGTAGCCCTAAAGAGACTAAGGCTAGTTCTCAAACGAGAGTACTATAAGGTAAGAAAAGGTTATTAATGACTTGTACGTATTAATAGAGTTGTTAGTATTAAAGGTAGTGCACGGTTATAAACAAATTAACTAAAGCTAAAGTATAATTTAAATAATAGATTAATAACTTAGATTAAATACGAGTATAAAAGGGCTATACTTAACGTTCCTATATATATAACTAATTTTATAAATCTTAATAGTCTTATGCATCCTAGAGTCTTATATACTAAAATACTTTTAAGATTCTTAATACTTTTAGGACGCGTAATTTATTATGTAACTTATAGCTAAGTTAAAATTCTTAGCTAGGCGTATAGATAAGTTGTGGTGCACAGTCACAACGATCAGGGAGCTCGAAAACAAAGTCTATTAAGGAGAGGAAGCTCTATAATAACTAGCTATTTATAAGTTTAGAGGATTACGTGCTTAGCTACTTAGCTATTTAGCTTAACCTTAGCTAGCGTAGGAAGCTCTAGTAAGGTACCTTTTATAATACACCCTCTAGCTTATAAAGCGTAGTATAATAAGCTAAATAGTAACTTAAAGTATAAAAGGTAGCAAACTTACGCGTAGAGCTTAAAAAGCGTCTAGCTTAAATCCTTAGCTTGCTAAGTAATTAGTCTAAGTAGCTAGTTTATATATAGTTCTAGGAGAAAGGTAAAGAAGAAAAGGGAGTAGTATACTTCTACTATAAAGCTTTAATAAATATTTAAAGATAATTATTTACTTATAACGTAATCCGCGCGAGTACCTACGTAAAAAAGTAAAAAAATAAAAGAAGTAGCGTACTTTTACTATAGAGCTTTAATAAACGTTTAAGGATAGCTATTTACTTATAATATAACTTATATAAGTACCTACGTATATAAATATAAAAAATAAGTAGCTATAGGATTATAGCGCCTAGCTAGTAAAGGCTTACTTACTTATAGGCTTACTATAATCTATACTTTAATATTCTTTAGAAAGACTAAAGGAGGGTCTACTATCTATCTTTTATACTTAAGCTTAGTTAATAACACCTTCTACTAATCCTTTTAAATCTAGCTCTTAATTTCACTAATTTCCTTACTTATAAGCTTATTATAAAGCTTATAAAGAGCTTCTTCCTAGAGCGCGTACTAAAAGTAGTTATACTCTATAGGCTTTTATTAATACTAGCTATTTACTCTATATAGGCACTTATAGCTTATATTAGGAGTACGCCTTTTAAGCGTAGTATATATGCTTATATACTTAGTTATTTAATTAAGCTACGTAAGCCAGCGAGCGTATCCTTTTAGAGATAGAGTTACTACTACGCCTAGTTACGATAGGTTATTAAGCTCTCTCTAAGCCTACTTATAGTTATATTATAGTGCTAAGCGTAGGAAATCCTTTATTAGTAGCGTACCCTTTATCTTTAAAAAATCTAGGAATATAGCGTTGGCGTGTGCGTGGTTCTATTTAGATAGCTATTTAGTTATATCTGTTATTATTCTACTTTGTAGGCGTAGGGTAACCTCTTTATATATATATTATACCTACTCTTTCTAATTATTATTTCTTAAATAAAGATTATTCTTAAGTTCTTTAATTAGCGCCTATAGTATCTACTACTTACTTAACTATAGTATTACAAGCTCTAGCCTTTCTAAATTAACTATAGTATAAACCTAGTTTTAAAGTACCTAAAGCTTTATTATAAGCTAACTATAAATAGTAGACTCTAGCTTATAGCGCTTAAGCTATTATATATAGGGCTCGCCCTTAGTATTTATGTCTAGTAGCTCTAGAGCCTAGTCGTGTATATTTATCTACTTAAAAGCCTTAAAGTTAATATAACTTTATATCCCTTAAGCCTTCGCGTAGTACTTCAGCTACACGTACTAAGGTAGGAATAAGTTATAATCTATAAATTAGTTACTTACTAGGAGCTTTATAGTAGTTATTATATAGTTTAGCTTTATTATAGGTCGTAAGCATTAAGACGTAAGCGTAAAAATAATAAAGAGTAAAAAATAGTTTACTACTATAATTATTAGCTAGTATAAAGTAAGTATATTATAAAGTATTATAAAAGTACTAGGCTTATAACTATAGCGCATAGTTATAACAATTAGGGAGCTTAAAAATAAAGTCTATTAAGGAGAGGAAGCTTTATAACAACTAGCTATTTATAGGTTTAGGGAAGCGCGTGCTTGGCTGCTTGGCTACTTAGCTTAACCCTAGCTAGCGTAGAAAGCTCTAGTAAGGTGCCTTTTGCAATATAAGTGCTAATACCCTACTTATATTATATTATATTTTAATAGATCTTAATATTAGCTCTCCCTTTAGGCTTAATATCCTTATAAGTTAATTACCTACAAAGCTAATTTCTTAATTCGCCTAATACCGTTATTCGTAACCTAATTATCTTAAGAAATATTATGTATTTACTATAGTTACATGTACATACTACACTAAAAAGTAGCTACCCTATTATCTATCGTCGCTGTACTCGAAGTGCACGAATTATATTTACTATTATAAAAAAACGTAATAAAGGGTAAGTAAAGCAGGAAGCTAAGGAATTTTAATACGTACCTAGTAATATTTATAGATTATATTTGTCGGTTTACAGGTAGCAAGGAATAAATAAGTAACTCTTTGTCTTTAGTATCTAGTGTCTATCTTGTCTTGTGTGTGTGCTATAATAGTTCTATATACCTTCCTACTAGTTTTTGTAGATGTGATAGAGTACCAGGTGGTGTAAAGACAAAGGGGTTTTGGTATAGTATTAGGTTAACTAGAAGTGAGGGGGTACAGGGGTATAATAGGGTTACACAGTTCCCTTAGTGCGGAAGGCGAGGCTGTGTAGATAGTATAGTATCCCTAGCACTAATATTAAGTCCACGGTAGTTAGTTACGCGGAACCACTAGGCGGATTAAAGAAGGGAGGGTGGCTTCTTTTTATTTAGGGGGGAGGTAAGTAGGTGTATAGATAGGTAAAAGCTAGCTGCCTACGCAAGGCGCTAGGTATAGGTATCTTTAGTTTAACTTAGACTAAAAGTAAAGGGTAATATTGCTTAGCTTTTAGGGTTAACATTACCGCCTAAAATAATTAGGGCGCTATAAATGGCGTTATATAGCTAGTTAAGGGAGAGAATATTTATTAACGTAAGTATAGAATCTACGAGCGCAAAATAATTAAGGTTAATAAAGAGAGTAGTAGTCCTAATGCTTTTATAGTAGAGAGAACGTACGTTATAGTGTAATTATATATAAGAGCCAATTCTCTAAGTCCTTAGCGTCTAGCGCTCTATGCTATCTATTAGTTAGGGCGTTAGTAACTACGTAACGCCTCTACCTACCCTGCTTAGTATAATAACCTAAGACGGCGCGATAGGCACCTACTAGCGTTGGCTATATAGTTATAAGGTTTTACCACGTATTTAGATTATTATATGTAGCGTGGATATAATAGTAGGTATAAATAAAGGTAAGCGCGGCGCTAAAAGGTAGTTAAAGAAAGATGGCACGAAGCACCTCCACTAGTAGCTATATAAGAAAAGCGTAAGCACGGGCCATAAAAGAGAGTAAGAAAGAGTAAGGGAAGAATCTTTACGTAAGATACTCTAGAGAATGATAGTAAGGTACTTATTATAAAAAAGAGGGAAGAATAAATATTTTATATTATTAAAAAAATACTAGTAAGGGTAAGTCTTATATTATTATAGCGTTTTCTATTTTAAGAAATCGTGCCATACACGTAAAGGTTAAGCGCTAGCTTAAGATTAAGTAGGACACGTAGTAAAAGGCAAGCGTAGAGTAGTAGTAGGTATAAAAGGTACTTAATAAGGTGCGAAAGAGATACGTGATATACTAAATAATTAGGGTTAACTTAGAATACACAGACCTTTAGTATATTAACCAGGTCTACAATCTAATACGCGCGCATACGTACGCGCTACATAATAAGAGCAGTAGCGCACACGCACACCAAATCTCTCTACATGGTATAACTAGTGGGGCCTAGCATACACCCCCTCCAGGCAACCGCCGGAGCTGGAGCTCACACGCCCCGCCCTGGCCAAGCTCCTATCCATGAGGACAAGACACGGCAACTACGCCTAGTACCATAGGAAGTTCAAGCATAATGAGGAGACCCTCACGTGCACCTATAGAGTAGACCTGGCCCCGGACTATATTATACACTGCCCACGGACAGTGCGACGCTTTAACTATTAGCCGCAACGCCCAACACATCCCCTAACAAACACTAGAGAAGGAATACAGTACCTTAGGGCGCTAAGCCTAGGAGAATACGCAACCCTTCTTGTACTTAGTATTAATAATAGTACACGTTAGCAAGTAACTAGCTAACCACGTTATAGGCAAGCGGACGTAAACCCTTACTTTAGGTAAAGTAGATACGCTACCTGCTTACAACTTGCTAGGGTATCTACTATATAAGACTTAGCTCTCTCTTTTGTATACCTATATGCGTGTATATATCTTTCCTTACCTCTAATAAGTCTTGGCATGCTTCTGTACAGGACTAGGGGCAGCTAGAAGGCCACCCCTTTTCCCACTATTATTACACAAAGGCCAGATTAAACAGCTAAGTCGCCCCTATCTAGAGAGGGACAGCAGCAAGAGAGGCCGCTCCTATAGCAGCGATAGCACTAGCATAAGTGGCCCTTACTAAGTGCAGGGCACGTCTACATACCCCCTAGGAGGTTACATAGGACGTAAAACCAATACTACTACTACTACTACTACTAGTACATTAACCACCCTAATAGCTAGCTAATATACGCTACTAGTAGTAGTACTATTCTTAAAAAACGTTAATAAGGAGTTTTACTATCTTATAAGATACTACGTGCTTATTTATAGGAAGCATGCTATAGCGTTATAGAATATTAACGCGTATTTTCTTAAATACTATACTATTAAAGGTTAGGACAGGCGTAAACTTATACGGCACTATAGTCGCTATCCTCTTACTACACTATCTAATATCCTGCTACTATTACCGCACGAACCACTAATTAAAGAGCTTAGAAAGCTATTAGACAGGGTTTAGTGCCAATAGAGCCGTAGTTACCCCTATATTACTATTAGCCTAGTAAAGCTATAAATGCACTATAAGAAAGAGTATAAATAATTATAGACTAGAAATATAAAACCGCTTAATAAAAAGGCCAAGATTTAGATTTTTGATAAAGAGAAAGGATAGAATAGTAGTAGTAATAAAAATAATAGTTAGAAAATAAAAGATAAAGATTAAAAAAAATAGTAATACTAAGAATAGTAGCTTAATTAATAGAAGTAGCGTAAGTACCGTCGAAACCTATTATCCTATTTATTATAAAAAGAAAAAGATAAATATAATAAAAGATACACACAAGCTCTTTCCCTAAATAAATAAGTAAAGAATACTAGCTTAAGCGCTATAGGGATGCTTGGATAATAAAGCCAGAAATAATACTTAGCTTAGACGCTAGTTATAAGTGCTATTAAACTTAATTACTATATTTATACTCGTTATATTAGGCAATAAGGTATTTAGTAATATACTTCTCTACTATATTGCCCTGCTAGACATTAATACTAACACGCATTAGGTACGCACGGTAAAAAACTATTTAAATATACTTTTTTAGTATAGTATATTATATCTAGGTACTAAGTATTAAAAAGTTAATTTTACCGGCGCTACGTAATAAGTAAATAAATAATAACTAGAAGCGGTTCTAATAGTATAAAGAAAAATATCTTTCTAATAGCTCTTACAGCCTAATAAGCAAGACGCTTAGCTTACTAGCTAATATAAAATATGTTACCTTTATAGTAAGTAACTTAGGCAATGCGTACTAGTCTAAAAAAATTACCTTTTACCTATATAGCCAGCCTATCTACCTTAATCTATTCCGTAATTTAGTATAGAAAACAGTGGCTAAAGTTAAGTAAATACTATAAAAAGAGCTACTCTAGGTAAACAAAGTAGCTAATTATTTCTCTATTAAGCTAAAGTAGCTTATTAATAACGTTACATTAACCTAACGAGACGAGTGTTTTATTAGGCACTATAGGAATAGCTTTAAGGATAAGTTTAAATAGATACTATACTAGGTAGAGAAGAATAAGCAGGGTAATAGGCTATAAATAATAAATTATAACTAAAATACATATTGTATTTATTAAGAATTAAAAGACATAATAAATATATTTAATAAGTGGGGAAATGTATAACAAAATATTTATTATAATAATAAATTGTATATTAGGGTAATAATAATATATATAAGTTTTAGGGTTTAGGTTCTTATTAATAGTATAGAGGGTTTACTATAATAATAATTATAAAATAATATAAAATAATATAAAATGAAATAAATATACAAGTTATAAAACCTCGTATAAGAAAAAAAAGTAATATTTATAAAATAGTAATACTAACGTTTGTTAATACGGCAATAGGCTGTTGGATCAAGACTTTATTGCAATAATATGGTATTAATTTAATTCTTAATTGCAGATCTATTATAGTGGGCTATTATAAGAAGTATTTATCGAGCGTGGTTAGTCCCCTGCTAGCCCAATTAGGACTAGCGCAATAAACCACAGGCAAACTACGCAATAAACCGCAGGCAAACTACATGGCGGTAAAAGCCATAGCAGTGTTACGCAGGTTTAAAGCCAATAACGTTAATAAAATTTATTTTTTTATTTTAGGAATATAAAAATAAAACTAAGTAAGCGTAGAATAAATTTGTGTAAGTAAATATATAAATATATTCTAATTATAAAGTAGGTAGTAATTAGCAAAGAAATAAGTAACTAACAAAATTTAATTTAGAAAACATAAGTAAAAAAATAAAAAATGATTATAAATAAATAAATTAGGGTATTATAATATTAATATTAAAACTTAAATAGTGTTAGACAGTGATAAGTATTTTCAAAATAGAACAAAATATATATATATATATATATAAAAGATTAGGCGATAAGACCGTAGTTTTATAAAAATATAAAACCCTAACCTAAATTATACAAAACAAAAAGTGTGTTATAGGCTACTAGTTTATAAGAAAATTTTTTCTTTATATATAAAAATATATAAATAATAGGCGGTAGACCCTTAGTGGTATTAGAGAAAAAAAAGAAAGGGGGATAAGAAGTAAACTACTAGTATTATAGAAAAGAAAATAAAAAATATAAAAGGCGGGTAGTAGGATTATTATAATATAAAAAAAATTGTTTTAAAAAATGAAAAGAAATAGGTAGTGGGGTAAGAAATTATTTTTTATAAAAAACTAACAGAGTTAGGTAGTGGACCCTTTATATTGTAAGAATAAAAAAAACAAAAAATCAAAAGGGACCGGCGTTAGGTCATTAGTGTTATAAAAAATATAAAAGGAATGGGCGGTGGGCCCTTAGTGTCGTAAAAAAAAGAAAAAAAATTAACATGTTTTATAAGCGAGCGGCCCATACAAGCGAGTGGCCTATCCTACTAACTTTTTATAGCATATAAACTTCTACCTACTATGGCGCCCCTAATTTAGGCCCAACTAGCCTCTACTAAGGCTGATATACACCTTACAATCTTAGCTATTAATTAAAACCAAATTTAGTCTATAAGAGGTGTAGCATATATATTTACTATCCCTTAAATAACGCTCTAACGCCGACGCGCTAGAATTACTACGCGACGCGATTATTAGCCTAAATTAAAGAAGCTTACTAAGATAGAAGAGGAGGTAATTATTAGTTATATACTTAACCTAGATTTGCGAGGGTTTCCGCCCACGCTAAGTGCTGTGCAAGATATGGCGGATAAGCTACTCGCTAAGCGAGGCGCTAAATAGGTTAGCAAGTAGTGGCTGCGTAACTTTATTAAGTAAACAGATTATCTTACTACACGACTTAATTAACCGTATAATTGGTAGAGAGCTCTATGTAAGGATCTAAATACTATTAGAGCTTAATTCGAGCTTATAGCGCGCATAAAGGATACCTATAACTTTAACGAGACTAGTTTTATAATAGGCAAGATATCATCTTAGCTTATTATTATAGGCTTAGAGAGACGCGGCAGGCCAAAGGCTATCTAGCCAGGTAATCGTGGGTAGACTACAGTAATCTATGGAATTAGTGCTACTGGCTGGGCAATCCCGTCCTTTATTATCTTTACTAGCCAGTATTACCTCTCTGCCTAGTACTAGGACGATAATATACCGCGCGACTAGGCTTTCGCTGTTAGCAATAATAGCTAGACTACTAATAAGCTTAGAGTAGAGTGGCTAAGGCACTTTATTAAGTATATAGTAAAGTGTAGGGTAGGCGCGCGCTAGCTACTTATACTTAATAGCTATAAGAGCTATAACTCGCTCGAATTTTAAGAGCTCTACAAGGAGAATAATATCTATACTCTTTATATACTACCACATTCGTTGCACCTTTTATAGCCACTTAACGTTAGCTACTTTTCGCCGTTAAAGCGCGCGTACAGCCACTAAATTAAGAGCCTAATACGCGACTATATTAACTATATTACAAAGCTAGAGTTCTTACCAGCCTTCTACGCAGCCTATAAGTAGTTAATTATAAAGAAAAATATTTACGTAAGCTTTTAAGGCGTTAGCCTAGTTTTATACGACCTAGAGGCAGTAATATTAAAGCTTAATATTAAGCTTCGTACGCCAACGCCGCCTCTACTAGAGGTTACCCTAACCCAGGGCTGTAACTAGAGTTAGGGCTAAGTCTAGTTTTATAGTTAACTTTATTAGGGATAGAATATCTGCGCTAGGCCAATTCCTGTGCGTATATTTTATCACGTAGGCTAAGTCTAGTAAACACTTACTCGCCGGTCCAGTTAGGTTCCTATAGGCTAATTAACCTAAAATTTAGGCTATAGATTCAGCGCGTTAAGTTACACGTCCTAGCTAATTTATAGCGCTAGAAACTATATAGTTATAGGTGTTAGGGTTGCGCGTTAGGGTTAGGATAAATATAATAAGGTAGCGATTAAACAATAAAGGTAGCTCTAAAATAGAGGCTAATACGTAGCATAAGCAAAGACGCGTTAAGTCGTAAAGAATTTCACGCGTTAAAAAGGCTATACAGTGTAATAGGGACCTATTATTAGAACCTACCTGTAATAGCGTCGAGCCCGCCATTATGGCGAAAAGTAGTATTACAAGCGAGTATTTTAAACATTTACCTAAGTATTTATTAGCGATATGCAAAGAATACAGGTACAGGGTTTTACCTAGCCAGGCTAAAAGCCATTTACAGCGTGTCTATAGGCTTAGTAATAAGAAAGCATAGCTAGTAGCAAATAAGCTTAGTAGCTGGGCCGGTTTAATATAGTATGCTAGCAAGCTAGAGGTGCCCCATTAGACTATTAAGCCTATTAGCCAGTTGCTAGTGTATACGGACGGGTTAATATGCCAATTAGATCCAAATTAATGTTATTAGATATTTTAAAGTAAAGAGGTTATAAGAAAGCATTGGTAAAAGGTGCATAATTAGTTACTAGTAGGTAGAGGTAGTCGTCCTAGCCGAATAGAGCGAAAGCGCATACAGTTACGCAATAAGCAGGGTTATAAAGCCATCTATTATTAGAAATTATTCGCCTAAGGCGCCGGTTCGCAGTATTTCGAGGTCTACCAACCTAACTCCACCCCTAAACCCGTAAATGGCGAGGCCAGGTGGGTAAGCGTTAGTAGGAACATGGACGAGGCGTGGGCCAATATATAAAAGCGGGCTAAAACGACAATCTAGGATAGCGCGCGGGATAAAGTAAATCTATAGCTAGAGTAGACTAGGTAGATACTATATTTAGTAGGCATAAAGTGGCCCGAATTATTAGTAAGCGTAAAAGAGCCTAAAGCCAAAGAGGAGCCTATAGCGGCCGCTATATAGGAGGCTATAAATAGGTTAGCGTAGTTTAGCCAGGCGTCTATTATCTACCGCACGGAGATATTCGTGCGATTAGAAGTAATCTAGATAAAGAAGCACTAAACGCGGTTTACGCTATTATAGCCATATATAGATAAAAAGGTAGTTAGTAACCATGCCTAGCTATAGAAGTAGATATTAATATTTTTTTAGTAGACGTAGTAAGCGCACGCGTAAAAGAGCCCTATATACTAATTTACCTAGTAGTAGCGCGAGGCGTAGGAGGCTTTAGTAAAGGTAGTAGGAGGAGTAGTAGAGGCAAAAGAGGAAGAAGAAATAGAAGAGATAAGAAATAAAGAGGTAAATAAGGTAATAATAGATAACGTAGATAGTGCGGTGGGGGAAATAAAGGCTAAGTAGGAGGTAGAGGAGGGTAGAATTATAGGCGAGCGTAAAGCGTTATTAAGTATTAAGAAATTATGTTTAGCGTTTTATATCGCATTATTAAGCCAGATAAAGACCGAAACCGCGTATAAGGTTAGAGAATTTTCGGTAATAAAATTTTTATTTTTATACACTAAAATGTAGAGCGTGCGCGTGCGAATCGAACGTACTCTTTTAAATTTTTATTGGGGTTGTGGTTGTAGAGTTATTCGCGCTGAAAGTGGTGTGGTTATATAGTACAGGTCCGGATTTAGTAAGGCGCGGCAAGCGAGGCGCTAAGCTAAAAAGAGTTATTAACCTAATTTGCTAATAATAATAGTAACAACGCAGACAGCTAATAAAAACGCTAGAAAAAGGTATTAGTTTAAGCTAAGAGATATATAGATTAAATACACTATATAAATTCTTAACTTAAGTTATAGTTTTAGGGTTATTTGTGTTTGGGTTGTGCAATAGGAGACGCTAGGCCAAAAAGAGTTATTAACCTAATTTGCTAAGCTATCGCTCCCTAGTCTCTAATATAACGCGTCTGCACTCTGCAACGTAGAGTTTATAGCTTTAAGTATACTAGGAGAAAGGCTAAAGAAGTATTCCACAATTAACGCTTAGGCTAAGGTAAAGCGAACGCGTAAACACGAAGAGTATATACGCAGAAAGAACTATTCTTTTTAACTAGTAGCTTACCTTAACTTTATTTACTACGAGCCTACACTTCTAGGCGCTCTAATCACCACCTACCTAGACCTTAGTGTTTAAATTAGTAACGATATTCTTATTCCTTATAACCCTCTTATCTAGCTAGACAAGTTACTAGAAGGCGAGGATAAATATAGACTAGCATCTCCTCTTACGTCGCAAACAATAGACAACAAAAAGGCCGCGATAATTATTAATTAACTTAGAGTAAATAATAGGGAATAGACAAACGAGCGTATTAAGTACGAATAACGTATACTATAATAAATAAGCGATAGCGATATAAGGGCTACTAGTATTTTACTTATAATATAGGCTGGGACTGCGCAAGTAGGTGCAAGCACAGATATAACTTTAGCTATAAAGGAACCCCCTATTATAAAGACTCGTAGTGTTAGTAATAGATTAATACTAATTCTAGCAAGAGCTACAAGCGCTTCTTAAGAGGCTTTAGATACGCTACGAAACTAGCGCAGCGTCTCTTTAGCTTAGTTAAGTAGTTAACGTAAGACCTTTCTAGCCTAGAGTAATATACTATTGTCTTGGGTTAAACGTGTATCTAGATAAGCGTTCGAGAGTAGGAACGCGCCGTAGCTAGCGTAGTTAACTCCTAGCTATAGCACGGCTCTACTGCCACCCTGGCTATTTAATTATAGTATACCTTGGCTACTATAGCCGTCTAGTAGTAGTAGTACGCCTTAGGTAGTCGCGTAAGGAATACTAGCTGCTACGTTACCCTCCCCCTTTACGCGCCCTAGTAACGTGCCGAGTCTAGTTATTAGCTAAGTAGTATTACTAGGGCAATTAATACCTAGGGTAGGTAGTCTATACACGCCGCCCACGGAGTAAATCGCGTATAAACTCGCTAAGTAACTACGGAACTTCTAAGGCTATACGCACGAGGAGTATACAAAGGGGAACTAACTTTACTAAAAATATTACTAGCGCCCTAATATACACTCTATATACTTATTATTTAAGGAAATTACGCGCCTACTTCGTGGGGTGCATAATGGGGGAACGCGTCTACTAGATATCTTTAATAATTCTTAGCTAATAAAGCCCTTTACTTTACCTAAAGGCCTAGATTTAAAGGCTGCGTTTAAGGGCACAAGTCCCATAGCTTTCCCTAAGGATATTGGTACGGCGGACAAGAAGCTACCCCGTAATCTATGCCTATAGCAGCACTATAATAGCAGTAGAAAAAGACGAGCTACTAAGGTTAGGTTTAATATAGATAGTGTCTACTACTTTCCTAGTAGCCTAGGGTTTACTCGAAACGGGATTGACTGGCACCCTCGGGCGTATCTAATTCTAAACCTAGACACTAATATACACTTTAGTCTAATAGTGTCTGTGTATAATAGTTAAGGCGACCTAGCGATAAGAAACCTATTACTATATAAGATTCCTTACTATTGCTTTAGTTTAGTTGCAGGTAGTATAAAGTTACTACTAATCTTTATCTTCTTCCTAGAGCTCCACCTTAAAAGCCAGTATAAGCATAGTACCTACGTAAGTAAGTAGGATTAGTAGCTCTGGCTAGACGCGGTGCTACTCTTGGCCATAGGTAAGATAGTAAATAATTTAACCCTAGCGTCGTACCTTCCCGCGTTTAAGGACACTATTAGCAGGGACGTTACTATAGTATTAGTAAAGACGTTAAAGTAAAAAGAAAGCGCGCGAAAGCAGCTCTTAGAGTATAGGCTATAGCATAAGTACCTTAATCTACTATAGATAGCTATCCTCGAGCGGATCGCCAAGAACGCTAGGTTAGATTAGTTTAATAACGCTACCCTATTTATGCACGCGAAGAACACCAAGCTAGCGTATATAAGGAATAAGCTAATGGCTGCGTACGGGCGATAGGAGGATGCCTGGGCAGAGGCTACTTACCCATAGTTTTATAGCCAAGACAGGACCTTTATAGATATTACTAAGACGATTACATCGGAGGACTACGCTTACCCGTATAACGCCATTCTAGACAAGTTTAAGGCAGAGACGTATCTCTAAAAGTAATACTACCTAGAGTTGTATACTCGCACGCGCGTAAAGCTACTAGATAATAATAAGCGGGCAAGAGGGAGTCCTCGCGTAATAACCTACTCGTGGGCCACGATAAGAGACTTAATAGGCCAAACGCTATCGAGCGTGCCGCGTAGCTAGGAGAATATAGAGGGGTTAGTGTATTTATAGTTTTACGCTAATGTTAAAACGCCCTTTAATAATTCTAAGGTGTACGTGTTTAATAACTAGGCGGTGGAAAATCTAGCGCTGGATCCTGGCTATATTCGCTCGCTATAGTAGCAGGGTAGGGGCGCGACCTTCTTAGAGAAGGTCTACTAAGGTGCCTACCTATATAGTAAGGGTCGTGCATTCTTTAGCCTTAGAGACAACTAGAGGAAGTTATACAGGATCTAGAAGGAGCATTAAGTCTTTCTTACTATAATAGACGAGATCTGCGAGTAATGGGGCAAGTGGGATTTCTACAATAATAGTATTAACAACGCTAACTAGTTACTTCCTTACTATATTATCCCCTTACTAGAGCTATTCAGCTTTCTCCACGCCTAGATTAATAAGTATTATTTTCTATTTAAGCACACGCTCGCGCATACCGCTAGAACCTACTTACTACCTAAGACTATAGTTATGGTAGTCGCACTATAAGCGCTCCGGTTCTGCTATAGTAGTAATATACTAGCGAGAGAGTTAGTGCTATATAAAGATCGCTGGGAGCAGAGGCGTGGGCAAGATATTATTATAAAAAAGGGCCTTAGCATGCAGGAAACGATAGATAAGTGTAGCCTAGGCTAGTTCCTGCCTAAGTTTAGCTAGATAACCAGGCGGTTGGTTCCGCCGCATGATAATAATATACTTATTAGGAACGTGCTAATATATGCCGAGTATAAGCGCAGGTAGCGAGTAGTTAAGGACCTATAGGACGTGTTTATCTAGTTTAACTAAGTAACAGAATAGTTCTAGTAGCACTACGTCCTACAGCACCCTTAGCTACTTTAAACCTAACTAGAGTATCTACACGTCCTTTCCCTAGAGCAGTTTAACGCTAATATTTAGGTAGTTATACTCGCCGCGCATAAGAGCTATTTAGAGCTATTAAGCGCTACGCTAAGGCAGGACGGCAACGCGGCGTTCTACTATAAAGAAATAAAACACATGTTCCTAAATAAAGGTGTAGCTAGGCTATTACACATAGTTACGGGTAATAAAATACGCTTCTTAGTTATTAGTAAGCTACTAGAATTTCTCTTCCTCTGGGACGACGAGCTGGAGCGGGCAGGATAGGGAGTAAAGCCCTTTTATTTAATTCTATAAAAGAGCTTTAAGTTTATAGAGAGCCAGCTAGGCCAGTAGCGCGTAAACAGGTGGCTGGACAAGTTCTTTTACCTGGTCCGCCTAACGCATTGGATCCTGCCCTACCTATCTAATAAGTTATTTAATTATGTCTATAAAAGAAAGCCGCACGCAAGGCTTATAGGGGTAAATAATATAGTTTTTAGCTATCTTTACGGACCCTAGCATGGTCTGATTACTATTTAATAAACCACCCAGGATAGTCTATAGTCTCGTCTACCAAGCGCACTAACACTCGGGCTAAACGGATACGCACAAGCGGGCCTAGGAGATAATAACGCTTATAAAGGCGTGCAGAGGGCGAGGACTACGCATATAGAGTATAAATAAGACAGTAAAGCACTAGATCGCTAGGCGGACAAGCGCAGGCGCTAAGGGGTTCCTACCTATATAAGAGTAAGGGATGCCTCCTACACTATTAATACAAGAGAGAATTAAAGGCTTAAGTTTAAATAAGCTAAATAGGTTAATAGTAGCGCTTGCGCAGGAGCGAGGCGCTACAATTAGAAAAGAAGAGATAGGCCTAGAGGCTACTCTCGCCATAGCTATTATACCTTTAGAGAGGTCGGCGCGTGTTACCCAAAGTTCTAAATAGGTAAGGAAGGAGCGGAGCGAAAGCGGTAGTGTATTTATACTATCTATAAATAGGAATTAAATTAGTCTTATAGGGTAGGAAGGGAATACGCTGTTGGCCAAATACGCACGTAGTATTAAGGGGGTTAGGTAGGTAGGTAGAGAGCAAGTACTTTTGGTAGGGTACTTAGCTATCTACCTAGTACTCTACTAAAGCGTACCTCTTGTGAACACGTGACTAGGATAAGGAGTTAGTAGGTCTTAATTACTTTCTTAACCTAGTACGAATAGATGGCTAGAATACTAGTGTGCAAGATAGTATGCTTATGTCTTTAGGAATAGGTACTATATATTAGTTATTATAAATAAAGATAAATTAAGGTTAGGGCTTGCGCCTATAGCCACGGCACATAACTTTTTATTTAAGGATAAATTAGCTTTACCTCTCCGCGCAGTCTAGTATAGTAATATCCTATAATAGTAGTAAATTGGCCTTACCTTTCTTTAGGGCTTCTTTTCGTATTCTGCAAACCGCTTCCCTTCTCGCTAAGGATTATCCCACTTCCTACCTGCAGTTAAGCCGTGGCTAGAATTTATTTCACCTACCTCGACTAAACGCCCGCTGTTAAGTAGCATTTAAACGCGAAACTTAGACACGGATTAGCATAAGCGCATACGCCTTTACTTATAAACGCGTGCTATTAAATCTTAGGCGTTTTTTATGGCCTATTAGAATAATAAAGTGAGCCACCAATATAGTAGGACGTCTAGTCACTGTGCCGCCGAGGTCTAGATCCAACGGGGATTTTACTTACAGGCCTTCTAAGAACTCCCTCTATATAATTATTAACCCTCTAACTCTGTATTTGGCGCCGCGTTGGTCAGCAGTGGATTTAGAATTAAGGTAAAGCAAAGCTAGAACTTAAACTACGTCCTTAAATAACTTCTTATTAGATATTTACTTTACAAACGCCTATGTGCTAATAGAATTAAGAACGAATACCTGTTTGGGCATCCCAGGAAAGTTTCTTAGGCATAAAAGTAGCTATCTTATCCTCGTAAAGGCAAGAATCTTTCTTTAGCTTGGCTAAAACATGCGTAAAGTATTGTTCTCCACTTTGCTAATAATATAAACTAACTTTACATCTATAGGATTAGCAGTTACTAGTATTTTAATACGCCTAACCGCTTCTATCTTTACTCCACGTACATAATAGAGCACGGCGGCGACATGTTCGGATACCCGTGCATAATCTATAATAGACGCGGCGGTATCCTGCCTAGCAGGCCCGCCTTAAAGGCTGTAAGCTCACACTCCAGCGATAGCTCTAGGAGTAAATTAAGCTTTTTTAAACGTGAGCCATAAAAGCTCTAAGCAACTAGCGCTTAACGTTTAGACTACTAGTCCGCCTATTAATAGTGTTATTTGCTAAAGCGCCTTGCGTAGCTATAGGTTACCCTAAGGTAGTTAACGCAGGCATGTATAGTGCACGTGTAGATAGGGAAGGGATGCCTAACGTGTATAGCAACCTTATTAATAAGCTAAAGCGACACGGTACGCTGGGATAAGGTTATCTAAGAGCCTTTAAGCTCTAATTAGCGTGCCGATTAAGAGCTTATTCCTAGCTTAATACAAAAGCTACAACACGATCCTTAATAGATTTCTTAAATTAGGGACACAGTCTTCCCTTGTTCGAAACCTACCTTAAGGTATCAAGAGTGGCCTGAATAAGGAAACCAAGGAGTGTTAACTTTAGAATCCACAAGGGTAAGCGTGATAAGGAGACACTAATGCGTAAGAGGCTAAATTAGTAGGATAAGGCCCTACTAATACCTTAGAAGGTATTAGTAATAATTAGTAGTACGTAGGCAAGTCTTCCGTGCGCGTAGAACTACTTCTAAATCCTAATAATATAGATAAGTCTATTTCTAAAGCGGTATATATACATCTAGCCCGAATATACCCGTCCTTTCTTTTTATAGCAAGAAGAGTATGTTGGCAGTTATATAAAGCAAGAGCGGTATATAATTATGCAAAACGTATTTACCTATTTTAGCCACCATGTTTCTTATAGATAAATACTATTTCTAGGGCAAGAGGCCAGAGGCACACATCTTTTGCCCCGAAATTTATATTAGAAGTAAACAAATTGCAATAGGCAATACTATCTATATACTATCTAAAAAGCTAGCGACGAGTTTGGGTTAGACATTCTTATAGTAAGGTGTATCTAATTGTAGCTGCGCAATCTTAACAGCACCTTATTAAATAATAATAATAAAGGACGCCCCTTATAATTTAGAAAGGCAGAGAGACCTATCTTACTTATTATTATTTTTTTTACGATAGCGTCTAGCATAGATAGAGCGTCCTGGCTAGTATCCCGGAAAAATTAGGACACTTGGCCTGAAAGTGGAATCTGTTTGGGGGCCATGTACTACTCGGGGAAAGATGGGACGTGGGAAAGATAGGAACTTAACCAGGAAAATGCCTACGTGGCTAATGCCCTAGTAAGTCCGGTGGCTATATATTACGTTTAAACGTATTACTATCCAACGTGGTAGAGAAATATTAGCGTAGGCTAATGGCCTAACAGCGTAGCTATTATAGTAATATTATTCAGGAGGGGGCATACCTAGCACTTAGGAATAGCTAAGGAGGCATAAGCGGCACGCTAGTAGTTAGGTGTAGTAGTAAGACTATCGCATAGCATAAGTAGTCTTGATAGGGCGTTTAATATTTCGAGGAGAATGCAACATGTACATGTATAAATAGGCTCTATTAACCCTACCACTCTTTATTTACGTGGAAAACGTAACAAACCTCTTTATTTACCTATAAGGCGCTTTTATTTTATGCTGCAGGTTTCTCCCTAATCTAGGACCTTATTATCTAACTATACTTAGGCGGATCCTAGGGTGCCAGCAACCCCTTTTATAACCTATATAATTATTAACACGTACCGAAATAGTACAGGAAGGAAAATTAGTTATATTTTACTATATAATGGCTTCTCTATTATAACTTACCTTAGCCAGCGCAACCTATCGCGTTTCCCCTCTAAAGCGAGCCGTCTCTTAAGGCATTAAGATAATTAAGCCTACGCTATATATACCCCAAGGTAACTATAAATAGCTTTTACTACGCGTCCTCCCCCTTAGCGTATCTATTACTTACAGCCAGGGCTTAAGTAATAAAAATAGGTACCGTAAGTACCTCTAGCACATGTTACAACACGCGGGAATAGTAGTTAATATAGTAGGCATGGTATCTTTAGATACTATAAAGGACAAGATACGTTTATCTACACTTTCTTACCCCCTGTTACCGTGGTGCTAATAGCCAATAACCTAAATAGTAAAACAAAGGTTATTTAGGTACCCTAGTGTATTAAGTCGCCATGCACGCTAAGCAGGACCTTTACTTTTAACCCTGCCTTATACTAATTAAGTAAGATCTATTATATACAGATGGGCCCCTGCGTAACGCTAATTACGAAGTAGTGCGGGAACGAATAATATGCTTAGTAATTCTCCCTAATATCCCCTTAGCTCTATTAACCAACAAATAGATAAACTCTTAGATAGACTCTTAGACTAGATTTACTACGTTACTATTATACTTTTTACCCTTTTACCTAACGCTAATCCCACAGCCGACGAGCGTATTAGGACGATTGTAAATCCTAAGTACCGCGCTATTATAGAGGCGAGACGCCGTAAAGGGTAGCGTATTATACTTAGCAATATGCATCTGAACGTTACTAAGGATAGTCTAAGTCCTAATGGGATCCACTCTATGGATATCGGGTATCAGGGCATGGCATTAGTATGGTACGAGGCTATAGTAGAGGCGAAAGGCAAGGACATGCTAAGACTGCCAGGCGTATACACGTAAGGGAAGAGAACGATAAGATAAGATAAGATAAGATAAGACAAGATAGTGCTAATATCTTAGGTAGCCCTATCTACTTTAGCGTATAGAGAAATAACGAAAGAGCGTGCTTCTTTTATTTTAAACTATTTTCTCCTCCTCTTTTAATGCTTTCCCTCCTTTACCTTTATTCCGCGGCCATACTATAGTGCCTGGGCGTTGCAGGTTCCTATTATTAGGCCCTATTATGCCAAGCACGCCCTGTTAAGCTTCGCGCGCACGCGTAGGCGGCTATACTATAACGTACCCGCGTGCTGCTACTAGGACTAATTTAATTATTAGACTTAGGTTTACTCCCAGCTCGCGCTTAAGACGCCATTTTAGGTTATTATTATTATTATTATTGTTATTATTGTTGTTATTATTATCGTTGTCGTTGTTATTATTATTATTATTATTATTATTATTCTTCTCCTCCTCCTTCTCCTTCTCCTCCTCCTCCTCCTCCTCCTTTTTAAAGATAGTCCACCGCGAGCTAAGCTGCGAGTACTAGCTATTACCATGGCTAGAGGCGCTGGGCCATGGCCGCCGTACCGGCACGCACTCCCTCCTCTTGGCACTATAGCCTAACTATAGTGGCTAGGGCTAAGCGTTCTCTAAATCTAAGCCGGTTCCTCTTACGTGCTAGTAATACGTTAGCTAAAGGAGGAGACTTAGGCGGGTAATAGGGGAAATGGCTAGATTTATAACTAGGAGAGTAGCTACGTGCGGCTTTACTATAGTAGGCTTAGTTTAGAGGGTAGCTATAGAATAATCCTTTTTGGGCACGGGCGGGGGGGATTAAAACCGTGTAGCTAGGTAGCTACTGCTAGGTAGACGCAGGTAGACGTAGTAGAGTAAAAGTAGCGAGTAGAGGAAAATAGCTATAGCCAGCGTAACGAACCTAATAATAGATACTATAGGTAGGCTAGAGGTAGTATAGGGCAAGAGGCGGTAACGAGCTATAATAATAACTATAGTCTAGGTCCTTTGCGGTGGTAGGCGTTAGCTTAATACACGTAGTTACTGGCCTATTATTTATGCAAAGTATTATTGTGGGCTTTATAAGTAGCCCCCGTGTAGGTAAGATCTAAACTATTTTACTTACCTACGCCCTCTACCTCGCAGGCACGGTTTTATAGTTAAAGGGTAGTATATTTAGCGCACGCGTGCCAATGCAGTCGTAGCCTATAGTTAGTAAGAAGAAAGGGAAAAAGAAAGGGTTAGTATTATAGAGGTAAGAGGCGCGAACGGTATTTCGAAACGATAGAGGGAAGAGGGGACGTTTATAAAGTTATAAATAAGAGGCGTAGGTAGCGTTACGCCCTAACTTATACCTTAAATAGAGGCGTAGCTAGCATGTAGGAAAGCTGCAGGCCCGCGCCTCCTTGGCTAACTAAAAGGGGAACCTAGGCGTTTAGCACTATAGTCCTACTATAAAAGGGAGGGCGTGGGGGCCGAGGCAGCTGGTAATGGGGATGCTAAGTATACTAGTCTAGACTTACTATAAAGGGTTTGGGCCAAGCACCCTTAACGTCTAGGCTACCTCTTAGTAACGTCGCGCCTTCTTAAACCAACAGATGGAATAGTGGCCAGGGCCTTTACGCCTCGGAAGATAGCAAAGGTTCTATAGTAAGGACTTGGTTAGGCTAGAGCTAGGCGGCCAGGCGGGCATCTACGAAGGAGGGGAGGACGTCTAAGCCTATAATAGGTATAATCTAAGGAAGCAGCGTTGCTAGGCGAGGTAAATAGTGTTAAAAAAGATGCTTTTAGGTATATAAAAGGAGCACTACACTAGGCTATATAAGGCCATTCTGGCCGCCTTAGTAATCTACTACACTTACGCTTAACTCTATACTTTTATTAAATGGCTTATTATTTTTTAAGGATCCCGTTAGCAAGTAGCGTAGATGGATAAAAAAAGCTACGCTATCGTGTGCTATATAGGGTTAGGGTTCGCTATAGACTGCCCCTATTATCGGGTAGGCGTTGGTATCCGTCTCGCTAGAGCGCTAGGCAAGGAAGAGGCAAAAGTATAATAGTAAAACGAGCGTTTAAAAGAGTGTTTAAAAGAGCGTTTAAAAGAGTGTTAGAATTAGAAATAGAAAGAAGCTTGCCTAAAGTAAAGGAGGGTGTAAGTGCGGTTACTATAGAATTAACTCTTTTAGCCTAGCCACTATCTCCCCCTTAGAAAACGGACCCAATGGCACCCGTCTAGCCGGCTCTGGCCCAACCTACTCTACCTGCTCGGTCCCTAGCTGCGGTTGGGCGGGGGTAGGGCCCCTATTAATAGGGATAAAGATAATCTTAGTAGCCCGCCCTATTACCCCTCTCTATTAATATAGTAGATACTGGTTAATAAACACCGCGTCTATACAGACACCGTTATTCGGATCGGCACTATATAGTAAGATGTTATAGTTAGCCCTCTAACTCCCTAATCTTCTATAACGCTAAAGTGGCTATAGTTACCTACTTATACTTAATTTTATTCTCGTGCTTGCTCTTCCCCCCCTTCTTAACACAACTATTAATCTCTATACGTAGGTACCTTTTAATATCTTATTAGTAAACGTCTATACCCGACTTTCCCGCGTTGTGTATGCTAAAGTACCACTAGTTTCTAATAGCCAGGTTAGTAATACATAGTCCACGCTCCTGGTCCGCTACTAGATTACCTTACAAGTATATTATAGCGTCGTTAACGTGGTCTAACGCAAACTACGTATTTATTTCTAAGATTTCGTCTTTATAGCAACTGATAGAGGCGAGGGGGAGGGAAAGAAAAAGAAAGAAGGAACTAATAGTAGTAGCTATATAGGTGTATATCTTAAATTAAGGAAATAAATTAGATAAAGGGGCTGGTACAAAGTAAAAGATAGTAGGGAAATATAGTACTCTGGCTAAGAATAGTTAAAGGGCGTACCTCCTTCTTTATAGGAATCTAATAGTAAATGCTACTACGTTATAGGCTCTTTACTTTTACGTACGTGTCCCCTCTTCTTTTTAAGACTACTATAATACTATCTCCTGCTACCTAGCTTTTAACCCTCTTTATTTACACCGCGCCCACGCCGCCTGCGCTGTTCCCTCCTCTATCTTAAACCTACTCTTATGTTTAACTATCTACTTAGCACTAAATAGAAGCTGGCCATGCATCTTACTTAACTATCTCTACCTTATTAACCTAACTCCTTTACGGCACGTCCGCAGGCACCTAGCGAACCAAGAAGCTATTTTTTATAGATATTTACTAACCTACTACGCTAGACTCTAACCAGGTGGCATTCTTCACGCTTATAGCTTCGTTACGCTATACACATATAGTTATCGTACCTACCCCTGCCTCTATCCCGCAACGCACTAGGGCCTTATTCCTTTACCCCTATTTTATACCTCTCCTGCACTAATACCTGGCAACGCCATACTCTTACTACACTAGCTTTTACTATTGCCACTTATGCCTAGTCTAGATATCTAATAAATCTTATCCTATCTGTATATAAATAAACTTGCCACCGTGGCTTACGCAGTTGTCCCTGCAGTATAAAAGGAAGTGTATAAAAAAAAGCTTAGAAATATACCGCACTTATATTTCCTCTAAACCTTTTTATTATCTTACTTATCCCTACCTTATTACTATCTTTGCCTAACGTAATTATAAAGTTTATTTTAGTCTTCCTTGCGGTCTTGCATCTAGCGATTAGATCTTATAATCTACTTATTATGCCCACCGTGGCCGGGACGGCGCTAAGTAAGCAGGGATCTATCCCCTCTACTACTAGCGTAGCCATTAAAGCTACCCTAACCTCGCTAGTCTTGTCTTCGCCAGACGCGGCGTGGCGCCATATAACACCTAGCTAAGAAAATAGACTAAAAAAGCGCGAGCTTAAGGACTAGATATAGATAGTATTTAGCAACGCGTGTATATATAGATACGCTAAGACGTTAGCCCGCATGCTTACTTATAACCCCTAACTAACGTATACGTAGCTAACGTGCGTTATTACAAAGTTGGCTACTATAGGAGTTACCTATGCTTTCCGTAAAGGCGTTATACCCACCTATCTCTATAATATATAGGGCTTATGCATATAGGTTTCCTTATTCGCCTATTCTATAAAACTAATTAACGTGGTTAGTGCGGTGAGCTTATATTACAAGTACTATAAGATAATTATAACTATAATAAATTTAGGGACCAACGCTAGCGCTGCTAGTTAGGCCGGTAACGCGAAAAGCTAGACAGAGATAACGTGGCTCACCACCGTTATAGGGATAGAGCCGTAATGGAAGCTAGTAGTAGGCCGGGCCGGGGAATAGAAGAAGGATTGGCGATAGCAGCCAGACTAGTAGTTCTATCTAGGAGCAGCGTAGGCGACGTTAGGGGATTATAGAATAGGGGATAGTAATTATACTCTTAAACGGCGTTTATATCTTTATTTTTAACCACTTGCACTTCTAGAACTACGTCTAAAAACCACGCGAGTGTACTACCTTAACCACCCTAAAGGGCGTTATAACTATATTACACACGGACTAAAATGTGTAAGGTAGATAGTTATGCGCAATCTTTAAATGTTTTATAGCTCTATTTACTATTACCTAGAGGATCTGCACGCCGACATGCATTTAGAAGTAGTTTAATTATAGTAGATACTTACTATTATTGTCTTATTTCCGTACGAGTCGAAATCGCATTGTCTATCTCACTTTAAAGGGGAAGTTAGAGGCGTTAACGCTATCGCCGCCCATACTACTAAAGAGTATCTTTAGCTAGGCCCTAATACTAGAGCACCCAGTTTACTTGTTATCTATAAAAAAGCCAGGTTTAGTTATCGCGAGGAGATGGCACGTGCTAAAGCGTGCGAGACTATTTACTATAAAGGGCACGGGCAGCGCGTAAAGCGTGGCTAATAGGAGTAAATAGGTAGTAGGCGGCGCGAGCCCGGTATAGCCCGGGCCGTATAACGTGTTCGTGCGCGTAACGATTGGATTCGCGTAATAATTGCCAAACACCAGAATAGCTCTATTAGCAATAAGGCAATAGAGCTACCCATAGTTAGTATTATTATAAGATTTTCTAGTTAATTACTATATAGATCCTTGCAATTAATTTTCACTATTTATATCTATTAAGAAGCTTAACGTCGCGGCTGCTACGTGTAGATTTGGTTAGGGCAGTAGATGCGCCCTCTAAGGCCTCCCTAATATCTATAGCATTAACACCACGTTTCTAACGCTTTTTACTCTATAGAGATAACTGAGAGGCCTTTCTCTTACCCTTTTAAGATAGTTACAGAGCTTTTTTAGCGTTGTGGGCAGACTTCTGGGCAGCGCGCTAAGTAGCCTTTTTAACCCTCTTCTCCTTCTTTGCCTTCTTAGCTACCTCTCGCGCAGCACGCTTTTCCTGCTATATTTTCTCCTTATATAGCTTAGCTACCTTCTTTAGCTCTGCTGTCTCTACTTTTTAAAGCTACTATTACTTATCCTCTTGCTCCTTAATTAATTAACGAACATGTGCCTCCCTTACTTTCCTCAGTAACTATAAAATAGCCCCACTATAATACCCCTAGCGCTATTAAAGGTTAAGAGCTTTACCCTTCTTTTTACGCTTTTTCTTAATAGATAGCGCCTGCCTAAGCCCATCGTTGTCATGCTTAAGCAGCTTATTTTGGACAGATAGATAGTAGAGTAATTAACAAAGCTTCTTTATATCTTAACTACCCTGTTCCTTTACTACTAATCGTAAAAGCCTATCCACCTTTCTCTAATTATAATCGCTAAGCCCTAATAAAGAGCTATTGCCTGATTCTTAATCCTGCGTGAACCTATTAAGGATAGAATTAGGATTAGGTGGTGATATGCCTGTGGCTCTAAAAGAGCTAAGGATAGTTAATTTCTTAAAGGAGGCCTTCCACGCATTCTAGAATAGGGGGAAGAAGTCGTCTTTAGTAATAGAAGCTAGGCCTTAGCTTCTATAAAGGTATCGTGATAGCTCTGCTGAGTACGCTGTTAATAGAGGCTTAAACATCGCAATATTAAGTGGGTAAAGCGTATAAGTTAAGTAAGGAGGCAGGACAGCAAGTAGAATCCTATACTTATTATAATAGTTAATAAAGTCTATAGTAACATGAGATCCGTGGCCGTCTATAATTAAAAGTTAATAGGATCGTCGAGTCTTCTCTTTTATATAGCGATTAAACACCTGCTTAAGCCAGGCAAGCCCGATATCGTCGTTTGTCTAGCCAGAGGATAATAAGGTAATAAAGACTTCGTGTTCTCCTGCCTTAATATCCTCTACCCAGCTTAATTGGATGCCCTTGTTGGCGGCCTCATAGATAAGGCTTAGCGGCAGACCTAATCCATTAGCGTAGATATATGCCAGGAGCGTGATCCATGCGCGATTACTATCTTAGAGTAATACCCTAACCTCCTTTTTCTCCCACATTTGTCTGCTAAATATCCTCTTTAATCTACTAATAATACCGATTAGGCAGCCTTTCTCATCCGTATTATAGATATAACGAGGATCTATATAATATTAATCCATCTTGCTGTGTAGAAATTGGAAATAGAAGCGATATTTATCCTCTAAATTAGCTTTGTGGCGATTACTGTCCATGCCAACCGTCTATTATAAGATGAGATAAATGCTATATTAGTTAATAAAGCGCGTAACCCAGCTCTCGCTAACTGGCTCCTTTACTATTGTAGAGGCGAAGTTCTGTATTATCTCTCTAGTGGGAGGTATATGTCTCTCTATGAGTCTTTTAATATATTGTACAAGCTCCTCCTCTTGCTAGACGTTAAGCTTTTGTTGATTAATTCTCTTAGTTGTTCGCGACAATTAAACCCCTCTATAATTTCGCGATAGAGTATTGCGATTAACACTATGCCTACGCGCTATTTTAGGGTAAGTAAAGCGTTCTCCTGGATTTAGCGATTCGATTTTATCAATCGCAGCTTGAATTGGATCCATGTTAATAGAATTATAACGCGCTAAAGGTTGAGGTAGTTTGGTGTTTAGCGATTATTACGCGAATCCAATCGTTACGCGCACGGATACGGTACTATATCTATATACTAAACGCCCGGAGTTACTAAACGCCCGCCGCGTAACATTTACACTATATTTTAACGCGTAATAACTTAACACTATACTAGGATTAAGTAATGCGCTTGCAGTAATTAATGCACTAAAGCTAGGAAAGAAATCTATATATACTTATATTATAGAAAATTATAGTATTTCTTACACAACGTTATTACGCGCGCACTAAGGCGTGCAGGTCCCCTAATATATTAATGTCTTTAATAACTACAAACTTAACGACTAGTAAGAAGATAACCTAGTTAAATATATTAAAGAGCTAACTGCGCATTACTTGCTACCTATAAGGAGTATAGTGTAGAATTTCGTATCTATAATTACGTAGGGACGCGTTTCTAAAAGCTAGGTTACGCGCTTTCTCTACTATTACAATAATTAGCTTACCTCTTAATAGACTACAGGCATGGACTCTAATTATTATAACGCTAAATTAGTGCATAAGTATAGGCTATACTTTAACTTATTATAGCAGAAAATTACAGAATATAATGTTAAAGAGGAGAACATATATAATATAGATAAGAAGGGCTTCGCGATTAGGGTACTAGGCAGGTTAAAACGCATCTTTAGTAGGCGTTAATATAAGAAGAAGGAAGTTAGGCAGGCTTATTAAGATGGCTTACGTAAGTAAGTAAGCCTTTTGGCCGTAATCTACGCGAATAGTACTGCTCTTCCCCCTGGCATTATCTTTGCATTAAAAAACTCCACTATCCAGAGCCACTGGGTGGCGGATATTAAGGCCGGAAAACACGCTATCCATGTGGCTTCTTTACCTTCTAGATAGACAAACAATGACATTGGGCTAGCCTGGTTAGAGCAGGTGTTTAACCGTTATACTAAGCTAAAGGCTAGGTTAGAGTACCGCCTCTTAATTATAGATAGTTATAGCAATTACCTAACGCAAGAATTCCTTAAATACTATTATAAAAATTAGATTATACTAGTAGTGTTACCTCCTTACAGTACCTAGACTTTGTAGCTATTAGATATTATCTACTTTAAGCCTCTCTCTTCTAACTATAGTAGCGAACTCGACGACTATCTCTAGAAGTCTTAAGGCCTATCCCTACTGTTAAAAGGTAACTTCTTTAACCTATTCTAGCCTGCCTGGGTTAACACATTTAAAGAAGAGCTTATAAAGAAGTCCTTCTTAGCCACCGGCATATCCCCGGTAAACCTTAACATTATACTTAATAGGTTCCGCCATATAACTCCTAAGAACTTAGAATTAGATTCCTCTGTTTCTATAGCTTATTCTGTAAAAGATTGGCTTAAAGCTTGTAGTACACTACGTGTAGAGGCAAAGGATCCGCGCAGTGTAGGTGCGCGAAAGCTAGGTTAAACTATCCACTACCTCTTAACCTAAATTAAGCTCCTTTATAGCGAAAATAATAGCTTGCGTAAGAAGCTATACCAGAACAAAAAGTGCAAGAAGTAGGCCAGCAGGCAATTAGATCTATAATAATATTAGGAGTATTATAGTAAAGTAATAATATAGTTGCCTAGAGCCTTTCGAGAGGCGCGCGCTCGCGCAGCTATTATAGAATAAGAGAGGCAAGCTAAGGAACTAAAAAAGGCTAAGATAAAGGAGTTAGCTTATGCTAATAAGATATATAAGGAGAAGATTGCAGAAGAGAAGCGTGAGAAGCAGGCAAGGGAGAAGGTAAAGTAAGACTAGGTTAACGCAGAGACGCGCGCAGGTATAGAGGAACGTAAAACTAAAAAAAAGCGTAAGAAAGAAGAACGCAACGCTAGAAAAGCGCTATAATTATTTTAAAAAGGTAAACGCAAGGTCTTACAAGCTATAGCACTTAGAAAAAAGTAGAAACGTGGTGCTGCGGCTACTTATAGTTAACCTATTATTCGTAAGCGTTCCCTAACTCCTAAGCTTAAAAAGAGCAGTCGCGGCCGCAAAATTAGACTAAAGAGGATGTGGCAGGCATTAAAATAATTACATAAAGCTATAGAATAAACCATTAAAAGTTCTTATAATAATAGCTATTATATGTGGCTCTATAGCCTTATGTCTATAGTGGGCGTGAAGGTGCCAAAGCGGGCGTTTAGTGACTCCGGGCGTTTAGTGCATAAATATAGTACTGTGCTAACGCGCGTGCCGCCCCGGTTCGCGTGCCGCCCTACTAATAATATACCTATTACTATAAAGATAAGGCTGCAGAGAGCCACAAAATAGCTATTATTATAAGATTTTTTAGTGGAGAGACTTGTAATATGCTCACGATTGCTATTTACTACTTATATTTACTTGGGAGAGTAATTGTGCGGCCGCGAGAGTCGACTTTTAGTAGGGCGGCTAGTGTAGCTTCTAGGGACTCCTCTAGAGCTACACTACTACTAGCGCGTTTCTTAGGCTTAGACTTTAAAGAAGGACCTCTTAAGGCTTTACGCTTACCCTTTTATAAAGTTTAAGATACTTTCTTTATATTTTAAGCTACTCTTTTTGCCTCGCGCGCGGCCTCCTATTTGGCCTTTATTTAATCTCTTTCTACTTTAGCTCTCTCTCTTTCTATACGCTTCTCCTCCTTCTCTTTTTCTTTAAGTAGCTTAGAAGACTTTTAAAGTTTCTTTTAATTAGCTTTTACAAGCTCCTTCTTATACTAGAGTTTTTTATTTACTCTCTCGCGTGCACGTGCCTCTCTAATCTTATAAGGAGACTAGAGTACTATACTACTATAGTACTCTTACCTCTACTATAAATTAAGAGGCCTGCTACGCTTCTTATAATGCTTTTTAGTATTAAGAGCGACGCTTAAGCCCTCGTTTTTGTGTTAAAGTAGTTAATTTTATGCTTAGAGATAGTGGAGTGTTTAGGAGAGCGCCTTTAACTTCTTAGCGGCAATATCCTCTACTATAGACTATACAAGACGGTTTAAACAACTCTATTTAGCCTCTCTAAGAGCCTCTAGACCTACTTTATCTAGCTCCTCTTAATTATTAGTAAAGCGTTTGAGTATAACTATGCAGTCTTTAGGCCATATACTAGTAGCTTTAAAGGACTTTAGGATAATCTCTATCTTAAAGGAGGACGTCTAGGCACTCTAAAATAGTGGGAAGAAGTCTTCCTTTATAATAGGTACTATCCCTTAGCTCTTTTAGAGGTAATTAGTAAGGACCTTAGTGTAGGAGCTAGAGAGAGGTTTAAAGTAAATAACGTTAAGTGGCTAAAGCGTATAGGTAGAGTGGGGAGGAAACATAGCCAGTAGTATATAGTGAGTTATAGTACTCGAGAAACTCCATTATTAGGTGACTATTATAGCCGTCGAGTATAAAGAGACGCTAGTCTCTCCCTTAGCGCGCTTTTTACTTTATGCAGTAATTAAAAACCTGCTCTAATTACGCTAAACTAGTGTTATTATTTATCTAGCCTAACGAAGTTAAGCTAATAAAGACATCGTGCTTGCCAGCTTCGATACTAGCCACCTAAGTTAACTGTAGTGACCCAGATGCTCTTAGAAAGAGAAGAGTAAATAGGAGAGCGCTTCTATTAGCGCAAATAGCTACTAATATAGTTAACTACTTACGTAAGCTATTTTACAGTAAATCTTTTATCTCTCCTCTCTCCTAAGCTACTTAACTAAAGACGCGTTTAGAGCGTCCTATAACGCCAATTAAGAAGCCCTTTTTATCTATATTATAGGTATTACATAATAGTATATTATACTCTTCCATCTTTGGGTGCAGCAGATCGAAGTACGCCTTATACTTAGTTTTAGAGTTGGCTTTATGGCGGTTAGAGTCCATTCCTTTAGTCTATTTATAGATAAGATTTTTACTATTTTAGTGCAAGAAGCGCGTTACTTAGGCCTAACTTATAGACTTTTTAGTAATTAAGGACGCGTAATTTTGTATCATCTCTCTTATTAGAGGCAGCCCTTTTAGGGATAGATCTTTAATATACTATACAAGCTTAGCTTCTTAATATAGATTAAGTTTCTTTTAGGAGGTGTTTTTAGCTTCCTGCGGGGCTTAACAGCCTTAGTGTCTTCGGGCTAACGTAGATCTTAATACACTATACTACTTAATAATTACCCTGTACGAAGATTATTCTCTTGGTTTAGCGTATTTAATTGCTCTAAGTGCGGCCTCTATAGCTACTATAATTATTAAGATGCAACGCGTTAAAGTTAGTGTCTTATTTAGTGTTCTGGGGTTAGTAGGGTGGCACGCGAACCGGGGCGGCACGCGCGTTAGCATAGTATACTACTATTAGTAAGCGCCTAGTAGAGTTTTTAGTAAAAGAGGCTAAGAACCCAATTGGCTAGCGCGTAAAGTATAACCAGATAATACATAGTGTCCCTAGTACTAACGTTGAGTCCGCGGTGGTCGGTTATGCGGAATTATTAAGTAGATTAGAGAAGGGAGGGTGGCTTCTTTTTATTTAGGGAGGAGGCGAGCAGGTGCGTAGATAGGCAAAAGCTAGCCACCTACGCGAGGCGCTAGGTGTGGGTATTTTTAGTTTAACTTAGACTAAAAGTAAAGGGTAATGCTACTTAGCTTTTAGGGTTAATATTACCGCCTAAAATAATTAGGGCGCTATAAATGGCGTCGTATAGCTAGTTAAGGGAGAGGATATTTATTAACGTAAGTATAAGATCTGCGAGCGTAAAATAATTAAGATTAGTAAAGAGAGTAGTAGTCCTAATACTTTTATAGTAGAGAAAACGTACGTTATAGTGTAATTACGTGCGAGAGCCAGTTCTTTACGTCCTTAGTATTTAGCGCTCTATACTAGCTGGCGGCTAGGGCGTTGGTAACTACGTAACGCCTCTACCCGCCCTGCTTAGTGCGGCGACCTAAGACGGCATAATAAGTACCTGCCAGCGTTGGCTGCATAGTTATAAGGTTTTATTACGTATTTAAATCGTCGCATGCAGCGTGGATACAATAGTAAGTATAAATAAAGATAAGCGCGGCGCTAAAAGGTAGTTAAAAAAAGATGGCACGGAGCACCTCTACTAGTAGCCATAAAAGGGAAGCGCGAGCGCGGGCCATAAGAGAGAGTAAAAGGTAGCGAGAGAGAGAGAAAGAGAAGAACCTTTACGTAAAATACTTTAGAGAAAAAATAGTAGGGTGCTTATTATAGGAAAGAGGTAAAAATAAACATTTATATAGATAAAGTATTAGCAAGGGCAAGTCTTACATTATTATATATAATATTAGTTTTCTAACCCAGGGCTGCAACTGGAGTTAGGGCTAAGTCTAGTTTTATAGTTAACTTTGTTAGGGATAGAATATCCGCGCTAGGCTAATTCCTGTGCGTATATTTTATTACGTAGGCTAAGTCTAGTAAACACTTACTCGCCGGTCTAGTTAGGTTCCCATAGGCTAATTAACCTAAAATTTGGGCTATAGATTTAGCGCGTTAAGTTACACGTCCTAGCTAATTTATAGCGCTAGAAACTATATAGTTATAGATATTAGGGTTGCGCGTTAGGGCTAGGATAAATATAATAAGGTGGCGATTAGACACTAGAGGCGACTCTAAAATAGAGGCCAACATGTAGCACAAGTAAAGACGCGTTAAGTCGTAAAGAATTCCACGCGTTAAAAAGGCTATATAGTGTAATAGGGACCTATTATTAGGACCTACTCGTAATAGCGTCGAGCCCGCCATTATGGCAAAAAGTAGTATTATAAGCGAGTATTTTAAATATTTACCCGAGCATTTATTAGCGATATGTAAAGAATATAGGTACGGGGTTTTACCTAGCCAGGCTAGAAGCTATTTATAGCGTGTTTATAGGCTTAGTAGTAAGAAAGCACAGCTGGTAGCAGATAAGCTTAGTAGTTAGGCCGGTTTAATATAGTATACCGGCAAGCTAGAGGCGCCCTATTAGACTATTAAGCCTATTAGCCAGTTACTAGTGTATACGGACGGGTTAATGTGCCAATTAAATCCATATTAATATTACTAGATATTTTAAAGTAAAGAGGTTATAAGGAAGCATTAGTAAAAGGTGCATAATTAGTTACTAGTAGGTAAAGGTAGTTATCCTAGTTAAATAAAGTAAAAGCGCATATAGTTACGCAATAAGCAGGATTACAAAGCTATTTATTACTAGAGATTATTTACCCAAGGCGCTGGTTCGCAGTATTTCGAGGTCTACTAACCTAACTCTACCCCCGAACCCGTGGACGGCGAGGCCGGGTGGGTAAGCGTTAGTAGAAATATAAATAAGGCGTGGGCTAACGTATAAAAGCGGGCTAGGATAATAATTTAGGATAGCGCGCGGGATAAAGTAAATTTATGGCTAAAGTAGACTAAGTAGATACTATATTTAGTAGGTATAAAGTAGCCTAAATTATTAGCCAGCGTAAAAGAGCCCAAAGCTAAAAAGAAGTCTATAGCGGCCGCCATATAGGAGGCTATAGATAGGTTAGCGTAGTTTAGTTAGGTATTCGTTATCCACCGCACGAGGATATTCGTGCGATTAAAAGTAATCTAGATAAAGAAGCACTAAACGCGGTTTACGCTATTATAGCTACATATAAATAAGAAGGTAGTTAGTAACCATGCCTAACTATAAAAGTAAATATTAATATTTTTTTAGCGGACGCAGCAAGCGCACGCGTGGAAGAGCCCTATATACTAGTTTACCTAGTAATAGCGCGAGGCGTGGGAGGCTTTGCTAAAGGCGGTAGGAGGAGTAGTAGAGGCGAAAGAAAAGGAAGAGATAGAAGAGATAAAAAATAAAGAGGTAAATAAGGTAATAATAGATAACGTAAACAGTGTAGTGGGGGAAATAGAGGCTAAGTAAGAGGTAGAAGAGGGTAGAATTATAGGCAAGCACAAAGCGTTATTAAGTATTAAGAAATTATATTTAGCGTTTTACATTATATTATTAAGCTAGTCTATTACCTATAAAGAGTACGATAGCCCGTTAGTGTGTGTATTAGCCATATTAGGGGTAAAGAAGGATAGGTAGAAGGGCGCCAAATAGTACCTGCCTATTTTATTAGCTATTATTAAGGTTACCTAGTTTATAGTAGTGTAGTAGGCGTTAGAATTATTAGATATATTTATAAGAGACGATATAGACAGCGATAGCGCGTACGAGAGTAATAGGGATAGTACCTAGTAATAGGGCCAACTAAAAGGGTATTTATAGTAGATCTAGTAGATAATAGACAGGTTTATAGTGCGCGATAGCCACAGCCCCATGTAGTGGATATTAGATTTACGGACGTACGGGCTAAAGATCTATTATAATACGACGTTACGTAGCCATGTAGAGTGGGTAGAGCAGGACGAGTTATTATATAAGGAGCTATAGTTTACTATAACCTAGTTCCGCAGCATGGTGCACGGGTTAAGGGAGGAGAGTTAATAATTATTAATAGAGAATTTATTATTTACTAATAGCCTGTTCGCCGAGCCTGTCCCTAGCATCCCATAGGAGAGTTTACGCGATAATCTAACTAATAAGTAACTAGGGTAGAATTTTTTAAAAAACTAGCGCACCCGCATGCCCGTGGATAAAAAGTAGTAGTTATATAAGTAGGTTAATTAGGACGCCTAGATTAGGGACTAGTTTATAAAGCTAGGCACTCGTTCGGGCGTTAACCCGTAAGAGGTTAGGCGGTATATAGACTAGGTAGTTATATTTAGGGAGAAGTTAATTGCGTTAATATATATTATAGGCGAATAGCCAGCCAAAGGACCCGAGATTATAAGTATTTGGCATAGTAACATAGTTAAAGGGGGCTATTATAATATATCTATTAAGGACGGTAAGGTAGTGTTTATAATAAGATACTATAAAGGGTATGCTATTAGTAGTAACGTTAAGATTATTTACCGGTATTTACCACGCGAGGTAGGTAAGTTAGTAGTATATTATATATGGCTAGTGTTGCTGTTCTAGCAGCGGATAGAGGCGATAGTGTAAAAAAAGAAGGTAATTTTATTATATATATAATTAGTCGACTCTAACCCAGGGCTGCATGAACATGTAGCCCTACATATTAATAGGACCCTGGTTTTATTAGGGATAGAATATCCGCGCTAGGCCAATTCTTCTATGTATATCTAAGAACGTAGCCCGTATATTAAAGATAGTTAACCCCACATGTCGATAGGTTCCTGTAGTCCAATTAACCTAAAATTTTAGTAATAGATTTAGCACACTAAGTTACACGTCCCAGCTAATTTACAGCACTAAATAATATGTGGTTATAGGCATTAGGGTTGCGCGTTAGGGTTAGGGTAAACATGATAAGGCGGCGATTAGACACTAAAGGCAGCTCCGAAATAGAGACTAACGCGTAGTATAAGTAAAGACGCGTTAAGTCGTAAAGAATTCCACGCGTTAAAAAGGCTATATAGTGCGATAGGGACCTATTATTAGAACCCACTCGTAGCAGCGTTAAGCCTGCTATTATAGTAAAGAGTAGCATCGTAAGCAAGTATTTTAAATATTTACCTAAGTATTTATTAGCGATATGTAAAAAGTGCAGGTACAGGGTTTAGCCTAGCTAGGCAAGTAACTATTTATAATAGATTTATTAGGGTGTTAGGCGCACGCGAGCGTAGTTAGTAGTAGATAAGTTTAGTAGCTAGGCTAGTTTACTCTAGTATGCTGGCGAGCTAGAGGTGCCTAGTTAGAGTATTAAACCTATTAGCTAGTTACTAGTATACATAGACGGATTAATGTGCCAATTAGCCCTAGGCTAGTATTACTAGATTATTTAAAGTTTCCGCGTTATAAAGAACCATTAGCGCCATGTTTATAGTTAGTCACTAGTAGGTAGAGGTAGCTATCCACGTTAATTAGAGAAGCAAAGCATATAGTTACGTAATAATTAGGGTTAGAGGCGCGTCTATTACTAACGATTATTAGCCTAGGGCGCCGGTTCGCAGTATTTTAAGGTCCACTAACCCGAACCCACCCCCGAACCCGTGGACGGCGAGGCCAGGTAGGTAAGCGTTGGCAGGAACATAGACGAGGCGTAGGCCAACGTGTAAAAGTAGGCTAAGACAATAATTTAAAACGGCGCGCGAGACGAGGTGAATCCGTAATTAGAGTAGACTAGGTAGATACTATATTTAGTAGGTATAGAGTAGCCTAAATTATTAGTAAGCGTAGAAGAGCCTAAAGCTAAAGAGGAGCCCGTGGCAGCCACTATATAGGAGGCTATAAATAAGTTAGCGTAGTTTAGCTAGGCGTCTATTATCCACTGCACGGGGATATTCGTGCGATTAGAAGTAATCTAGACAAAGAAGCACTAGACGTGGTTTACGCTATTATAGTCGTATATAGACAAGAAGGCGGTTAGTGACTATGCCTAGTCGTGGAAGTAAATATTAATATTTTTTTAGCAAACGCAGCAAGCGCACGCGTAGAAGAGCCCCACGTACTAGTTTACCCAGTGGTAGCGTAAGGCGTGGGAGGCGTTAGTAAAGGCGGTAGGAGGAGTGGCAAAGGAGGAAGAGGAGGAAGAGAAGGAAGAAACAAAAGAGATAGAAAATAGAGACGATAGTGTAGATAAGGTAATAATAGATAACGCAGATAGTGCGGTGGGAGAGATAAAGGCCAAGCAGGAGGCAGAGGAGGCTAGAATTATAGGCAAGCGCAAAGCGTTATTAAGTATTAAGAAATCGTGTTTGGCGTTTTGCATTGCATTGTTAAGCTAGTCTATTACCCGTAAAGAGTACGATAGCCCGTTAGTATGTGTATTAGTTATATTAGGGGTAAAGGAGGACAGGTAGAAGGGCGCCAAATAGTACCCGCCTATTTTATTAGCCGTTATTAAGGTTACCTAGTTTATAGTAGTATAGTAGGCGTTAGAATTATTAGATGCATTCGCAGGAGACGACATGGATAGCGATAGCGTATATAAGAGTAATAAGAATAGCACCCAGCGACGGGGCCGGCTAAAAGGGTGTTTATAGTAGGTCTAGCAGATAATAGACAGGTTTATAGTACGCGACAGCCATAGCCCCATGCAGTGGATATTGGATTTACGGACGTACAGGCTAAAGATCCATTACAACACAACGTTACGCGCCCATGTAGAGTGGGTAGGGCAGGACAAGCTATTATACAAGGAGCTATAGTTTATTATGGCCTAGTTCTATAGCATGGTGCACGGGTTAAGGGAGGAGAGTTAGTAGTTATTAATAAAGGATTTATTATTTAGCAACGGCCTGTTCGCTAAGCCCGTCCCTAGCATCCCGTAAGAGAGTTTACGTAATAATCTAACTAATAAGTAATTAGGGTAGAATTTTTTAAAAGACTAGCGCACCCGCATGCCCGTAGACGAGGAGTAGTAGTTATATAAGTAGGTTGGCCAGGATGCCCGAATTAGGGACTAGTTTATAAAACTAGGCACCTATTCGGGCGTTAACTAGTAAGAGGTTAGGCGGTATATAGACTAGGTAGTTACATTTAGAGAGAAGTTAATCGCGTTAATGTATATCACGAGCGGGTAGCCAGCTAGAGGGCCCGAGATTATAAGTATCTGGCATAGCAACACAGTTAAAGGGGGCCACTATAATATATTTATTAAGGACGGTAAGGTGGTGTTTATAACGAGATACTATAAAGGGTATGCTATTAGTAGTAACGTTAAGATTATTTACTAGTATTTACCGCGCGAGGTGGGCGAGTTAGTAGTGTATTATATATGGCTGGTGTTGCTGTTCTAGTAGCGGATGGAGGCAATAGTGTAGAAGAAGGAGGCGATTTCGTTACACATATGGTCAGCCAACCCTAACAGGCGCAAGTAGACGACAGACTAGTTATAAGAGGTGTTAAAACGCGAGACTAGCGTTAGATTAGGCTAGCTATTAATAATTACCACGTACCGTAAGATTACTATTAGTATTAGTTAACGGTTTTTGCGCGGGTCCGTGGCGTTTTAGCCAAAAGAAGGAGACAAAAGTAAGGTATAAAATAAAGAGAACACGAAAGCGTTAGTAGTAAATTTATAGGCCAGGCACATAGCGCATATGGCGGGTATAGTATACGCACGAGGTATTATAGAGTAGGCTAGGGTAATAGTAGATAGGTAATAGTAGTTTTAGATATTAAGCACGAATTAGTATTAATTTTTAGGGTTTCTACTAAATAGTAGCGAGGAGGATAGGTGCAAGAAGCGAAAGAGGGCGCCGTTTAAGAGTAAGGTAGACAAGGCCAGAATGGATTAGTAGGGAAGGTTAAGAAAGATAGACACCGCCAAGTAGTTATAGAGGATAGCAGGTAAGACGGTAACATTTTAAAGCGTGTAGCGAGAGGTAATTAATGCCATTGTAGGTAGAGAGAGCCCCGTGGTGGCAGTAATACTAATAAGGGCAGGCAAGAGCATGTTATTTATATTACTAGCGTAGGCTAAGTAGGGCGGCATAACCATTATTATTATCCCGTTAATTATATTACAAGGCAATATAATGCGATAGTGTAAAAAGCTAGGGATATTATGTGTAGCGTGGGAGAGCCGGCGCCTACCTAACGCAGTCGCGATAGTATTAGTAATACCTAAGTTGGCTGTTACGCAGGGGTTTACTACATTTATAAACTATTTAAGAGTAACACGGTAGTTAGACTAGATTATAATTAACGAGTGCTATATTATATTAAATTAGCGGTATATATTCCGTAAGCAAATGTAGTAGTTAGGCAAGTTAGTAGCCGCGAAGACGTAGATAGTGTTATTAATAGTAACGTTGCCGCCTAGTAAAGAGAATAAGTTATTCTAATAGATGTATTTTAATACTAACTAGGTTAAGGTGTTCTGAGTAGAGACGGCGCGGACAAACGTGGCATACTAGGTAATTAAGGTAGGGAGGGCAGCAAAGAAGCAAGAGGTAGAGGGAATAATATTAGGCGTAGTGTAGTAGAAGTTACGTAAGTATAGGCAAGGCAAGGTAGTAATATATAATAATTTAGTGCGTAAGATTAAGGCGTTAGCGTAGTAGTTAGGGTACTATGCGTATTATTACGACGCCGTTAGTAAGGTAAGCATGTTAGAAGATTTTATATTAGGTAGTAAGCGGGTTATTATAGCTATAAGCGCGTTAGGAATAGGCATTAATATTCCTAATATCTAGTGCATCGTCCACATTAATTAGCCGTTTTTTATGTTAGATTACGCGCAGGAGAGCGGCCAGGCAGGACAAGATAGGGCATAGAGTAAGGTGGTTATAATCGTGCAGGAAGGGGCACAGCAAGCGGCCAAAGATAAGTAGGAGGAGAAGGAGCATGCATTAGTGCAAGCGTTGGTAAGAGAAGGCGAGACAGCGACGTGCAGGCGGGTAGTGTTGGGCGGGTATTTAGATTATAAAGAAGTAGAGCGGGTAGGGTGCAAAGAGGGGGAAGAGAAATGCGATATTTATAAAGGAGGCAAAGAGACGGAAGAGGAGGAGAGCGAGAAGGGTAGTAATAGGGACAGTAGTAATAGAGAAGAGATAAACGTGGTCGAAGCAAAAAGGAAGAGGGATAAGGAGACTAAGAGGAAAGTAGTATAGCATGTGTTCTAATAGTAGGAGTAGACACGACGGGGTCTATAATAGAGGTTTATACAGGACTAGTAAAAGGCGTACGCTAGCATGGAATAGTTATGTAGTTAGTTAGCGTAGTAGGTAAATTAGTGCGGGATATATAAGGGTGCGGGCAACAAATAGAGCGTATATAATATTTAGTAATATTAGCAAGTAAAGAGCTAGTAGGCAAAGGAGCTAATTAAGAAAATAAAGTAGTAAATCTAGTACGAGCTATATTTAGGTTATTTTTAGTGTAGGGTGCCGCAGGAGATGTGCTATTAATAAGAGGAGAATAGATAAGGGCGTTATTAGTAGGCAGTAGGCGGCGAATACTAGTATTATAGCGTTTTAGTAGGTGGATTAATAGGGATCGTGTATGGCAGCGAGGATTCCGTTAGAAACCGTTAGGTTAATAGATTATTGCGTAAGAGGGTTGATAGATCGTTAATAGATAAGTTGGTTCAATATTTAGGGACAAAGCAGGCATTTAATTCGGTAGAGAGTAAC
>ML976732.1:0-27991 GCA_010015655.1 Bimuria novae-zelandiae CBS 107.79
ATATTACTAAAATTAAGTTCCTACCTTATTTTATTACCACTTTTAAGGCTATAATAACTTAAAGTAATATCTAAGGAGGCTTTTAAGGCGCTAGCCTTATTCCCCTTAACCTAAAAGTAGTAATATTAATACTTAACGTTTGTCTGCGTACGCCTTCGCCTTCTACTATACGCGATAGTACGTGGCAGTCGCAGACGCCTAGCAACACTCTAGAATTAGGGTTATAATTAACGCTAGTAAAGGAGAGGATTTAAAGGCACCTAGATAGCTCCCTAATAAGTATAGTTAAGGCAGTTAAAAAGCTTGTAAAAGGCGCTAAGCTAATAGCGTATTCTCTAGTATTAATAATAAAGCGTAACGCTAAGCTTTAAGCTACTAATAAGGCTACTATACAACGTAAATTGCATAAGAGAAAGCGACTATAGTAAGAAGAGGTCCTTATAACTACTAATAGCTAGTAACTAGCTACCCTAAAGGACTTTGCGGCGCGTAGTAATAAGAAGAAGGCGAAGAAGAGGGTGCGCGCTAATAGAGGTAAATTAACTTAACGGCGCTATAGACGCTGCGGCAAGGCTAGGCATAATTCGCGCACGTGTAAAAAAGAAGTAGAAGTAGATTCTGAGTAGATTGGCCTACTACAATTTCTTATTACTATTTGTGTGCGTTCTGTACTATTGTGTAGAGTGTAGATTTTGATGGGGTCTTGGCATTTTCGGCCACTCGCTATGCCCGGCCACTCGCTATGCATGTACGTTATATAATTTTATAATATTAATAAAATCTAATTCTATAACAACGCGTGTTATAGTAGTCCTTAATAAGCCTAAGGACTAGTAGGCATAGATTTTTCTTTGTAAGGATGCCACGTAGTAACACGATCTATAGTAGTATTGCAACCTTAAGGTTGCTATAGCTAATCTGCCTCTACTTACAGAGCCTGTTAAGTCTATAGCGCACTAATATAAAGTTACTAAAGTATTTAGTATAATATACGCTAACGCTAACCTTAATAATACTAAATTTGAATACTATTAATTTAAGTATAACTAATATAAGAAGTAATATACCTGCTACCTTAAGTAAAAGTAGGTACTTTAAAACCTAAATATAAATATTAGTAAAATAATCGCTAAGCGCTATATCTACTTATTATATAATAAAGACACGTCGTACGCATAGCTTATCTCCGTTAAAAAGTACTTTATATTATTAATAATTGTCTACTAATATAACCTAATTAATAACTCTAAGCGCTTATATATCCTGCTAAAATTATATAACTTTAAAGACTAGCTATATTTATAAATTAAAGTTATTAGCTAGTATACTAAAATTATTTTATTTAACGTACAAGGCACGCGCGTATAAGAAGACATTCTAATAATTATTAAAAGTATTAACTCTAAATACGCTATGCCTAAGCTAATTAAGCTATTTAAGTATAAGAATAATAATATATAAATAGCTACGCTAAAGGACTATGTCTCTATATATATAATATATATTTAATAAGTCTAACCTAGTCCGTAGAAGCTTAATAGTATAGTAAGTAACCTTTAAGCAGCAAAGACGTAGAGTAATATTAAGGATAATAATAAGTCTACTCTATGTTAAGCGCTAAGGAGCGTATATCTCTATAATAATAAATACTAGTATAGTTCGTGCTACTACCTTAATAAGGACTTCTACTTATAACTAAGTAACTTTAAAAAAGATCCTACTACGCGCTAGCGTATTAATTAAGCTTTATAAAATAAATTTAGCCTACTTACGCGAATATAGAAGATAGTAAATAAAATAAGTATTTTTTTGAAGATAACACTAGCTACTATAGCTATCTACCTTAATAATAAGCGTCTACTAAGTAATAGTAGCTTAGCTTTTATAATAGGCTTATATAGTATAGTAAGTAATGTTTTAGCTACTTTAGCTAATAACTGTAACATAATTCTGCTAGATAAGTTAACTATTACTACAATTAATAATTATATTATAACTTTTTAAGACTAATAAATCCTTAACCTAGGTTTTAATATCTATATTAGGCGAGGAATAAGAATGCGTTAAGGATACTAATATAATTATTAAAATAAGTAAGTACTACTATAAAATTAAGGCCTAAAGCAAGATAACTCTTATAGTTAATATACTAATAGGTATACTACTAACGCTAATTACTTATATTACTTTAGTACTTAGCTTTATTATAAGTATAGTTAGCCTTAGACGCTGTTACGATATTTGTATCTACTTTAACTTAGGTTAAGTTACGCTGTATAATAAACACGGTATTATTACTTACCTAAAGTACTGTAACGACTACTGGCTTATTAACGTAGATTTTTTTTATTATTTAACGAAGTTATCCTTGCATATAATAACTATTTAAACACGTCTATTAGAGGCACTAAAGAAGATCTAAAAGATCTCTCTAATGCTAGCTTATAAAGTTTAGAGCTATTTAGGACGTAAGGTTATATATTACCTAAATAATAATATTAAAGAAGTAATAGTAAAAGGGTCTACTAACTAAGACTTTTATTAAATCTATATAGAATTAAAGTTAATAGAGTAGGTTTTTTACTATACGCTAAAAGACATTATCTATCCCTTTTATTAAATCTTAATTAATCTTATATAACTATAATAATAGGGAAAGTCTTATTATAATAGCGATGAGTAGGATACTTATACTATCTATTAACACTTACATTAGTACGAAGCAGAGACCTTTCTAATAAAAATAGAAGCTTAGCTAGGCCCCTAGCTATAGAACACTATATAATATATTTAGTGTTAGTATAACTATAACGTAATTATAATTAAGCTTAACACTTAGCGTGGCATTATTAACTTTATAAAATAACTTTACACTAACTTAAGTATATACTTTAAGCTACGCGCTCTCGATACTCCTACGTAAAATAAGGGTATTAAAATTACTAATAAGCTAATTATAATAAAGACCCGTATCCTACGTCTCTAGGCTAACTTTTTAAAGTAATTAATAAATAAGTTAATAAAAATATTAGTATATCTACTTAATTAAATACTATCTAAAGTCCTTAATTAGTGTACGCTATATAAAGTTATCTAAAGTATAAAGACTATAATAAGCTATTTTTAACTAATTAGTTATTACGCGTATATCCATAATAAATATTTATTACGTAGAGTAAAGATAGCCTCGCGCGTCCTAATTAGCCATTTTATAGGCTATAATAGCACTAATATTTTTTAAATTTAGGTATTAATAAAGAATTAAGTTATTCGCACACGAGACGTAGTATTTAATATATTTACCTTTTATAAAGGCTAAAATAGCTATATAGATAACTTAATAGTTTATAGAGATTATTAAGATTCTTAACGTCCCTAAGGCGTACGAAGATAAAATAATATATTTATTGAGTAACTTATAATATTACATTAGCGACTTCTCTACAACGAAGCCACTTCTAGACTAATAGTAACACTAATGCCTACCGTATAATCGTCTAAGCCATTAGTGGGGGGTAATACTAATTGACTAACCTCTTAATATTAATTACTGTTTAATAACATTGCAGATATATTAATACCTCTTAATTAGATAGTAGACTCTCTTATAGGGCGCTACTACGCTTGTATCTTTTATCCTACGTCCTTATAATAAAAGGTTACTAAATAATTAGCTAATAAAATTAAAGGATATATACTTAACTAACGTAGTAATCACGCTTTATAGCATTAAAATCTAAATATTTTATAAAAGAATATACTTAACATAAAGCGCGTTTAAAATCTAATAAACCTAAGTAACTTATAAACGTACGCTATTTAATTAGGAGCTTAAAATATTACTAATTACCTATATATCTTTACTATAATAACAATTACCCGTAATGTAAAGATAGGTAACTTTTAAATTTATTAAAGCTAGTTACTACCTATCCTAAAATATATTAGCTAACTCAAGTTATATTTATATATCGCTAAGTTTATAAAAGCTATTAAGTATAAATATTAAGAGGTTTAAGATAAAGGTTACTTTTACAAGATTTTAGTAATATATTAAACTACGCAGACTGAAGGCGTTAAGGTAATTTTACTTATATAAGTGTTTATGTATAAGTTTAATAAGGACAGTTATAAATAATTTAATTCTATAATAAACTATAGAATAACTAATTAGGGGATTTACTAATCTGTTATAAGAGATATACTCGTAGTGTTAATAAGTTAACTATAAGGAGTAGGAAAAGTATAAAGAAATTATTAAACTATATAGTATTTATCCTAGTCTTTACTATTATTAAAATTATTATTATAGTCCCGCAAAGGCCTTCTTCTTAGAGGTAGTCTCTAGGACTTACTATAGTTTTAATCCTTATGCAGGACTTCTTGCTTATACAGGACTATATTACGTAATTACTAACCTAAGCTGCCCCGCGCCTTTGTGTGTTCCTTTGACGCGGTTATTTCGCTAATAATAACTCTCTTGGCGTAATTTTCTAGTTTCTTTGTTCCTGTGGGGTTCGTGATCGTAACACTTAGTCTATTATTAGCTTAAGTTATATAATAAGTACCCAGCGTTAGCGTAGTTTACGCTTAATATAATAAGTATTCTAGTCTTTAGGATAGAGTATAAGCGCTTATTTAGTAAACTTAGTAGCTTATTAAAGCTAAAGTAGCGTAAAATAAGCTTATAATTACTAGCTACTCTATAGTGCGTGCGGAGCTAGTTAAAGGCTATTTATATAAGTAGTAATAATAAAGTTAATAAGGTTAACCTTACTAACGCAGTAATTAAGACTCTATATAGTATATTTAAATAGAATAATTAGCTACTATACTATAGTACAATACTATAATTTTAGCTTAATATTTATAAATTTATTTTTTAAATTAAGTATAAATTATCATTAAGACCTCCTAATTAAGTCCTCTAGCACCGTTAAGGCACATTAAATCAAGTCAACGGGTAGATTTGGACTGGATTTGTTTGTTGACAATTGTGCATGTGGGTACAAGCTTATCTATATACAATGAACCTGCACACAGGCCATTCAGTAGCCACGTGATTGAGCTCATGTCGTTAGCCGATCTCCGGATGTTCCCCATTTGGCAGTGGTAGCATGATGCATGATACAGTGCAAGGGCTGATTGGTTGGTGTTTTAAACATGCCACCGCCGGTTTTGGGCCTTTCGTTGCGTGATCGGTTCCCTTGGAGCACTGTGTTTGAAGACGTCACAGGAAGCCCCAACAAAACTCTTTCAAAAAGATTTTATTGCCTCTTCATTGCGTAGGATATATTGTCCATACTAGAAATTACAGGGAAGTGAGACAGAAAAGAAAAGTGGGTCCGCGAAATGGCATTTACATCAGACGCCAACACCTACCGCACAGGATTGCAAAAGCGATATAATCTTCTTAATTAATATGCAAGACGACCGCAAGCCATGGCGCTACCCTCCTGGGAAGCTATGAGTCCATCCGATAACAAGTCCGAGTACGAAGACAGTATGGTGCCAAAATAGCACTTCGCACCATGACAGGGCTTTGCATTCTTCCTTTAGTTAACTGGCGGATTTTTTACTCCCCTTTTGTAATACAAAAAGAGGACATCATCCTTAAGCGCCAGCTATGACCTTGGGAAATCGTTGGGTACGCACGAGGAACATTTAAAGAAGTGCTCAAAAGAAATCAATACCGTTGCCAACTCGTCAGGATTCGTGGCCGATAGTTCTGGAGAAATTTCACCGCTGCTCACCGTGATCTGTAAAATATCATCGATCACAAGGATCGCTCCGGTTCTCAGCGTTATGCTATCGGCGGAGGAACGTATACAACTGAGAAGTCGCTCGGAAGCAAGCCTTGCAGGTCATTCTCGATGACGTTGTAACGGAGGAGGATTTTTGTGCAGTACAATGAGGTACTCCGATGGAATCGAAAGATCTTCCGGCCCGAACATTGTTGTGCACGCAGTGAAGGAGGATTCCCAGAACCGGTTGGCATCTTTCAGTTCAACTTAGTCCAGGACGAGTGGGCAGAATGTGGACAGTTTTCCCAGGTGTCAGTCATCCCATCAACATTTTTTCATTCAAACATCCTGCTGTGCAGTCATTGTCGCCTTATTGCGATATTTGTCATGCAGTAATCGCGCGTGTGCGTAGCCATGAGTGCAGGAACTTGCACATTGGCGCAACGAGCGCACGCCTTCCAACTTCGGCACTGGTCCTCCACATCAAATCCCATTTACGTCTGCCGTAGAATCCGCCGGAGAGACTGCCATGGGCTCTGCCTCATTGAGATCTGCATCGCTTGAATCCGAGAGCGTCCCATTGCGGATTTGCATCAACTCCCTAGCATGCAGTACCCGTATTGTCAACGCTGTGACAATCAACATGAAGCTCAAGCAGCTGACAGTAATGAAGCCCTTGCGGTATTCAGGTGCTTCAACCTGCTGCCAAACAATAAGCGGCAGCCACGCTTGCAGCACGTAAGCCAGCTCGTTCATGCTTGCTATAACAATAGCACGTTCTTCGTTGTCGCGTGTGCAAATTTCGTGAGCCCAACTAAAATATCAAAATCAGTTCCGGAGTGTCCAGACAATGGTCGAGGCGACTTACGCCATGCAAAGTCCAGAAAGGGCGCCCAAAACGCCCGTTAACGAAAGACATGCCCATTTCCACCGTGTAGGAATATTCCATATGGCCAGCGACACTTCAGTCATAATATTCACACATCCGCCGAAAACTATCAACGGCCATCGTGCTCCCTTCAGCAGCCCGTCACTGATCCAAGCCATTGAAAGCGTCGATACAACTTGCACGCCATTCGTAATCGTAGGGTACACATTGATCTCGCTTACTGTGTACTTCGGATCCTTCGACGCCTTTAGGTACTGCTGGAACACGGGCGCTGCGCCCACACCGCCATTGTTGAAGAAAACGTACAAAGGCGTCAGCATCCAGATGTGCCATGAGGAGAAGATTTTCTTGAACTTCGCCTTAGTGTAAGGCTTTCGCTCCTCGCGTCCCTCAAGCTGCATACGCTTTTGTGCGAGCTGGACTTCTGCCTCTGTGAGGTACCATGGCTTCGCGATCTCGGGCACGTCGGGTATGAACCAGAAGCCTGCGATGGCGATGGGGAGGGAGATGATGCCGTCGACAATGAAGAGCCATTGCCAGCCGGCCATACCGTGTCGCCCATCCATCTTGTATACCGCAGCCATCAGATAACCACTGAACATTGTTCCGATTGCTGAGCTGGTGTGGAATATGCAAGAGCGCTTGGCGAGTTCTTCGTGTCGGTACCATGATCCTGACCGGTTAGCATGTCGAAAAGGCTGACAAGGCTGATCTACTTACCTATAATGTACTGCATGCCAGGGTAGAAAGTGCTCTCTGCGAGTCCAATAAAGAATCGCAATACATAGATAGATGTGGCACTGTTAGCCTTCGCAAGGCAAAACGTCAAGACCGCCCATGTCATTTCCATCAGCGGAATCCATCTGGAAGGACGAATGCGCGTGAGGAGCATGTTACTGGGCAGCTCGCCGATGACATATCCGACTGTCCAGCATGTCTGCATGTAGTTGAGTTGATTCTTGTACAATCCTAGGTCTTCTTTCATGCCGGATACGAAAGCGCTGTTGATGTTGGTCTGGTCAAGGTACTTGATGAAGTATCCTGACGAAAACAATTAGCATTGATCGCAACTTGGAAGAAGGGTTCATACCTAGCGACGCAAATGTCAAAAGCGCTGCGTCGAGCTTGAACAAGAACCATCTCTCCTCCGGTGGCTTGTCCAGTGTATCCCACAGGTAGTAGTACCATTTATGCGGCTTGTTCTTGACCTCTTCGGACACTTCGATGACTTGAGGAAGCTCCGTCGCCGAGTGAAGCGTCTTCGGGTGCAGCGATGGTCGGCCCATGGCTATCGATTACCGTTCAGTCGCAGGTAAAGATTGGCTTCTCGTACGCCGACGAACCAGGCGGCGGCTCAGTATAAGACATCAACGTGTCGCCCGGAAAATCCCCGGCTCTTAGTTGCGAACTCGGCTTTCGATCGTCCTGACGCAAGAGCAAGCCTCCATCACCACATTCATCCAGATGCTATGGTCCAACTGGCTTCCCCACTCTGCAGTGCGACTGTAACAGCGACGGCGACGCTACAATAAGCAACAGCCGGTAGTCGATGAACGTCATTGCAGGGTACAACAGCGAGCTCGAAGATGCTAGGATTGTCGCAGCACATGTTGTTCAATGTATGGGGCTCGTCCAAGGCATCGTTCTGGGAAGTGTGGCGTATAAGGTTATAGCCAATGAAGGTTGGCGGACGTAGCGTGCACCCTCTTGCATATTGCGTGCCCGGAGATAAGCGTAACGTGATTGATAAGGAGGGTCCACGAATCTTGCACTTGCTTAGCCTTGCTAATGAGAGATGGAGGCGCTTTGAAGAGGAAGTGGCTATGGATGCTCGTTCCGAAGTGTTAAGACGCCGTGCCTAAGCTGCGAAGTTGTTCGCACGCCTTGCACGCAACGACGGACGTACTCGCCTCGCTTCTTGGCTACGCGAGTTGACTGTCGCATGTTTTGATGGACCGAAACAAGCAGGAGTGAGGTTTGAAGACCGTTTTTGTTTAGTTGTAGTCTTGTTTTCGGCAGTTGAAATGGTGCCATGCAACAGTTGTCCGCCAGAGCGACTATGCGCAAGTCACGCCCAATTTCTTCACCGGGTCACCAGTCCCAGCCATCATGGCTTTTACCCTAGCAACGAGCTCGGCTTTTGCTTCATGCCAAGTCTCAGTATGCCCGTACAGTTTTTCATCCAGCTGAGAATTTACAAACTCTAGAAGCTGATTCACGTACTCAACTTCCTTGTCTCTAAGACTGTGAAACGCCTTGCCATATCCTTTGAGTGCGACCCTCTCATCGTATTCCTTCCTCATGGCCTCCTCGCTCGGTAGCTTCACTTTTCCAGAGACCACCTTGGCTGCAGCCATGGCTTGAAATTCGAACAGCGTGAATGTTGCTGTGAAAAAGGGCACACCGATGAAGATCAAGCTCGGGTCCGGGATGTAGAAAATATCCCTGTGCAGATTGTGCAGTTGAGTACCATCCGTGACAAGCGTTGTAGGCGAGGCGTCCACAGGGGCTGTGTCATCGGAGTGCAACTCGGGCAGGAATGGTATCGTGATGTGGTATCCAGTACAAATCAGAATGTTGTGCAGTCCACATATTGTCTGTCCAGTCTTCAATCTTACAGTGACCGGCAAGGGTTCGTTTTCGCCCAAGTTCAGCCCATGGCTATCTGAGATCTCGAAAGCTACAACTTCTGCAACTCGAGCTGCATTTTCAGGAAGTAGAGTAACAGGAAGATCGAATGCACCACCACGATGGCTTTGATAGATGTTGGTGGCTAAGGGACCTATCTCGCGTGCAATATCAGTTGAAGACACGCTCGCTCCGATTAGAAGTACGTTCTTATTCTTGTAACGTTCGGGTGTCCGGTAACCTTTAGAATGCTGGATCCTGGCAGGGAATAGCCGTTTCAGTTCTCCAAGGCCAGGTATGTCCGGCACCCTAGGTGCGTGGTAGTGACCAGCGGCCACTACGACCGTATCGTATTTCTATGCCACATAAGCTTTGGACAAGCATCTGATCTGGTTCCATACCGAGATCTCTGGTCTACGTTCTACCTGGCCATTGGGCCGGAGCTCAAGAGTCACACTCTGGACTTCCCACTGATCATCTACCTTCGATACGTGCTTCACTTCGGTATCATAACGAGTTATATTGTGCACACCAGTTTTCACCGCGGTGTCCTGGATGTAGTCTTTGAGAACAGCATGACTGACGTATTGTTCTGTTCCAGCCGGGAACGGATTTAGCGTAGTCGTCAACAAACTCGTGCTGATATTATTTTTCAAGCCGACATAGCAAGGTCTGGATCCGATATTCTATTAGACTGTCTTTTTTCTGAAAATTTAGATTACGTACCCAGGCGGTGCGTGTCTCAGTCGCTCAGTCTCGGTCTCGCGGAGTGTCAAGGTCGGGTCATCCCCATAGTTTTCTGCCTTTGATGCCACCACAGACGGATATGCAGGCTCAAGAGGTACGCGTTTGTCGTAAAGCCTAAGCGAAACAATCAGCGGAGTTAGCGACAACTTGAAGACACAACCTACCAAACCCCACCTGCGGCACTAGATCGTTCAAAGACTGTCACGTCCAGTCCTTCTTGTTGCAAGTGAGCAGCAGATACTACCCCACTTATTCCAGCTCCTATCACTGCCACACGACGTGCTGATGTGGACATGTTGTGAACACAAGAAGATGAATCGGATAGGTTTCTACCCAAATTCGGATGCGTTGCGCTCGTGACAGTGAATCTCGGTCGAGGCGAAAGAGAATAATGGATGGGAGAGTCTCATCCACATCCACTCATGTCGTGTCGTGATTTCTATATATTTCGGTAACAACGTGATAGAGACGGCCTCTAGCCTTGGTGTGGCTCAGATGGTTTGGAACCGATAACATAGGAGCACGCGGTGGCAGCGCGATTTAGCGCACGGATTGCGAATCTCAACCACGCGGCCCTCACGCCACACTTGGGACATTCGGTCCGAAAGCCAGTCTACACTTCGGCCGATGTGATGAGGATTGAAAATCAAAGAGCGCGCCATAATCCTAGTTCATGAGCTGATCGAAGCTGTTTGGCCTCGCGTAGGAGCTACCCCGCAAGCTAACGTTCGGAGTTGCATCGCGTTGACAGATGATTACAACCGCATATCAAACATAAAAGCCCTAAACGAAACCTTCGAAAAGCCATCGTCTCAAGCGCACTCATCCAAAGCACACTCATCTCACAGTTACAAAAACCATGGCTCCCGGTCTCGTTGCTCTTCCCGTCTCGGACGAAATCAAGGACACCGTCCAGCCGAAGAAGGATACTTTGGGGTTGCCCGAACCAGCGCGCAAGAGGCTCGAGAAAGCTGGTATTGACCTGTCCAACGGCTACCCGTATCGTCCGGCAAAGCCACTCTACCTTCAAGACGTCTTCAAAATACGTGACTACGATCGGGAGCATGTCGATCCTGGCTCTCGCGCGGATCCCGAAAAGAAGGCTTTGTTGTCTGCGGCCAAAGAGGTCATTCATCTCACTGCCCACATTGGCACTGAGATTGTAGGTCTGCAGCTGAAGGATCTTACCGACAAGCAGAAGGACGAGCTGGGCTTGCTGATCGCAGAGAGGAGTGTTGTGTTCTTCAGAGATCAGGACATCTCTCCGCAACAGCAGAGGGCACTTGGTGAATGGTACGGGGAGGTCGAAGTTCATGTACGGTTGTATTGTCCTCCTCTGTCTTCGGTAACTGACGAGCCACTAGCCGCAAGTGCCTTCGGTACCTGGCGTTCCTGGAACGACTGTCATTTGGCCTGCACTGCAGGCGACCGAGATCCCGGCAAGCTTCAGAAAGACTGGTGGTGCATCCAGATGGCACACGGACCTCGTTCACGAGCGTCAACCGGCGGGCGTGACTCATCTTCACAACGATACTATTCCGAAAGTTGGTGGAGACACACTCTGGGCTTCAGGTGGGTAGGACCCCTCCGCTGTTTTGCAACTTAGTTAACTCTTCTCCAGGGTATGCTGCGTACGAGAAACTCTCCCCGGAGTTCCGTAAGATTATCGACGGCAGGCAGGCTGTGTACAGGTCTGCGCATCCGTATCTCGACCGCGAGAACCCCGAAGCCGGCCCCAAGTTCATCGAACGCGTCCATCCCTTGGTCAGAGTGCATCCTGCAACTGGATGGAAGGCATTGTGGGTGAACCGCGCCATGACTGTCCGAATTGTCGGGCTGGATAAGGAAGAGAGCGATATCATCTTGAATTACTTGTACGACGTCTATGAGAAGAATGTGGATATTCAAATTCGCTTCCGATGGACCCCAGGCACCTCGGCTCTGTGGGACAACAGGATCACCATCCACAACGCGAGCTGGGATTATGAAGGAACTGAGCCGAGACATGGTACTCGCGTGACTGCGCTAGCAGAAAAGCCTTTCTTCCGTGCGGATGCCCCAACGAGGCGGCAAGCACTTGGGCTAGCGGGCCCTGACGATATATAGGCTTCGTAGATTGTGGATTGGAATAATCGGATAGAGATCATCGCAATGACTTGATCCCTCAAGATGGTGGTGAACTGTTCTAACTTTGCGTGGTTGTAGTGGTGAGGGGCAGGCTTAACAAGCCAAGCGTCGATAAGCATGGGGAAGCATACCTACGGGAAAGTACAACATGACTTTCGTACTGAGCCATTCCATTGCATGATAGGGTGAACTTTTGGGATGCGGTGCGATTGGAGGGATGGGCAGGGAAGGGTGACTGCGACCGCGTCACGATGCCTCGATTTTTGCGCTACCGTGTCTGTGCGCGCAATGCGCGGATTCGCGCAATGCAACACTAACACCATAAACGCTCTATTAGTAATAAGGCTATAGAACTACCTACAATTAATATTATTATAAGATTTTCTAGAGAAGTACTATATTAACACTTATAATTAATTTACGCTATTTAAATCTATCTAGAAGCTTAACGTTGCGGCCGCGCTATATAGATTTAGTTAGGGCAGTAGATGCGCCCTTTCAGGCCTCCCTAATATCTATAGTATTAACAACACGTTTCTAACGCTTTCTACTCTGTAGAGACAGTTGAGAGGCCTTTCTCTTACCTTTTTAGGATAATTGTAGAGCTTTTTTTGCGTTATAGGTAGACCTCTAGATAGCGCGCTAAGCTGCCTCTTTAGCCCTCTCCTTCTCTTTTACCTTCTTAGCTGCCTCTTGCGCAGCACGCTTTTCCTGCTATATTTTTTTCTTATATAACTTAGCTACCTTCTTTAGCTCTACTATTTTTACTTTTTAAAGTTACTTTTACTTATTCTCTTACTTTTTAATAAATTAATAAATACGTACCTTCCTTATCTTTCTTAGTAAGTAGAGGACTAATCTACTATAAGACTCTTAATACTATTAAAGATCTAGAATTTTACCTTTCTTTTTACGCTTTTATTTTATTAATAGCGCCTACCTTAGCCTATTATTTTTATAGTAAAGTAGCTTATTTTGCACGGAAAGGTAGTAGAGTAACTAATAAAGCTTCTATATATTTTTATTACCTTAATTTATAATTATAAAGCGTAGAAGCCTATCTATGTTTCTTTAATTATAATTACTAATCCCTAATAAAGTGTAAGGGGCTGGGTGCTCAAGGAGCCAAAGGTGCTAGAAGAATACTTATAAATTTAATAAAGAGTCCGAAGTTAAGCTTTAGGCATTAAACTTATATATCTAGGGTTCGTATAACTAAGGGTTAAGGATCTAAGGTAATTATTAGGCGTAGCCTATTATATACCTCCCTTTTCTCTATTAAGGGTAAAGAAAAATCTCTGCGTTTTATCTTATTTATATAGCTTCGCGATTATTTTATTATCTACTTATAATTCTCTTGCTATTATAAACCTCTTACTAGTTTTATTCTTACATGTCTAATTTTATATCTTTACTATAAGTAGTTACTATAGCAGTGTGTTCGCGCTAGTGCGTTTACTTATTATTATATATATAACAGTACTTTTTACTTAGCTTCTAGACCTTACTCTTTTAAGCTCTTTTTTTTCTTAGCTTAACTTTATACGCTATAACGTCTTACTTTTAACTTAGTCTTCTTTAATTTCGCGACCTAATTCCTCTTACTATTTTAATAAAATAGCTAGCCCTTTACGTAATAGTTACGTAATAAAAACGCTTAAGCGTTAAAGACGTACTACTAACTTTAATAATAAAATAAAAGAAGGCCTATCCCTATTATAGTTACTTAGCTACTAACTTAAAAAGACTAAACTTTTTTAAAATAAAGCTACTATTTCTAACGCTAGCGTAATTCTTCTTAGCTAGCTTACTAAGAAGTTTAGTTCTTTTAAAACTCGTAAAGTAAGTTCTAGATCTTCTTTTATACTTTTTTTACTTTTTTTTACTTTTTAACTTGCCTTCTTACTTTTCTAACCTCCTTTTCAGTTCTTTATCGGCCTAGGTATACGCACTTATTAACTTAACAAGCTTAGCTCTTAGAGTCTAATTTTACTACGCGCGATAATTAAGCGCTAATATATTAATTATATTACTTATAGACGCGTCTATTAGTAGGTGCTAGTAAGTAAGATAGTGTCCTGTAAGGAGTACTATACCTATAAGCTCACTAGCTATACTAGATAAGTATACTTTAGTCTAACTTATTTTAGATAACTTTAAGGTGTGCTCTACTAACTTCTTCCCCTACTTAGATTTAGCCTACCCTTAATAAAGTTAGCTATAAAAAGTTTACTAATATTATAATTATTAGTGCGGGCCACCTTATAAATAAGGTTTTAAAAAGTAGCTAAGAATAAAAACCTTCCTTACTAACTTTAACGCGTTTTATTCTACTTAAAAGGTTATTATTATTAATTACTATACCTCCTTTAACAGTAAGACTACTACTATTTTAGGCCTTATTACTTTTTTTAAGGCTATTTAGCTCTTAGAGCGTATTACTATTATAGTTAAAAAGACTTTTAACCTTCTTTAAATTTATACTACTAACTTTAAAGTATTTTATTAAAAGTGTAAGAACTCTTCTATAAGTTCCTTTTAAATAATAAAGCTATTTTTTAAGGCTTATATCGTGTAGCCCTAGCAAGTTTATAGTAGTAGATAAAGGTATTATAATAGATAGTCTCTAGATAATAGATAATATCCTCGCGGGAGCTAATATGCCTACTTAAGCCTACTAGGGCTTACGCTAGTAGCTTTAGGCTATTATAATTAAAAAGTGCCTAAGTAAGGAGGATAATAGCTTCCCTAACCTTAGTAGTATATTAAAGGATAGAGAAGTAGACCTAAACGTTATTAAAAAGGGTTTTACTATTTCTTTAGTAGCTAAAAATACTTTTTTTACCTAGTTTCTCTCTCCTTTTTACTTTAGTTTACTTTTAAAGCTTACTTCTTTTATAAGAGTTATCCCTTATTACTATAGAAATTATTTAGTCCCCCTATTATCCTTAGTAGTTTTAAAAGTTTTTTAAGTTATTTTTTAAAATTCTTTCTTAACTTTTTTCTTTAATACTTAACTTTATTCTTTAATAATATTATTCCTACCTTTATCTTAGACACCTTTATCTAGCTAGGTTCCTTAACTTAGTAAGGCAGACATCGTAGAGCCTCCTTTAGGCTTTAATAAAAGCTAATTTAGGGGATATTATAGTAGAATCCTATTAAGAGTTTTTTATTATAATTTTAATATAGCTTAGTAAACTTTTCTTAATAGTCTAACGTAGTAGCTTAGTTAAGGTTTTTACGAGGTTCCTAAATTCTTTAAGAGTAGTTTTTTTACTATACTAGGTATTCTACCCTCTTACCTCTGCTAAACTAGTATTTTTTATATATATTAATTACACTATACTCCTCTTCTCCTTCTTTTATTATAATTACTTTAGGCTAGGCGTTATTAGTGATTTAGCTAAGGAGAGGGTTTAATAAGGCTAACTTTAGCCTATCTACGTAGAATCTTAGGTGCATGTTTGGCGGAATATCTAGTTTTATTATATAAAAGTTTATTACCTTCTTTATAGTAAACTTTCCTTACTTCTAGTTAAGATTCTTACTTAAATGTTAGTTTTAAAGGTAATTCCTATACTTTAGCTATACTTTATTTCCTTTTTTTAAGATTAGAATATTTTTACGTTAATAGTTTGCCAGACACTCTTATTCTTATTAGGCTATTACTATTTTTATCTAAGCAAAGTTAAAAACCTTTTAAATTTTTTTTTATTACCTTCGCGGCCTTCTTTATATTAGTTCTAAGCTCTAAGGCTAATCTCTATATCCTAAAGTTCTTAACTAGTTTAACGTTCTAGCTATAAAATATGAAAAATAAGCTAACTTTTATTAATATAGCTTCTTACTCTTTAATAGCTATCTAGGCTATAGGAAGCTACTTTATCTAATTATTTTATTATTAGTTATAGTACGCCTAGAGGTAGGCTTTAAAGATAGAGTTTATTTATTCTATCTACCTATCTGTCTCTAGGTGCTTTACTATAGATAGTCTTTAGTCGATACCTGCTTATTTATAAAGTATAGTCTAAAATTCGCTCACGAATTGTCCCCCGCGGTCTAATATAATAGAGGAGGGGAAGAAGTAGTCTACTACCTAGTATTAAAAGAACGCTATTATAACTGTAAGTATATTAAAATTTAAGAAACTAATAAACTTAGGGTCCTTACTAAGTGAATTTATAATTATTATAATATTCGTGTAGCTATCGCTCTTAGGTAGGGTAATAATAAAGCCTATTATAATATCCTTTTATTCTTATTTAGGTAGCAGTAAGGGCTTTAGTAAGCCCTATTTTACTTCTTTTTATAGTTTAGTTTTTTTATAAATATTATAGTTCTTAATATACTGCCTTACTTAGTTAGATATCCCTAAGAAGAAGTAGTCTTAAGTAAAAATCTTATAGGTATTTTTTTATTCTAAGTATCTTAAAGCTAGGGAACTATACACGACTACTATTAGCTTTATTTATAAAAGTTCTAATTTTAGTATTTATTATTTTAACCTATAGCGTAGGTACCCTTAGTTATTAATATAGGCCTTTATCTCGCTATACGCGCTATCTTTATTACGTTTTACCTTTTACTATATAGTGTTAAAGTCTAGTTTACGTTACTTAGCAGGGCTATTACCTCCTTAAAGGGTTAATATAGGTAGTTTAGGGCGTATTAGGTAAGTAAGCACTAGGTCCTTATCTATTTTAATATAGTTAGGTTTCTTTATAGTAGCAGGTATTTAAGAGATAAAAGATTTTAAGCTATTTCTCCTAATAGTTTTTTAAAGAAGTATAAAGTGCCTTCACTTTAATTTATTATCTCTACTATCTTTTAGTAGGTCTTAGTCCCTCTAAGAGAGGGCATTTACCCTAAATGTTACGAACCAGAAGCAAGATGACGAAGGATGGGCGCTTATGAGGAAAAGACGATCGAGGAACGGGTTACAAGCACGCTAAGGAGCTAACCTTAGGGCTACGTAACTACTTAGTTAATTAGTGGTACTAAGTAACTAAGCAAGGCACGTGACTGCTTAGTTGATTAGTAGTACTAAGTAACTAAGCAAGTAAGTATATATAAGATAGGTTTCCTTTATACGCTTCTTATAGTTAACTTATATATCTTCTATGCGAGTACGTTCTCCTATATAAACTAATAGTTATCTTACTTTATTATAAGATTAAATTATCTAGCCTCGCGCTAAGTGTCGTATTAACTTATATTATTAAATAATTTATAAAGTACTATAATACCTTACCGCTCTAATTTAAATTAAAATAAGGTATAAGCGCCGTATATTACTTTAACTACTTTATAGTATAATAGTAGAACCTAGTTTAAGCACTATAGCTCTAGCACTTAAAAAGAAAACTCTAAAAGAAATAATTATTAAATAAGTGGCTTAGATGGCCTAGCTGTAAGAAATTATTAACTAGATAAGCAAGAAGATAAGTAAATAAAAAAATATAAAATATTAACTAAAGATCCTAAAGTCTAAACCCTACTATAAGAAGAGCTATCTAGGAACGTTCCTAATGTAAATAGAACTATTTATCTATTATAACCTAGGGAAGTTTAATACGGAATAAGACAAAATTTAAGTTACCTATATAAATATATAAGATAAGATAGCTATATAGGCTAGACTAATAATTAATAACTTCCTTAAGAATAGTAAGATAGAGGATTATAATTCAGACGCCACTAAAGATATCTTTAAAAACTAAAAGTCTTTTTATAAGGCTATAAAAGAAAAATTTAGCATAATTAATAAAAAATATTAGGCTAAAATACGCCTTTAACGCCTACGCTAGGAGAAATTAGTAGTACTTTATACCCTAGAATTTAAATAGATAATAGTAGAACTTGACGAATAAGGAGAAGCCTTACTTATAATTACCTACTATAATAGGCTAAAGGAATTAGTTAAAGACAAATTAGTCTACTAAGGAAAAGTAGATAACCTAGAAAAACTTATTAATAACGCTATTAAAGCAGATAATTACCTATATAAGCGAAAGCTAAAAAAAACAGCATAGTACCTAACTGCTCTCTAGAAAAGAAAACAACGCTAGACCCGTCGGAAGAGATCGGGACGGAGATATTATTATAACTAATAAAGCCTGGTGGTACAAGAAAAAAAAACGGCAAGGGAAAGCAATCGTATAAACCTAAGAAGAACTACCAGGGCAGAAGTGGAATCTCGCAGGAAGAACGAGAACGGAGGTTTAAGGACAAGGCCTGCCTCTAATGTGGCAAACAAGGCTATTTCGCCAAGGACTGCGAAAGTTAGGAGACTAAGGTCAGTACGACCAACCTCCTACAAGTGGCCATGGCCACCCTCGTGCTAGCAGAGGCGAAGGAGATAGATCTCACACAAGAGATCCCAGAACTAATAAAAGAATGGGGAGAGGGGCGAAAAACCCTACACGAATACTAGATCTTCCAACGACTGGCAGATAACACCTACTAGATGTGCAGCAGCACGCTACATCACTCGTCCTAGTGCAAAGCGAAGGTGATCGTCCAAGGGCTACATGCGTGGGACGCTTATTGGCTTGCCGAAAAGCTATAAGGACCCCCGAAGCAGTACCTACGCCAGGTCACGATACAAGAATAATATGCACATGCCAAGTAGTGGCAATGCACACGAAAAGGATGCCAACAGTACTTTAAGGTTAGAGTTAAAGCCTCTTACTTTCTAAGAGGCTTAGAACACTATAGACTTAGAAAAGACTAGTATAGCGTACCTAATAACTATTATAAATACTTTTTAGCCTATTAGGCTAAGTATTATAAATAGAATAGTTAGTATTAATGCTTTAACATTACCTGTAAGCTATATAGAGAATAAAAGTTTAAGATAGGCTAGTTCCCTTAAGGCCTAGATTTTTAGGACACTAGTATAATAATAAGAAGCACGTAGCCAGGAAAAGATAGAACTTACCTAATAATTAAATAAGAATAATATAACCTATAGTACTTTATATACTTAAGCTTATAAAAGGAAGTAGCTTCCTTTAATAACTACTTAGGATATAAAGTATTAGACTAAAATAAGTGCCTTACTCTAAACTGCCCATAATATAAGAATTAGGGGGTATATAAATTAAATAGGATTAGGGAGACCTATGCGCTATACTAATAATAATATAAGTAGTATAAAGTTAAAAAAGTCTTAAAGTTAGTCTTACTTAAGGGTTAGATACAGGAGGCAGAAGCCTTATAAAAGGGCTAAAATAAGTCTAAGGACTCTAAGAACTTAAAAAACTAGATTATTACTAAGTAATAAGCTACACTAGTAATAGTGCGATTATTATAGCTTATTAAGCAGACACTCGCCAAGTTAAGAAACACTTAATTAAGAATATTACAGTGCACAGACATCGTGTTATAGTACTTATAGACCTAGGGGTAGATATATATCTAATTACCCTATAAGTAGTTAAGAAATATAATATTCTATATTATAATAAAAGAATACTATTATAAATAGGACTCGCAGACAGTACCTAATCGTAAGGATATAGTAATAGTTAGCTACGCCTTAAGACGGCGCTAGTATAAGTTAACGTAAAAGGCCTAGAGAGCTAACATGTCTTTACTATTATAAAGATAGGAGATATTAAAGCTATCTTTAAATATAAATAGCTAGAATAATATAATCTACGAATAAACTAGATTAAACGTATAATCCTTCCTTAAAATCTACTAGTAATAGCTTAGGCAAGTCCCGGCGGAAGAGAAACTTTTTAGAAACCTTAGGTAAAAAAGAGGAACTAAGTATTTAAGATATAAAAAGTATTAGTATATAAGATAGATAGGATTTTAAAGTAACACCTAGGACAAGTGCACTATATATAAGTTTAAAAGGCTAAAATAGTCCCTAATAACCTAGGTCTACTAGAAGAATATAAGGAATTCGCAAACTTATTTAAAGAGCATGACAAGACTATCCTACCTAAATATAAAGAGTAGGATTATAAAATACTACTAGTAAAAGAAGCTAAGCTATAGCTAGAACGCCTAAGGCCCCTTATCTATAAATAAGAAAAAGAGTTAAAGGAGCTAATATAGAAAAATCTACGCTTAAAGAAATAAAGATCTAGTTAGAGCCCTATAGCCTTTTCTATACTCTTTATTCGCAAAAAAGATAGCAGGCTATAACTCTATAGAGATTATAAATAGCTAAATGCTATTATAGTTAAAAACTACTACCTATTACCCCTAATAACGGAGCTTATAGATCGACTCTAAGGAGCTAAGTAGTTTACGAAATTTACTATTTAGGACAGATTCTATAGGATTTAAATAGTAAAAGTTTATAAATAAAAAATAGCTTTCCGCACACGATATAGCCTCTTTAAGTATATAGTTATACTAATAGGGCTAACTAATATACTAGTAACCTTTTAGGAGCTAATAAATTAAGTATTATATAAATACTTAGACGTATTCTGTACGGCATACCTCGATAACATATTAATATACTTAAGCAGAACACTAAAAGAACATAAAGAATATATTCGTAAGGTATTATAAAAATTATAAAAGCATAGACTACTCTTACATCCTAAAAAATATAAATTCCACGTCACGGAAACGGAATATCTAGGATTCGTAATATCCCGGAAAGGTGTTAAGATAGACCTAAAGAAGATTATAATAATAGAAGAATAATTACTACTAGAATTAGTAAAAAATATTTAATCCTTTTTAGGCTTTACTAACTTTTATCGTAAATTTATTAGGAACTACTTAAAAGTCACCACTCTACTAATAGAACCTATAAAGACAGGGAAATAGCAACCTCTATAAAAAGTAGAGAAGTAAGCTTTTAAATAATTAAAGCGCCTATTCCTAACGGCACCCCTACTATAGATATATAACCTAGAGTGGCAACATCGTATCTATATAGACGTATCGGATTATGCGCTAGGGGCCGTACTATTATAAAAATATAATAATAAGAAATAGAGACTAGTCTTCTATTACGCAAGAAAGCTTTTAGGAGTAAAACTTAATTATAAAATCTATAATAAAGAACTGCTAGTAATTGTTAACTATTTTAAATAATAAGAAGTATAACTTAAAAGAGTTAAATACTAAGTAGAGGGATTTTTTAATTATCTTAATCTAACACGCTTTATAATAACTAAGAAGCTTAATTAGTAATAGGCTAAATAGTCTAAATAAATAGTAAAGTTTAACTTTTGCATTACGCATCTACTAGGAAACGTAAACACTATAGTAAATATACTTAGTAAATAATTAGATCTTATAAAAGAAGATAATAGAGGTAACTACGTCGCAATCTTAACCTATGCGAAGGATAGAACCCTTCGCTATAATAAGATATAACTTGCGCTAGCACTAGAAATACGGCGCGTGGATTTTACCTATTACGGACCAGCCGTGGATAGGATACAGGATTATATTAGGCTTATAGATAAGAATTACTAAGCGTATAACCTTTACTAAGCTATAAGATTAATATCACGAGACTATTAAAACTATATTTAGATTAGTAAGTAAATAGCTCTATAGCTAATTAAGAAGCTACACGAGGATAAGGACTAGGGACACCTAAAAATTACTAAAATAACGTATTAAATCGCGAATAAATATGCTATCCCTAGGCTACGCTAGGCGGTATAAAAGGTTCTAAGTAACTATTTAGCCTGTTATAAAAATAAGCCTAAGAGATATAAGCCCTATAGCCTCTTATAGCTACTAAAGCCACCCCTAAGACTATAGTCTAGTATAACTATAGACTTTATCGTAAAGCTACTAGCATTACTAGCACTAAGGAATAAAAATTCTTATAACTTAATTTTAGTTATAATTTATTAACTTACTAAGGAGTTAAGGTTTATACTAATTAAAGAAGCTATATTAGCAAAAGAATTAGCCTACGTAGTAGAGCAAGAACTTATATTATAGGTTAAATCACCTAATATGTTTATTATAAATAGGGCTAAGATATTTATATTATTGTATTAGACCACGTTTATAGCTAAATTAAGGATTAAATATAAGCTTACGACGAGCTTCTATCCTAAGACAGGTAATTAAACTAAGCAAATAAACTAAACGCTAAAATAGTACCTCTAGATATATATAAATAAGCTTTAAAATAATTAGATCAAGCTATTACTAATAGCTTAACTAGTATATAATAGCATAAGATTAGCGACTATAGGATACTTGCCATACTACGCCAATCACGGGTGTAAGCTAACAACTTACTAGGACCTGTTGGACATCGAAAGCGTTGCAAAAGACGTAGCTAATAAAGTAAAGCTTATATAAAAATTATATAAAATACTATAAAAAAAATTTCGCGTGACGCAATAAGCAAACGGTAATATAAGTAAATAAAAAGAGAATTAAGGGACTAACCTTTAAAGAGGGGGATAAAGTCCTCCTTTTACAAATTTTTTTTAAAACTATAAGACTAAGCAAGAAACTAAATAACCTTTAAAAGGAACTATTTAAGGTTTAAAAAGTTAAAGGACTAATAAATTTTAAACTATAATTACTTATAAAATATATATACACCTAGTTTTTTATAAGTCCTTATTAGAACTAGCACTACTAGACGCCAAACTAGAATTATATTTAGAACTTAAGCATAAAGAATACGGAGTTAAAGTAATTTAGGATCTATAGAAATTTAGACGTTAGCATAAGTACCTAGTAAAGTAAGAGGAATAGCTAGAGAGCTATAATATATAAGAACTAGCACGGAACCTTACTAACTATAAAAATGCCTTAGAGAAGTTCTATAGAGAACACCCCAACACTCCGCGCCCTAGAAGGATTTAGGACGTTAAAGACAGCGGGGTATCCTAGAAGTCAGGAGGGAGCTCTTCTATAGCGGACTAGATAGTTAGGGTAAACTTAGCCAGGCCGTTTAGCCAAGAAGGCTAGGGCGGGTCCCCTTCTAATTCCTCTAAAGCGGCGCTCTTAATAATAATCACCTCCTTAGCACGCTTTACGTTTAACGCTAATTATTTAGCTAAACGCTTCTTTTTTGCACGCGCTATACGTATTATCTTAAATACTATATTTTACTTTTTTTACCCTTCTAGGATTTACGTATTTAATTTTTACTTTTTAGTAACTAAATAAGAAAATTTTTTATAAGTAATAGCTATATTATACTTCGCACTTCTCTTTAGGCACTTACTATACTTTCTTAAATAAACTAATACCTTATAAACCTATAAGTAGGTCTAGTAGCTAAAATACTTTAATACTATAATACTTCCGTATGCCTTAATAGTAGATATAAGTTTATAATAATAATAGGTACTAATTATTTAGTTAGCAGGCATGGTTCTTCGCGGACAAAGACTACAAAGGGAGGAATAGTATTAAAAACTAAAAATAAAATAACGAAGGATAAGTGCTTATAAGGAAAAAATAGTTAAGGAATAAGTTATAAGTACGCTAAAAATCTAATTTTAAAATTATATAACTACTTAGTTAATTAGTAGTACTAAGTAACTAAGTAAACAAGTATATATATAGGATAGGTTTCCTTTATACGCTTCTTATAGTTAACTTATATATCTTCTATACAAGTACGTTCTCCTATATAAACTAATAGTTATCTTACTTTATTATAAGATTAGATTGTTTAGCCTCGCGCTAAGTGTCGCATTAACTTATACTACTAAATAATTTATAAAGCACTACGATACCTTACCGCCCTAATTCGGATCGGAACAAGGTGTGAGCGCCTTATAACACTAAAGTTTACTAACCTTAGTTTATATATAAACGTTATATTAATACAGCTAAGTATATTTACCTACTAAACGTATCGTTTGTCTAACCTTTATTTAGTAGCGAAATACGTAAGGTTCTTATAATTAGTGTAGACTATAAGGTGCCTTACTACTTAATATATATAGTCTTATTTATCTAAGTATTTAATAACTATAAGAATCTCTTTATTATAAATAGCGTAGTTATATTTTACTAGGCTATTCTTTGCTAAGAAATAAGCCACTAGGCGTAGAATTTTATTATTATTATACTAAGAAAAGTATCCCCTAGTAAACTAGCTAGAGGCGTTTACTTCTAGTACTAATTCTTATTTAAAGTTAAAGTAGGCCAGCGCAGGATCTGTATAAAACGCTATTTTTAGAAAGTTAAATACGTGCTACTACTTTTATCTCTAGATAAATTCTGCTCCTTTACTAGTAAGCTTTATAAGGGGGCTTACTATGCTAGAGAAGTTTTATATAAATTTATAATAAAAGTTTATAAAGCCTATAAAGCTCTAGACTTTTTTTACTAAAGTTAGTAGCTCTTATTTCTAGATTATTTAAATTTTATCTGGGTTTATGCTTATGCCCTTGTTAACTTTTATAATAAATTTAAGGTACTTAGTCTTTTTAACGTAAAACTTAGATTTTTTAATATCTAAGTATAGTCCTGCGACCCCTAACTTTTAGATTATAATATATACTTTCTCTTTATAGTCTTTTTAGCTGCTACTAGAGAAGATAAGAACGTTATCTATATACGCTAAGTAGTAGTTATTAAGGTACTTCTTTAGTACCTAGTTAATATACTACTAAAATATACTTAGTGCGTTAGCTAGGCTAAAAGGAACTACTAGCTACTTATAAAGACTAAATTAGATTCTAAACGCTGTCTTCTATTTTTTACCTTTTATTATCTAAGGCTTATAGAAAGCTTAAATTATATTAAGTTTACTAAACTATTTAGTCTTCGCGAGGAGCTAAAGGGTCTTACTAATTAATAGTAAAAGGTACTAGTCCTTTTTAAGATAGCGTTTAGGGCTTAATAATTAATATAAAAGTGTAGTCCTTTACTAAGTTTTTTAGTAAATAATACTAAAGTAGCAGCGCTAGACTTGCTTACCTAAATAAAGCCTTTATTTAAGTATTTAGTAAGCTCTTTCTAAAGAACGAGTAACTCTTCGTAAGTCATATTAAATAGAGGGCTATAGGGGATCTCTAGGGTCTTGCTATCTTTTTCTATAAGAGGGATAGAAAGATCTACTCTAGGTCTATAGTGTAGGGGGAGCTTGTTAGCTTGTTCCCTATAAAAAATACGCTACAAGTCCTTAAAAACTTTAGGTAATAACTCTTATAGGTTTACCTTTAGCTTGTAGGTTAACGCCTTCTATATATTCTTTATTAATATAAAAAACACCTTAGCCCCGTTTCCTAGGCGCTAATTATACTAATCTAAGGCTATAAAAGCTATAGCTAATACCCCTTAAGGCTTTATTAATAGTTTTTTATTTTTTTAGTTACGGATGCGAGTGCCTAAACTTTTAATCTAAATTAATTTCTTTACTAGGGCTAGTTTAACCCTATTCTTTTTTATTTAGGTTAGGCCGAGGATTAGATTGTACAACCTGTCGTTAGGTAAGATATATAGCTATATTAGTTCTTGTTGCAAAAGGCACCTTACTAGAGCTTTCTGCGCTAGCTAGGGTTGAGCCGAGCAGCCAAGCAGCCAAGCACGCGATCCCCTGAACCCATAAATAGCTAGTCGTCGTAGAGCTTCCTCTCCTTAATAGACTTTGTTTTCGAGCTCCCTGATCGTTGTGACTGTGCGTCACAGTTCTATATAGCTATTAATATTTACTTCTAATTAGACTACTTCGCGTACGAAGAGTCGCATGCCTCTAATACTAATAACCTTTTATAAATAGGGTAGGTTCTTACGCTATAGGTAGGCTTTTATTATAAATTTTTTTAATATAAATTTAAAGGTTAAATAACCTTAATTAATTATTGTTAATATAAATATAATGTTATTAATAAGCGAGTATACTATTACTAGTATTAAGTCTAGCTATAGCCTTTAAAACTTATTAAAACTTATTTTTTACCCTTTTCTTACTTTTGCGTTTTAGCGGCGACTATTACTAAAAGGACCTAGTTTTCTAAATTAATAAAGGCTATATTAAACTCTTTATTAAAAGATTTTTTAGTAGTAGGTGTAGCGGCGCATGTAATGGGCTACGCCCAGTTATTGCCTCGGATCCTTAACCCTCGGTTAAGCGAACCCTAGATATATAAGTTTAACGCCCGAAGCTTAACTTCAGACTCTTTATTAAATTTATAAGTATTCTTCTAGCACTTTTAGCTCCTTAAGCACCTAGCCTTTTATATTAAATTTAATTACTTCTACCCGTCGCGGGACAAGTAGATTTTAACATAATTATAGACTAAAGCTGCGAAGCAGCACACGAAGTTAAAGGACTTACGTAGACAGACACTATAAAGGCGACGCCTAGACCTGCGAGGAGACAGAACCCTCCCTAGCAAGTAATTAAGAAAGAGTCCTAATAGACACTTAACGCTAGTAAGACTATCTTTACTAAATAAAGAAGTTATAGAAATAAGAATAAGACCTTCTACTAAAGGTCTGCGTTTTAGCGCGAACAATTATGCGTAGCGAGCTATTAGCTTACGAAGGAGCGATAGCTAGGGAAACAAAAGGATAGCCTTCCTGTTTATAACTAAACTCTAGGTATTAGGAGTTAACGAGAACGAAATATAGCAATTCCTAAGCAAGGTTAAAGCACTTGTTAACCTCTAAGACACCCTTTAGACTCCGCCGTAAGGAGTAAGAGGACTAACTAAAGAAATAGCAAGGAAGCGCCGAGAACCCCTAATAACACGATAATACTCTTAAGAGATAGGAGGTACAAATTAGCTATTAGAAGTAAACTAACAAATAGAGCTACTAAAGAGATTAATAGCAAAGCTTATCTTAAACTAAGAAAGAAGCCGCCGCCCTAAGATCCCTAACTTAGCCTACTTTAATAGCGAACGATAGGATTACCGCCACTTTAAGATAGTAATATAATATAAGCTTCTAGAGGATAAGGACTACCTCGGAAATATACCTAGATACATTATTAGTCGATTAACAGGACGTGCAGCGACGGTGGAAATTACATACCTAGACTACTACCTAGGGTGCACCGAAGCTAACCTCTAGAAGCTACTAGACCGTAACTTCTATAACTACTTAGCAGAAGAAATCGCGCGTAACCGCTTACTTATAATGTAATAAGGGAACTAGAAGCTTCGTGACTTTAACCTTAACTTTAATAACTATACTATAGAAGCTAAGGAGCATAGTTAGAAGATCTGTCCGATTATATGGCCTCTATCTATTGTGGATATGAGGCTAGAGCACTCTCTCTTTTGTACTATTCTAAATAGGGCTAGCGCTGCAGCGGCACTTATTTAGAGCCTCGCACACATCTGCATTCCAGACACAGACAGAACACGAACATCATTAATAAATCATCACAACCATCAATTCTCATTATTGCATTATCTCAAAGTGACAGAACACTATTAAATCTAACAAGATCTTAAAAAACATATACCTTTAGAGCCTCCGCAAGGACTTACGGGACTGAATAATTATAGTAAATATAAATAACGATTAGGACCTGCAAGGGGTCTAGAAGAGGGTTAATAAGGTTAAAGAAAACCTCTTCTAAAACATATTATAGTTACTAAAGTTTTCTACTAAGAACGGGGCGCCAGACGAAATAGATTAGGAACCCACCTAAGCTAACCCTGAAAGGATGTCTGGCCGACGAAGCCAAGATAGAAGACACTAAGCAACGGATAGAGCCACAGGACACAGGTCTAGCAATACCTAGAAACGAGCCACGTGAGTGTCGCGCGAGGTAATAGAAACCCGTAAGAAGAATAGTTCTTATTTTTATTATAGAGATACAGGACATTGCGTAAAGTAGTATAAACTTTTACCTGCAATAAAGCTAGCACAAGTTCGCGCCACTACACCCACTACTAAGGGATCTTCTAATAAAGAGTTTAAT
>ML976732.1:29561-77910 GCA_010015655.1 Bimuria novae-zelandiae CBS 107.79
TAACTTCCTAAAGATAGCGTTCAATACGGATCCCGCGCTGGCCCACTTCGACCCTAAATAAGAATCAGTACTAGAAGCAGACGCCTCTGGCTAGTTAACTAGGGGATACTTCTCCTAGTACGATAACGACGGGATTCTACGCCTAGTGGCTTACTTCTTAGCAAAGAATAGCCTGGCAGAATGTAACTACGCTATCCACGATAAAGAGATACTCGCAGTTATTAAATACGTAGATAAATAGGACTATATATGTCGAGTAGTAAAGCACCTTACGGTCTATACTAATTATAAGAACCTTACGTATTTTGCTACCAAACGAAGGTTAGACGAACGACACGTTTAGTAGGCAGACACACTTAGCTATATTAATATAACGTTTATATATAAACTAGGGTTAGTAAACTCTAGGGCGAACGCCTTCTCTCGGAGGGACTAAGACCTGCTAAAGGATAGCAGAGATAATAAATTAAAGTTAAGGCACTTTACGCTTCTTTAGGAGACTACTAAAAGAAATAGCTTAAAGTCTTTCGTCCCCTAAACACCTACTACTATAGAGGAACCTAATTATACTAAAATAAACAAGGACCTAGTGCTCGCTCACCTAATACGCCCTAAACTACCTATATTAACCCTTTAAGGAGGCGATAGCCCTGCTAAGCGACGCGAACCAGACTTCGACACTATGTAGCAAGAGGCAGAACGCGATAAAGACAGTGCGTATAGCGAGATAAAGGCCTGTGTTAAGAACGAGCTTAGGAAGTTTGAACCCAGGTGGAAGTTATCCGTCAGTATCTCGGAATGTAGTATAGATGACCAAGGGTACCTACGCTACAGGTTAAGACGATAGGTACTAGAATTAGAACCTCTATAGACGAAGCTAATAGCGGTCGCGCATAGTTCCCTAGCTTTAGGACACTTAGAACAAGAAAACACCTATAAGATCCTCGCTCGAGACTACTTCTTCCCGGGGATGTCTAACCAAGTGAGGCAGTACATTAAGAACTATAATGTCTGTGGAAGAACCAAACTATAGAGAGAAGCAAAACAGGGCCTGCTAAAGCCCTTACTACTACCCGAACAAGGATAGAAGGATATTATAATAGACTTTATTACTACTCTACCCGAGAGCGATAGCTGTACGAATATTATAGTAATTATAGATAGACTTAGTAAGGACCCTAAGTTTATTAGTCTCTTAAATCTTAATGTACCTATAGTCACGATAGCGTTCCTTTAACACTAGGTAGCAGACTACTTCTTCTCCTCCTCTATTACATCGGACCGCGGGGGACAATTCGTGAGTGAATTTTAGACTACACTCTGTGAATAAGCAGGTATTAACTGAAGACTGTCTATAGCAAAGCACCCGGAGACGGACGGGTAGATAGAACGAATAAACTCTGTCCTTAAAGCCTACCTCCGGGCGTACTATAACTAGTAATAGGACGATTGGATAAAGTGGCTTCTTATAGCCTAGATAGCTATTAAAGGGCAAGAAGCCACATTAATAGGAGTTAGCCTATTTTTCCTATCCTACAGCTAGAACGTTAAACTAGTTAAGAACTTCGGGGTATAGAGATTAGCCTTAGAGCTTAGAACTAACGTAAAGAAGGCCGCAAAGGCAATAATAAAGAAGTTTAAAGAGGTTTTTAACTTTGCCTAGGCGAAAATAGTAATAGCCTAATAAGAATAAGAGCGCCTGGCGAACTGTTAACGTAAGAATACTCTAATTTTAAAGAAAGGAGATAAGGTGTGGCTAAAGTATAGGGACTACCTCTAAAACTAACGTCTACGCAAGAAGCTTGACTAGAAGTAAGGAAAGTTTACTATAAGGAAGGTAATAAACTCCTACGTAGTAGAACTAGACGTCCCGCCAAATATGCACCTAAGGTTCCACGTAGACAGGCTAAAGTTAGCCTTATTAAACCCTCTCTCTAGCTAAACTACTAATAACGCCCAGCCCGAAGCAATTATAATAGAAGAGGGGGAAGAAAAGTATAGTGTAGTTAATATATATAAAGAATGCTAGTCCCGTAGAGGTAAAAAGGTGGAATACCTAGTATAGTAGGAAAACTACTCTTAAAGAACTTAGGAACCTTATAGGAACCTTAACTAAGCTACTATATTAGGCTATTAGGAGAAGTTTACTAAGCTATATTAAAATTGTAATAGAAAACTCCCGATAGGATTCTACCGCGATATCCCCTAAATTAGCTTCTATTAGGGCCTAAAGGAGGCTCTACGATGCCTGCCTCGCTTAGCTAAGGAACCTAGCTAGATAAAGGTATCTAAGATAAGGGTAGAAACAACATTATTAGGGGATAAAGTTAAGTATTAGGAAAGAAAGTGAAGAAGGAATTTTAAAAAAGTAACTTAGAAAACCTTTAAAACTACTAGGGATAATAAGGGGACTAAATAATTCCAATAGTAGTAAAGGATAACCCTTACGAAAGAAGTAAGCTTTAGAAGTAAACTAAAGCAAGAAAAAGAGAGGAACTAGGCAAAAGGGGTATCTTTAGCTACTAAAGGAATAGTAAAACCCTCCCTAATAACGTTTAGGTCTACTTCTCTGCCCTCTAATACACTATTAGGGTCGGGGAAGCTATTATCCTCCTTACTTAAGCGCTCCCTAATTATAATAGCCTAAAGCCACTAGCGCAAGCCCTAGTAGGCTTAAGTAGGTATATTAGCTCCCGCGAGGATATTATCTATTATTTAGATACTATTTATTACAATGCCCTTATCTACTACTACGAACTTGCTAGAGAGCTATACGATGTTAGCCTTAAAAGATAGCTTTGTTATTTAAAAGGAACTTATAGAAGGGTTCTTACACTCTTAATAGAATGCTTTAAAGTTAGTAGCATAAATTTAAAGAAGGTTAGAAGTCTTTTTAACCGCAACGGCGATGCGCTCTAAGAGCTAAACGGCCTTAAAAGAAAAAGTAATAGGGCCTAAAGTAGTAGTAGTCTTGCTCTTAAAGGAGGTATAGTAATTAATAATAGCAACCTTACGAGCAGAATAAAACGCGTTAAGATTAATAAAGAAGGCCTTCTATTCCTAGCTACTCTTTAAAACCTTATTTATAAGGTGGCCCGCACTAATAACTATAATATTAGTAAACTCTTCGCGGCTAACTTTATTAAGGGCAGGCTAAATTTAGGTAAGAGAAGAAGTTAGTAGAGCACACCCTAAAGTTATCTAAAACAAGTTAGACTAAAGCATACTTATCTAGTGTAGCTAGTAAGTTTATAGGTACAGCACTCCTTGCAGGACACCGTCTTGCCCGCCAGCACCTACTAACAAACGCGTCTATAAGTAACGTAATTAATACACTAGCGCTCGATTATCGCGCGTAGCAAGATTAGACCCTAAAATCTAAGCTTATTAAGTTAGCGAGTGCGCACACCTAGGCTAACAAAGAACTAAAAAGGAGGTTAGAAGAGCAAAAAGGCGAGTTAGAAAGTAAGAAGAAGTAGAAAAAGCGTAAAAGAGAGTCTAGAACTTACTTCGCGAGCTTTAGAAGGACTAAACTTCTTAGTAAGCTAGCTAAGAAGGATTACGCTAGTATTAGACATAATAGCTTTATTTTAAGAGAGCTTAGTCTTCTTAAGTTAGTAGTTAGGTAACCGCGACAAGGACAGGCCTTTCTCTATCTTATTATTAGAATTAATAGCACGCCTCTAACGCTTAGGCATCCTTATTATATAGCTATTATATAAAGGGCTAGCTATCTTATTAGAATAGTAAGGGAAATTAGGTCGCGAAGTTAGGAAAGACTAGGTTAAAAGCGAGACGTTGCGGCGCATAAAGTTAAGCTAAAAAAAAAGAGAGAGCTTAAAAGAGTAAAGTCTAGAAGCTAAGTAAGAAGTAATTTTGTGTATATAATAATAAGTAAACGCACTAGCGCGAATACACTACTACAGTAACTACTTATAGCAAGGACATAAAATTAGACACGCGAGAATAGAACTAGTAAGAGGTTTATAACGGCGAGAGAATCGCAAGTAGACAACAAAACGACCGCGAAGCTACATAAACAAGATAAGACGCGGAGATTTTTTTTTACCCTCAACGGAGGGAAGGGAGGTATGTAATAGACTACGCCCAGTTGTTACCTTAGATCCTTAACCCTTGGTTATGCGAACCCCAGATATATAAGTTCGACGCCCGAAGCTTAACTTCGGACTCTCTATCGAATTTATAAGTATTCGTCTGGCACCTTTGGCTCCTTAAGCACCCAGCCCCTTACAGCGCAAACTTACACTAGCTTTATTATAAGTAAAAGTTTACACTACTTTACGCGGTGTCCTGTATCTTTATAATAAAAATAGGAACTATTCTTCTTATAGGTTTCTATTACCTCGCGCGACACCTACGTAGCTTGTTTTTAGGTATTACTAGATCTATATCCTATAGTTCTATCTACTGCTTAGTATCTTCTATCTTAGCTTTGTCGGCCGGACATCCTTCTAGAGTTAGCTTAAGTAGGTTCTTAATCTATCTCGTTTAGCGCCCCGTTCTTAGCAGAAAACTTTAGTAGCTATAATATATTTTAGAAAAGGTTTTTTTTAACCTTATTAACTTTTTTCTAGACCCCTTATAGGTCCTAATTATTTATATTTACTATAACTATTTAGTCCTATAAGTCCTCCCGGAGACTCTAAAAGTATAAGTTCTTTAAGATCTCTTAACTATACTCCTTAGCTTCTATAGCATAATTATTAAAGTTAAAATTAAAGTTACAAAGCTTTTAGTTCCTTTATTATATTATAAGTAAGTAGTTACGCGTAATTTCTTCTGCTAAGTAATTATAAAAGTTATAGTCTAGTAGCTTTTAGAGGTTAGCTTTAATGTATCCTAGGTAGTAGTTTAAATATATAATTTCTACTATCGCTGCACGTCTTATTAATTAACTAATAATATATTTAGGTATATTTCTAAGGTGGTCCCTATCCTCTAGAAGCTTATATTACATTACTATCTTAAAGTAGTAGTAATCTTATTATTTACTATTAAAGTAGGCTGTTATGAGGCTCTCACACCTTGTTCCAATCCGGGTTAGGGCGGTAAGGTATCGTGGTGCTTTACAAATTATTTAGTAATACAAGTTAATGCGACACTTAGCGCGAGGCTAGATAATTTAATCTTATAATAAAGTAAAATAATTATTAGTCTATATAGGAGAACGTACTCGCACAAAAGATATATAAGTTAACTATAAGGAGCATAACATAGGAAACCGTCCTGTTATATATATCCTCCTTGTCCTATAGAATCCCACGATGTCTTATAGCCTGGGACCGTGGGATCCCATGGGATTCCTTGGGACACTACGTGACCCGAGCCACGTGGTCCCACGGTTGTCCCATGGTCTTGGCATCTGGGACAGCCTGGGACATTACGTAAGCCTAAGGTGGGGCCCGGATGCCGTCATAAGGCTCTCCGTCCTACCGTTAACTTCTGGACCGTAACACTATCCTCCTCCTTCCTCTGCATGTCCTTATGCAGTAGCTAATGTCCTCTTAAAGTACCCTCTATTATTGTTTTATTAGAAATTAAATAAATTTAATTAGTTAGACTACTATAGTATCCTGTAAATACTGCGTAAAGAAGGGCTTAACCTGTAAGCTATCTTCTCTTAAGACGTAGTGTAGTAACTATTATAAGAATAGCGTTACGAAGTATAAGTTAGTAGAACCTATAGTTCTAAACTTCTTCTTAATTAATTCTAAGGTGGATAGGCTCGAGCGCTTAGAAGAGGTAGTAGTAGCTAAAGAAGAAGTGGCTATGGTAGCCCTTTAGGCTACTTATAGTAAAAGAAAAAGGCTACTAAAGTAAAAGCGCTTACTTAAGGAGCGTAAAAAAAAACTCCTTACTAACTTAATAAAATTTATTAAGGAGATTAAACGTCTTAAGAGGATAGAATTATTAGGCTACGATATTACTTAGCTAGAAGGGAGTCTTATACTTAGCTTTCTTAGCTTAGACTAGTCTATCTATCCTCCGCCTTTTAATCCTAATAATCTTAAACCTTTAGCCTTAGCTTCTCTAGATGCTCCTAGTAGAACTTCTTTAAGGCCTCTTTATAGTTAGTAAGGTTCCTTACTAGCTTTTATATGTTGTGGCTCTCTAGCTATCCTTTTTATTTTACTAGGTACTTATGCTAACGCCTAATCTTTTATAAATCCTTAATTACTTTAATCTTGTACTCTTTGTCCTCGAGTTTAAGTTGTGTTTCTAGTTCGGCGTTTGGTGGTGCTAGTTCTAATAATAATTTATAGAAGACTGGGTGGATACGTGTATCTATAGGTAGCTATAATTTAAAATTTACTAGTCTCCTAACCTCTTAGATTTTAAATAGTCCTTTTTAAAAGTTATCTAGTTTTTTACTTAGTCTTGTTATTTTAAAAAAATTTATAAAAGGAGGACTCTATCCTTCTCCTTAAAGGTTAGTCCCTTAATTCTTTTTTTATTTACTTATTTCGCTATTTACATATTGCGTTACGCGATATTTTAGCGTAGCGTCTTATATAAATCCCGTATAAGTTTAGCTTTATTAGCTGCGTTCTTTGCAGTGCTTTTGTCAGATTTGATAGTGTTCTGTCACTTTGAGATAATGCAATGATGAGAATTTGATGGATGTGATGATTGATTGATGATGTTCGTGTTCTGTGTTCCTGGAATGCAGATGTGTGCGAGGCTCCAAATAAGTGCCGCTGCAGCGCTAGCCCTATTTAGAATAGTACAAAAGAGAGAGTGCTCCAGCCTTATATCCACAACAGATAGAGGCTATATAATCGGACAGCTTTAGATATCTAATAGGTCCTAGTAAGTCGTGGGCTTATACCTGTAATTAGCGTAGTATGGCGAGTATCCCGTAGTCGCCAATCTTGCGCTATTATGTGCTAGCTAGGCTATTAGCAATAGCTTAACCTAATTATCTTAGAGTTTATTTATATATATCCGGAGGTATTGCTCTAGCGTTTAGTTAGTACGTTTTATTTAGCTATTTATTTTAAGATAAAAGCTCGTTATGAACTTATGCTTAATCCCTAATTTAGCTGTAAACGTGGTCTAATATAATAATGTGAATATCTTAGCCCTATCTATAATAAACTTGTTAGGTTGTCTGTAATATTAGTTTTTATTTTACTATATAGGCTAGTTTTTCTGCTAATATAGCTTCCCTAATTAGCACGAACCTTAACTCCTTAGTAAGCTAATAAATTATAACTAAGATTAAGTTATAGGGGTCCTTATTCCCTAGTGCTAGTAATGCTAGTAGCTTTATAATAAAGTCTATAGTTACACTAGACTACGGCCTTAGGGGCGGCTGCAGCGGCTATAAGAGGCTATAAGGCCTATGTCTCTTAGGCTTGTTCTTATAACAGGCTAAATAGTTGCCTAGTACCTTCTATACTGCCTACCGTAGCCTAGGAATAGTATATTCGTTCGCGATTTAACGCGTCGTTTTGGCAATCCCTAGGTACTCTTAGTCCTTATTTCCGTGTAGCTTCTTAATTAGCAACGGAGCTATTTACTTACTAATCTAAATATAGTTTTAATAGTCTCGCGCTATCGTTTTTATAGCTTAGTAAAGGTTATACGCTTAGTAATTCTTGTCTATAAGCCTATTATAATCCTATATCCTATCTATAACTAGTCTATAGTAGGTAAAGTCTACGCGTTGTACTTCTAGTGCTAGCGCAAGTTATGTCTTATTATAATAAAGAGTGTTATCCTTCGCCTTAGTTAGGATTGCGACGTAGTTACCTCTATTATCCTTTTTTACAAGATCTAATTATTTACTAAGTACGTTTACTATAGCATTTACGTTCCTTAGTAGATGCGTAATGCAAAAGTTAAACTTTACTATTTATTTAGACTATTTAGCCTATTATTAATTAAGCTTCTTGGTCGTTATAAAGCGTGTTAGATTAAGGTAATTAAAGAATACCTTTATCTAATACTTAGCTCCCTTAAGCTATACTTTTTATTATTTAAAATAGTTAACGATTGCTAGTAGTTCTTTATTATAGATCTTATAATTAAGTTCTGCTCTTGAAAGCTTTCTTGCGTGGTAGAAGACTAGTCTCTACTTTTTATTGTCGCATTCCTGTAGTAGTACGGCCCCTATCGCATAGTCAGATGCGTTTGTGTAGATACGATGTTGCTACTCTAGGTCGTACATCTGTAGTAGGGGTGCCGTCAGAAATAGGCGCTTTAGCTATTTAAAAGCTTTCTCCTCTACCTCCTATAGAGGTTACTATTTTCCTGTCTTCGTAAGTTCTGTTAGTGGAGCGGTAACCTTTAAGTAGTTTCTAATAAATTTGCGATAGAAGTTAGTAAAGCTTAAGAAGGATTAGATATCTTTTACTAATTTAAGTAATAACTATTCTTTTATTATTATAATTTTTTTTAAATCTATCTTGACACCTTCCCGGGATATCACAAATCCTAGATATTCCGTTTCCGTGACATAGAATTCACATTTCTTAGGGTGTAGGAGTAATCTGTGCTCCTGTAACTTTTGCAACACCTTGCGAACATGTTCCTTATGTTCTTCTAGTGTTCCGCTTGAGTATATTAATATGTCGTCGAGGTATGCCGTGCAGAATACGTCTAAGTATTTATATAATACTTAATTTATTAGCTCCTAAAAGGTTACTAGTGTATTAGTTAGCCCTATTAGTATAATTATATACTTAAAAAGCCTATATTGCGTGCGAAAAGCTGTCTTCTATTCGTAGCCTTTTATAATTTAAATCCTATAGAATTTATCCTAGACGTTAAATTTTATAAACTACTTAGCTCCTCGGAGTCGATCCATAAGCTCCGTTATTAGTAGTAACAGGTAGCAGTTTTTAACTATAACGGCATTTAACTATTTATAATTTATATAGAGTTATAGCCTGCCGTCTTTCTTATAAACAAAGAGTATAGGGAAGACTATAGGGCTCTAACTAGGTTTCTACTTCCCTAAGCGTAGATTCTTTTATATTAGCTCTTTTAACTCTTTTTCTTATTTATAGGTAAGGGGCCTTAAGCATTCTAGCCGTAGCTTAGCTTCTTCTACTAGTAGTATCTCATAATCCTACTCTTTATATTTAGGCAGGATAGTCTCGTCGTGCTTTTTAAATAGGTCTACGAATTCCTTATATTCTTTTAATAGACCTAGGTCTTCGGGAACTATCTTAGTTTCCCTAACCTATATGCAATGCACCTGTCCTAGGTATTACTATAAAATCCTGTCTATCTTATATACTAATATTTCTTATATCTTAGATAGTTGGTTCCCTTTTCTTGCCTAAGGTTAAGGGGTTTCCTCTTTGCCCGGGCTTGTTTAAGCCGTCACTGGCGGGTTTTAGGGAAGAATCGTTTATTTAATCTAGTTTATTTATAGATTATATTATTCTAGCTATTTATATTTTATAATAGCTTTAATGTCTCCTATCTCTACGATAGTAAAGACGTGTTGGCTCTCTAGGCCTTTTATGTTGACTTGTATAGGCACTATTTTAATGTAAAGCTAATTATTACTGTATCCTTGTAACTAGGTCCTATCCGCGAGTCTTATTTATAGTAGCGTTCTTTTATTATAATATAGCATATTGTATTTTTTTACTATTTAAGGGGTAATTAGATATGCGTTTGCCACTAGGTTAATAAATACTATAACACGATATCCGTGCACCGTAATATCCTTAATTAAGCGTTTCTTAGCTTAGCGAGTGTTAACTTAATAAGTTATAATAATTGCACTATTACTAGTGTGGCTTGTTACCTAGTAATAATCTAGTTTTTTAAGTCCTTAGAGTCCTTAGACTTATTTTGGCCCTCCTATAAGGCTTCTGCCTCTTAGATCTAACCCTTAAGTTAGGCTAGCTTCGAGACTTCTTTAACCCTATACTACTTATATTATTATTAATATAGCGTATAGGTCTCTCTAATCCTATTAGATTCGTATACTCTCTGATTCCCGTATTGTAGGCAGTTTAGAGTAAGGCACTTGTTTTAGGCTAATATATTATGCCTTAAGTAGCTATTAGAGGAAGCTACTTCCTCCTATAGACTTAGGTGCGCGAAGTACTATAGGTTATATTAGTTTTATTTAATTATTAGGTAGTCCGCGTCTTTTCCTAGCTATATATTCCTTATTATTATACTAGTATCGCGGGGGTCTAAGCCCTAAGGGAACTAGCCTGTCTTAAATTTTTATTACCTATATATTTTATAGGTAACGTTAAAGTATTAGTGCTAGCTATTCTATTTATAATACTTAGCCTAATAGGCTAGAAAGTGTTCGTGGTAGTTATTAGGTATGCTATACTAGTCTTTTCTAAGTTTATAGTATTCTAAGCCTCCTAGAAAGTAAGAGACTTTAACTTTAGCCTTAGAGTGCTATCGGCATCCTTTTTATGTGTATTACCACTACTTGGCATGTGCATGTTATTCTTGTATCGTGACCTAGCGTAGGTACTACTTTAGGGGTCCTTATAACTTTTTAGCAAGCTAATAAGTGTCCTACGTATATAGTCCTTAGATAATTACTTTCGCCTTGCACTAAGACAAGTAATATAACGTGCTATTATATATTTAGTAGGTGTTATTTACTAATTATTAAAAGATCTAGTATTTATAGAGGGTCTTTTGTCCCGCTCCCTATTTTTATATTAGTTTAGAAATCTCTTACGTAAAATCTACTTCCTCCGCTTCTACTAGCGTAAGGGTGGCTATAGCTATTTATAGGAGATTAGTCGTATAGGCCTTAATCTCTTAACCTTTGTAGTTTTTAGCGAAGTAGTCTTATTTACTATATTAGAGGCAGGCCTTATCCTTAAACCTTCGTTCTCGCTCTTCTTGCGAGATGCTACTCTTACCCTAGTAACTTTTCTTTAGTCTGTATAGTTATTTGCCATTTTTCTTCTTGTACCATCGGGCTTTGTTAGTTATAATAACATCTCTATCCTAATCTCTTCCGGCGGGTCTAGCGTTGTTTTCTTTTCTGGAGAGTAGTTAGGTGCCATGCTGTTTCTCTAGCTTTCGCTTATATAGGTGATTATCTGCTTTAATAGCGTTATTAATAAGCTCTTCTAGGTCGTCCACTTTTCCTTAGTAGACTAGTTTGTCTTTAACTAATTCTTTTAGTCTATTATAGTAGGCGATTATAAGCGGGGCTTCTCCCTATCTATTAAGTTCTACTATAATTTATTTAAACTCTAGTGTATAGAGTACTATAGATCTTTTCTGACGCAGGCGTTAGAGGCGTATTTCTACTTAATATCTTTTATTAATAGTGCTAAATATTCCCTTTATAGCCTTGCGAAAGGATTCCTAGTTCTTAAAGGTATCCTTAGTAGTGTCTAAAGTATAATCCTCTAGTTTACTATATTTAAGGAAGTTATTAATTATTAGCCTAGCCTATATAGCTACTTTATCCTGCATATTTATGTAGGTAACTAAGATCTTATCTTGTTCCGTGTTAAACTTCCCTAGGTTATAGCAAATAAATAGTTCTATCTAGGTTAGGAATATTCCTGGATAGCCCTTCCCGAAGTAGGGTTTAGGCTTTAGGACCTTTAGTTAATATTTTGTATCTTTCTATTTACTTATCTTCTTACTTATCTAGTTAATAATTTCCTATAGCTAGGCTATCTAAGCTACTTATTTAATAACTATTTCTCTTAGGGTCTTTTTCTTAGGTGCTAAAGCAGCGGTGGTTAAACTAGGTCCTGCTATTATACTATAAAGTGGTTAAAGTATTATAAGGCTCTTACACCTTATTCTAATTTAGGTTAAGGCAGTAAGGTATCGTAGTACTTTATAAATTATTTAGTAGTATAAGTTAATGCGACACTTAGCGCGAGGCTAAATAATTTAATCTTATAATAAAGTAAGATAACTATTAGTCTATATAGGAGAACGTACTTGCACAGAAGATATGTAAGTTAACTATAAGGAGCATAATATAGGAAACCGTCCTGTTATATATATCCTCCTTGTCCTATAGAATCCCACGATGTCCTATAGCCTGGGACCGTGGGATCCCATGGGATTCCTTAGGACACCACGTGACCCGAGTCACGTGGTCCCACGGTTGTCCCACGGTCTTGGCATCTGGGACAGCCTAGGACATTACGTAAGCCCGAGGTGGGGCCCGGATGCCGTCATAAGGCTCTCCGTCCCACCGTCGACTTCTGGACCGTAACATAGGCTAAGTTTAGGATTTTAGAGCAGTAGCTTCTTTCTTAGTTTAAAATAAGCTTTACTATTAATCTCTTTAGTAGCTTTATCTATTAGTCTATTTTTAATAGCTAATTTATACCTTCTATTTCTTAAAAATATTATTATATTACTAGGAGTTCTTAGCGCTTTCGTATTATTTTTTTAGTTAGTCCTTTTACTTCTTATAGTAAAGTCTAAAAGGTATCTTAAAGGTTAATAAGTGCTTTAACCTTACTTAAAAATTACTATATTTTATTCTTATTAACTCCTAATACCTAGAGTTTAGTTATAAATAGGGAGGCTATCCTTTTATTTTTTTAGCTATTACTTTTTTATAAACTAATAGCTTACTGCGTATAATCGTCCGCGCTAAAATATAGACCTTTAATAAAAAATCTTATTCTTATTTTATAACTTTTTTATTTAGCAAAGATAGTCTTACTAGCGTTAAGTATCTATTAGGACTCCTTCTTAATTACTTACTAAGAAAGGTTTTATCTCCTCGCAGGTCTAGGCGTTGCCTTTATAATATCTATTTATATAAGTCCTTTAACTTCGTGTGCTACTTTATAGCTTTAGTCTATAATTATATTTAAAATCTACTTATCCCGCGACGGGTAGAAGATAATTAAATTTAATATAAGGGGCTAGGTACTTAAGGAGCTAAAAGTGCTAGAAAAATACTTATAAATTTAATAAAGAGTTTAAAGTTAAGCTTTAGGCGTCAAACTTATATATCTGGGGTTCGCATAACCAAGGGTCAAGGATCCAAGGCAACAACTGGGCGTAGCCCATTACATAAAGAGCTATTACCTAATTCTTAATTATAGGTAAACCTGTTAAGGATAGAATTAGGATCAGATAATAATATTCTTGTTACTTTTAACCAGCTTAGGATAGTTAATTCCTTAAAAGACGCCTTTTATATATTTTAAAATAAAAGGAAAAAGCTACTTTTAGTAATAAAACTAGGCTTTAGCTTCTTTAAAGGTATTATAATAGCTCTGCTAAGTAGGCTATTAATAGAGGCTTAAATATTATAACGTTAAGTAGCTAAAGCGTATAAGTTAAATAAAAAGGCAGGATAATAAGTAGAATCCTATTTTAATTTTAATAGTTAATAAAGTCTACAGCAATATAAAATCTATAGCTATTTATAATTAAAAATTAATATAATTATTGGCTCTTCTCTTTTATATAGCGATTAAACATTTACTTAAGCTAGGCAAGCCTAATATCGTTGTTTATCTAGTTAGAGGATAATAAGGTAATAAAGATTTTATAATATCTTACCTTAATATCTTCTACCTAGCTTAATTAGATGCCCTTATTAGCAGCCCTATAAATAAACCTTAGTAGCAAAGCTAATCTATTAGCATAAATATATACTAGGAGCGTAATCTATACGCGATTACTATTTTAAAGTAATATCTTAACCTCCTTCTTCTCTTACATTTATCTACTAAATATCCTCTTTAATCTACTAATAATACTAATTATGTAGCCTTTCCTATTCATATTATAAATATAATAGGGATCTATGCGATATTAATCTATCTTACTATATAAAAGGTTAAAAAAGTAATAATATTTATTTACTAAATTAGCATTATAGCAATAACTATCTATGCTAACTATTTATCGTAAGATAAAATAAATACTATACTAATTAATAAAGTAGGTAACCTAGCTCTTGCTAACTAGCTCTTTTGCTATTATAAAGGCAAAATTTTATATTATCTCTCTAGTAGGAGGTATATATCTCTTTATAAGGCTTTTAATATATCATACAAGCTCCTACTCTTACTATAAGGTAAGCTTTTATTAATTAATTGCTTACTCTTCGCGTAGACGCGTTTTAGCTTAATATCTTTATAATAAAGTTAATAGCTAGACACCATACTTAGCTATAATTTTTCTATAGGAAAAGTTCTTATTAGGTTTTAGTAATTTTAGCTCTATAAGCGCGTTATTAATAAGAGCTATATTAGTAGAGTCGTCGCGTGTTAAAGTTAAGGGTGGTTTAGTGTTCGTGTTACAATGCGCGAATCCGCGCATTGCCCGCACAGTCACGGTACCGTATCTTGGCAGTCAGTGCACCACCCCATCAAAATTGCTCAGCCAGCAACATAAGGCTGCTAAGCCACCCACAATTAATATTATTACGTGATTTTCTAGAGTTAAGGTCTCTAAAATCTATATATAATTACTAGCTACTTAAATTATTAATATCCACTTAGTATTTTAATTATTTAGCTACTACGCAACTTTAAGGTAAATATAATAAATAAGATCTTATTAATATCTATAGCCTTACGCTAAGGCTGACTAATTTATAAACTTTCAAAATATACTACTTTTAAGAGTACTCTTTTTTTTGTCACCCTACTATATAATAGTTATAACTTTAATAGTGTTATGAGGCGCTCACACCTTAGTCCAGTCCAGATTAGGGCAGTAAGGCTAAAGTAGCACTATATAGATTATTTAATAATATAAATTAATGCAACAACTTAGCGCGTGGCTATATAATCTAATTTTATAATAAATAAGATAACTATTAGTTTATATAGAAAACGTATTCGTGTAGAAGATATATAAGTTAACTATAAAGAAGGAAAAAATAATAAGAAAATTATTATACTATATACTAATTTATTTCCTCCTCTATTTTTAAGTAATCTGACGATTATCCTTATTCTTGGCGGATCACCCTTAATCTAGCATCGAAGATGGTTCTTGGCGGATCGTGATCATGTGACCCTTGCTGACCTAAGCGGCCCCGCGAGTCCTCGCTGGCTAGCTGTAGTACAACATTGTCCACCTCCCTCTCATCTATCTTTGGTTGTGGTGGTGCCACAGTCTAGGTCCCTTGAGCTCGTAACATATAGACTAAATAGTATAGTAAAGCTACTTACTACGCTAAAAGGTATTACTAGCTAGATCTATAAGTATAGCTATCGCGTGTGAAAGAAGTATATATATAAGCTAAAGTAGCTTTACTTTATATATAGGTACTACCACACGCGCAACCTCTCTAGAGTATGTACTAAATAATTATAAGGGGCTGGGTGCTCAAGGAGCCAAAGGTGCTAAAAGAATACTTATAAATTTAATAAAAAGTCTAAAGGTAAGCTTTAAGCGTTAAACTAATATATTTAGAGTTTGCATAACTAAGGGTTAAGAATCTAAAGTAATAATTAGGGGGTTATGATGCCACCCACCTGTACCGGAATCCCCGCCAAGGCTTAGCCCGGGCGAATACGTGCATGAAAATACATGCCGAAGAGAGTGAGTTTCCCAGACATTCCCTGAGCTTCCCCCATTGTTATACAACTCACCTAACCTGCTTCACTAAACCAAAGTCACTATCTATCAGTGGCCTACCTATCATTCTTCACTGAACTTCGTCGTACCGTTCACCTTCAAGCCCGAGCGATGGCTGCCATCCTCGCCTGAATGGTAAGACCACGCATTTGACTACGACAACAAAGCCGCTTTCAGCCCTTTCTCTGCTGGTCCGTGTAACTGCCTCAGAAAGAATTTGGCTTACGCGGAAGTGAGGCTCATAATGACCCGCTTGTTGTGGAACTTCGACGTCGACCTCGTGGAAGGATACGAAGGCTAGCCGAAGCGAAGCAGGATATTTGCTTCGTGGGAAAAGGACCCATTGATGATACGACTGACTCCGGTCGTGCGAGGTAAGGACGTCGTGCTTTCCGAAAAGCATTGATAGATTTACCACGACCTTACTGGTGTGGAAAAGGGTTGCTTGTACACATGCTGCGAGGACATTCAGTGGTCCTTCACAAGTTGCATAGTTCATCCAAGATCTCAAATAGATGTACCTTAAACGGCTGCGATGCATGAACCGAACCATGAACCGCGCAAATCGTGATGTCTAGTTATCTGATACCTATCGTCACATAGAGTGAGTGAGCACGAGAAGCTACGCAGTCAGCGCGCAGGGTCTTTCACAGCACCCTAGCGGCTTGGAACATAGCTCAAGTACCTTTCGCGACGACTTACAGCGAGATAAATCTGGCGTTGGTCACAAGCAAATCTTTGTGTGCTCTCGAAATGGAAAGCACACTTATGCTCCTGCTTGGTGGGACCGAGCGTCAGATAAAGTTGCGAAGGCAGGAATGACCTTCCACCGACCACAAGCTCACCTGAGATTTCGTTCGCTGGCACCTCCATTAAAAACATCTACCATGGCGGACGCGGCCGAAGTCCACCAATTGGGCCCCGACGATCCCATCGAAAGCTTCACGTTCGAGTCGATTCTGGTGTCGACGCAGCTCATCCGCCTATATGGTGAAGCCATTGATGCCAGGATGAAGCAGGGACTTACGAAAGAGGAGCGACCGTGGTTGAAGATGGACAAGATAGCACAGCGGCTTACGAAGACAACAGTACTGTGTGGCCTGTCACCGTGAAGAAGAGAAGCGTTCTCTGGGGCGTCCTGAACGCCTTGATGAATGCCGCCAGCGCATACAGCGCCCTTTATGAACTGATCGATCGGGAACGAACGAATCAAATCAAACCCGTTCTTACTCGTTTTCCCAACTTCCACGATACTACGGCGGTTTGAGACAGTAGTGGCTTGGTGTTACACGAAGAGCTGCCCGTGGTTCAGGATCTGGAAAGCTACAAGAACAAGGATAGAGACGCCAACGACTGCATCCCGGTGATTCTTCAGAGTTACTATCTCACCTGTGCTGCGTTGGCATGGAAAAAGGAGACCCCCAAGAACCGCAAGCTGAATCAGAATTCTCAGAACGCTCCTTCCTGCCACGGGACTACGCAGGACCCGGTACTGGGGAACGTCACAGTCGGTCTTAACGGTCCAACTGTTAGCGGTATGTATCTTAAAGATCCAGGTACCCGAAGGTTTGTCTGACAGTGAGTAGACAGCGGCAAAGGCATGGCTGTGCGGACTCCTGCGTCCATTTCTGTCCCTTCTCCTTCGACCGTCAGCGCTGGCTCGAACACAGACAACCTCCCTAGTATGCCCGAGTTCCCGAATCTCGATATCTTTCTTTCAAACTAGCTGCTCAGGCTCTTCGACTGGTGACGAGTCTACCGCGGTGTGTCTTCTTTCAGGTCATTTGGCCCGGGTAGCTTTATTAGGATCGGGGAGACTAACATGGGAAAATGAATGGCAAACCGCTAGCCCCGGAAAATGTGGCGAAAGTACGAGTTAAGGAACGGTTACGCAGAGTAATGGAGATATCTGAAAAGCAACCCGCTGCGATAGACCTGGAGTGACTGATTGCAAGCTCTTCGTAAGAACCGAGCTGGGAAGTTGCGACAAATACGTATGGCAACGACATCTGGCATGTTCGAGCTTTCCCGTGGTCTTGATGGGCGAGACCTTCCGATATTCTAGTGTCCCTTCCGAGTGCTTCCGACGTGCTCATTCATTGCAGGTCCTGCCCCGATACTCTTCAACCATAGTCTAGTTAATCACAAGCAGCCAACTAGACGCCGTGCCTTATACACCGAACAGACATACGAGTTCTCTCTCGCCTGGTACGTCCACGCATCAATATCCATATAAAGTGTAGGAGTAACCCATCTTTCTGAAGTTTCACCTCACTTACAGCACCACAGCCTAGCAACCAGACTTGTCAACAATCAAGCCAATCAAGCCGGTCTAACCCAATATGGTAATTCACTAGCTCGCATAGGTTAAGATGTTACTAAATTTGGTTAGATCGGCTTGATTGGCTTGATTGTTGACAAGTCTGCTAGCAACTTCCACGCAGACATGGTAACGGCGTACGCAACTGATCACGCACTAGGTCCTGGGTTCAAATGCACCGATAAATCCTCCATCGAAAGCTATACACGCGAGACAATCCGAGCGTCTGTCGCTGTCCTCTAGAATGTCGATGAAAATGCGGCCCAATCACCAAGTACGCCCCTAGAGAGGAGGAAAAGCTAAACCAGCTATTTGAGCTGGTCGGATATCTCTTGAACAATGATGCAGTATCTTGGCCGGTGAGCGTCGTGGGGGACAGCAAATTGGGGAAACGGCTAAACCAGCTCGTGGGGGTGGCCAAAAACTGGGCCGAAGTCCCAAAAGCTCCTGTGGTGGCTGTTGTTCTTCCAGTGCTCGATTCTCTGCCGCCTTTTGAAGACAGCAAAGCAATCCACAACAGCGATGGCCTCGTTCTGGAAGAGCAGATACCTCTGTAACAAAAGCGCATTGATGGAAGATACTTGGATGAGGCTTTCACTAATGAGCGTTTCATCCGGGACTACCACGATGTCGGTATGGCGGCGCGCTGGAAGGTGAAAGCACTCTCGTCGCGTACTGCCGATGAGGCAAGGGATCCGCATGTCAGGGACAGTCATCAACAGGTATTTGCGAGCTTTACCAACTTCTACAAACCCAAGGGCGCCCTACCATTCGGCTATAGGTTGATGCGATAGGGTCATTCTATGGTGCTGCGATCCACAGATTGCTCTCGGTAAGCAATGGTTGTGGCAACAACCCCTCTCTCGCTGACAGATTGCTAGAATGTCAACAAGCCTTGAATACTTCCCTGTCAACTGGAACGCCTACTCAAAAAAATGTTTGGGCTGGTACATCTGTAAGAAGCTGGACCGTCAACACATCTCTTTTCTATGGCTCCCGTTGGCACACGCGATGGCATACGGCGTTGGGGTTGGATTTCGAATATCACGGGAGGAACCATTGCTAGATCAAGATTGCTTCAATCAATATTCTTCAGCGATTGTGCCTCGTGTGCCGAAACCCTTCACAAGCTTCACAACGAGCTTGTAGCATTACCTGTGCATCTGGTGAGTCCACTGCAAAACATAAGACCCTAGCTCCATAATTCTCGGACAGATACAAACGCAGAACAGATAGCGGCAGTCGACAGCAGCGTTGCGTGCTCACAAGCTGAAGAGCAAACACCTGCAACCAATCACAGCACGAATAATCCTGCTGACAATGTCGCACTCGCAACATGCCCTAAAATTTCGCAATTGTGCGACCTCGTCCGCTGCTCAGCCTACCAGACGAGGCTAGATAGGTACCGTCTTACGAGCCGGAACGGATGTCGCGCTACCGGGTTGGGCATCCCTCTCGAATGAGGGTGGGCTGATTTTGCGGACTGCCGCCAAAATGTTTCACCCCACCACACGAATTAACAATCAGTGCATAATCAGCAGGCAACAATGAGTGTTGTGTCCTCTTCTTCGAGCGTTAAAATTGCCGGCCTTGTCTCTGCTGCTTCTACAATTTGGCATACTCAAATATCGCCCTACTGAACAGAAATTCGAGACTGCAAAGCCCCTTGCCAGCGATTACGAGGAGCTCCACCGCAGGTCACATATTACAAGAGCCGCCGTTTCTCCGCGATTTACAGGTACCCAGCCTTGACTCGTCGCACTTCTCCGCCGGGTGCGTCATCCCACAGCGCGGCTTCGCGTTGGTCGCCTAGCTCGGCTTCAGCCTTGTGAGTACCTGGACCCTCGACTCGAGGTTTATAGTACACGCGCCACCTCGCAGGCAGCAATCATTTCCTTTGCTCGTATTCACTCATCTTCCTCTCTTACTGACCCTTCAACTTGAAAGACTCACTTGTGAAAACGAAGAGCACCTGAGTCACAGCCAGCACGCGACAAACCAAACCCCACTTCCGCACATTCAAGAGAGCTGCAGCCCCACATCCGCCAAACACAAACACCACCCGGACAGCACTTGGTCGCGTGCCCAAGCTCGACAAACAAACAAATTCTGCCTTCAGACCCAACATATATTTCACACATCCTCGCCGCCATCATCAAGTCTAGTCAGGGTCCGTCAAGATGTTCGCAACCCACGCCCTCAACCAGCTCCGCCGCTACGCGACACTACCATCGCGCGACCCACACTACCGCCTCAAAGCGACTCTGATGACGGGATACCTTGTCTCAGCCTTCACTCTCCCGTTCATTCCGCCGCTGCTCGAGTCCCGGAGAACCAAGGCAGATGGCTCGTGGTTGACGAGGTAAGCTTCCCCCCCCCACTCTCCTTCACACACAGCGCTCATAGTGCTGTGTAGGGAGAACGTATACTGCACAGCGCAATATCACATGCGCTAGATAGACCATGTATGATGCAACAGCAGCTGTGTTTGTAGGAATCGTAGCTAAAATGGAATTTAGGCCGCCCGTCGAGATCGTCGCTAGACCGCACTTCTACTAACGGCTTTGCTGGAGGGAGGGCATAGTAAGAGAGTCGTATATACCCCTGCATCACACGGCAATCGGTTTTTCCTTGGAAGTCATGGCATTTGTGTGGCATTTTTGGCGTTGAGAGGGCCGCGGTTGGTTTTGAAGACTACTGCGCATTGCGGACATGCATGGTGAGATGGCAGGCTGGCGTTGTAGATACATAACGGTACAAGGCAGTTCATTCAACTTCTGACATGTGTCGGCATGTGCGATATGATGAGTCTTTGGTGAATTCTTTGAGTTTCCGAGGAGCGGTCACTGGTTTCAAAGTCATAGAATCGCTTGTTCAATGAATGTCTGTTGTTATTAGAGGTGTCATGTGAAAGGTGGTGGTCCCTAAACGGCCTTGGCGACAAGCTACCCCACACTCAAAGCTCAGCGCCTCACTCCCACTGCCACAGTTACACAACAGCGCCATGGCAAATGCACAACCTGCCCTCACCGATCGCAGCAGCCCCGCCGCTCTCTTCTACCTCCCTGACGAGCTCCTGGTGCAGATTGTTTCCCACCTCGCCGCCGACAAGCCCACATTATGCTCCCTCGCGCGCACCTGCCGCTTCTTCCAAAGCGAAGCCGAAAAGCACCTCTACAACTCCATCGAGCTTCTCTCCACAAACGACTTGCACGCCATCATCGAAGCCTTCACGCGACGGCCGGAGCGCATCGCGTCGGTGGAGACGCTGAAGATACTATATCGCTTTCATTCGGGCCTCGGCGCTACGGCCGAGGAGCGCGGCCTATTCAACCAATGTGTCAAGATTATGAAGGCGCTGCGGCATTGGGAGATCGAGAGCCCGTACGATAACTACAAATGGGACCACGGCGGCGACGAGTGGGTGTTGGGGGATATGGAGGAGTTTCGGGCTGCGTTGGAGAATGCGAGCCTGAAGGCGCAGGGAGGAGCTTTGGCTGCCGTGCCGGATGCTGGACTGGCGAAGTTGGAGAGGCTTACAATCCACACGCACGGCGTCAGCGATGATTTCTGGAATCTGGGAGGTTACCACTGCCTATTCCGCCACCCTGCGCTACGCTACCTTCACGTGTCCTGCCTCGCACTACCCTCAGATCTGCCTGAGCTCGAACCGTACGCGAAGTCGACGCCACTCACCGAGCTCATCTTCGACGAGTGCGAGATCGAGCGCCAGAGCTTAGGCAGGATACTTGCGACGCCAAAGCGCCTCAAGCGCCTCACGCTGGGGGAGAACGTGTACAACATCAACGAGGGCAGAGGCGCAAATCCTCGCCTCACGCGCGCCCCGGAAGCATCCTTGGCAGCCTTAAAACATGCTGCTCATTCGTTAGAATCCCTCACGCACTACGACCCTTCATGGAGGCTCAATGTGGACACCCGCAAGCACAGTCCGATCCCCGGCGATGGCATGCGAGACTTCCACAGCCTGACCTCACTCCGAGTGGACGCTTGCTCGTTCCTGCACCGCTGCATCGTGCTTTCACACGCACAAGCTCCTCCCAACCTGGCCACCCTTCAGATCCGTCACCCCCGGCAAAGGCTGACGCCCTTTGGCTTATCCGGCGCTTCAAACCTTGAGGATTTCTTCGAGCGTCTTCCCCCGTACGACCCGTACACGTACCTTCCGTCCCTAAAGACTCTGGATTTTGTACAAGGCGCTTCCCTCGAGGACTATGGCGACACGGTAGCCACTATATGCGAGGAAGAGGCCCTCCGCGAACGACACGCCATCGGGTTCAAGCTTCGCCAATACGGCATCAATCTGAGAGTCACGTTGGAGGCTACTTGGAAAGGGGGTTTAATTCCTCCCGTGCTGCATGGCGAGCCGCCACCGGAGCTACTTTGCTTGTATGATGCAGAAGTGGTGGGGTTTAATCGTGAGCCTACGGATGAAGAGCGGTCCGCCTATGAAAGCGTGCACGGAGTTGGAGAAGAACCACCTGCCACGGAGACAGATCAACTCCATGAGGATTTTATTCATGTCTTCCGGTCCGTCGTCGATAGAAAGATGACTGCGCTCTACGATCGTATGCGAATTGCCGACGACCCCCTCGACTACCCAGGAACGCAAACGTGGTACACAATCGTGGACGATTCAGGAGAGGATGATGGCATTTGGGGCGAGTTTGACGACAACGACGATTGGATGGATGATATGCAGGAGGAGATTGATGAACTGGACGATGAGTTTCACGACGCTGAAGAGCACAATCTTGAGCTTGCTCTGCATGAAATCAACGCAATTGGTCTCACTCAAGAAGAACTCGCAGAGTTCCAGGCGCATGTTCTACTTACCGCTGCTGCGGCCGCGGAGGATGACATCGCTATGGAGGAGCAACTCATGCAGGCAGAGGATGAGCATAGCGTGGACTAGGGGCGGCCTGGGGGTTGCTGGGGTGTTTTCATCGCTATCGCCTGCGGAATTTATACAGTTTGAGTTTGCCTTCGTGCAACCACACGCATCGACGCTGCTGTGTTCATACTCGGACGCCGATTCAACCCAGCATAGCCAACGTCAACATCATTGCACCATGAAATCAAGTGTATGGACAAAATCAGGATTATTTCTATCCAGGTATGTACATCAAGTACAGCAAGTATATACAGCGAACATCTCGTCATCAAACCGCACCAAAGCTCCAGTCCTCTCTCCACCTCCACTATCGCATCTACGCGCGGCTCATACGGCTCTTCGACGCCCATCCCCACCCAGGGACCTCGCGCTTGCTCATCATGCTCACGCTCTCCGCATAGTCGTTCGTCCCCTTGTCTGGCTCCGCATCCTTGGGTGTGCAGCTCATCTGCTCAGTGCCCAAGCTCCCCTCGACCGAGCTAAACTTCGTCTTTTCCTGCGTCGTCTTTAACATATTCTTCGCAGCCTCCTCAGTCCACCCGTTGATGAAGTCCCCGTGCGAGCACCACGCCGGGCCGCACGCGAGCTTAATCGGCGCCTCGCCGCTCCACCCGTCGGGCAGGTCCTTCCGGGCGTCCCACCGGATGCTAAAGCGCAGTTGCGGCATGCTCTTCATGCCAGCCGGACACGCGCCGCCGCGGCGGTCCTTGTACGCTGTCTCCAGCGTGTCCGTGTTGACGCAGTTGGGAAAGTACAGCAGCTGCTGGATGTGTGTCGAGCACGTCGACGAGGGGAAGCCGTTCGCATCCAGCGGCACGTCTTCGCTCTCACAGCCCCATTTACTCTGCGCGTTCGCGTCCATGGCGTCCGGCGTCGTCGCTGTCGCTTTTCCCGCGACCATCTGCAGGTTCTGCGGTATCGCGACCTCCGCGGGCGTCTCGCCGAGGTTGTAGTACGCGCTGAAGCGCGACAGGCCGAGCGGCTTGTATGTCTTCCCGCCGTCGGTGGTGAATAGTGGTGTGGGCACCCAGTACGCTGACAGGTCGTTTGGGTTGTCGGCGTTGGTGCAGCCCGCTTGCAGCTCCGCCGAGGTGGTGGTGCTCGCAGTCACGGCGTCGGACCCGAAGATGGAGTGGAGGTGCGATTTATCGTAAGCCCCTGGGAATACGATAGGGTCGATGTTTTTGGTCATGAAGGCTGCCGGGAGGTTGACTTGGGTGTAGGCCGCGGCGAGGTGGGCGAGCGCCGCGGCGCTGAGGACGTTTGTGAATGAAGGCATTTTGATATGGTGCACAGCACGTAACGAATGGAAGGTATCTCAAAGAGAATAAAAGACGAAAGAATGAATGGAAGGACTGGACGAAGAGCTGGAGCTGGGGCTGGAGGTCGTGGCATCGTGGCGCATAGAGACTTTATACGTGACGAATAGCTATACTATGTAAACTTGAGTCACTATACCTTACACCATGCCGAACAAGCAACCGAAGCCGCAGCTCCACCGCACCCACCTCGTCTACCTTCCAGACTGCCGTCTTCCCTTCTTGGCGGCGATTCGCGCCCAGCGTACACTCTTCAGCAATGGAGCTACGCACCGGACGAACCTCCCCGATGGTGTTTTCTGCATGACACCCGCGGAAACGCGGGCTCCTGACATTCTATCTTGAGGTTCTTTATTTGTGCGTCGTCCTAGCGCGTCGCACGTTGAGCGAGTGAGCGCATTAGCTCCCGCGTCTAACAGGGGCGCGGACTCGCGGGAGCGTTTCGAAACTAAGCGCTGGGCCTGCGTTTATTAAAGTTGTTTCGGACGCCGCTGGCGGACGGGTCGTATGATAGTAGAGATGGGAGGGTTGGAGTGCGCGGAAAGGACGGGAGGGAGGTATAAATGGTGCGAGGAGAGCGCATGGAGACGGCGACGGTGTTGAAAATGATGGGAGACGAAGAAAGGTGACGGGGTTGCCGTAGGCATTGTTTCATGCAGACAGACAGCGGGTTGGCGCGCGAGGTTGACCTAGCCTTGCCGATCGCGCCTGGGTGGGTACTTGTGTTTGTGGTATGAACGACGGCATTGTTGCTTCGGCATTCAGGAGTGTTGTTTCTGTTGAAGTATGTGCGCGGGAGCGGTGCGCGTGGGCGGACGTTCACGTTTAGTGGAAGACTCGTTTTTTCTTGGGACGCGCTTCGCCCGTCTGAGGTCGAAGGCATTCTTGACCAAAAGTCCGGTACGCACACGTCTTGAGCAGAGGAACAATATTATCGAGCTATCTTGTAAGAGTAAATAGCAGTTGTTTGGGTAGTAAATGTTGCTCCATTTAGCTGACTCTCCTTGGGATAGGATGTGAATAGCAAAAATAGAGACGTAGAGAAATATCGTTTGCGTGATCTTCGTGGTGACTTGGGATTGAAGAGACAGTCGGGCTTGTGATCGTTGAGGATATGGGATGCATGAGGAGAGGTGCCAAAGGGAGGATAAAATAACGGTACGGGAAACGACTGAAGTGAATCCAGGGAAGTGAGTAACCAGAATCGAGAACGCCCTCATGAACTATTAGTGATAGCCGTAGCGTTTCTACATTATATGATTGAAGGCAAGCAGGTGGGTATTGCCGGCAAGCACGATTTACACCGCGGGCTCGACCGTGAGTCGTTAAGGCAGGGCTTTCATAAGCCCCATGCATCGCGAAGGTGCTTGTTCGTCGAAGAGTGGATGGAGAGATGGGCTGAAAGCTCTGGTCGTGATAACCTGGTCGTTCCTTCCTCCACCTCAAATAGGTCTAGCCGATAGCATTATGTCATCATTGCTCCTCCCGCGGCGTGTACCACGTCCTTACTCTTCTACATTACCTTACGACGTTCACTGCTCTTGACTCTCTCAGCTCTGGGAAATAAATGGCACGGAGTACCTCCCACGTGCACACACATGCTTCCAAGGCAAGGCAAGCTCGTCTCTGCGCGATCACAGTCCTACCTTGTTCGTCGCCCATTTCTCTCCAGCCGTTCTTCGTCATCCTTCGAAAAGAAAACGATCTGCGAAGCTACTAACATAAGTCTCGGAATGGCTGTATGTACGTACATAATGCAAACGAGGAAGAGGTAAGGTGCGTACGCAGGAGGGGCGGCCCGTCCCGCAGTTACGCCCGGCGTGCAGCCACCTGGCTCAAGTGTCTCATCAATCACTTGTTGATTGGACGAGATACGAAGCTTTCGCACAATAGGTTTGGTTGCCGTTTACAGCCTGGGGCAACACGGTGCCGTTCCCAGACGTGGATCTGGTGCTTCAAGCCGGAGTGGCACCCAAATTAGGCGACTAACGATGTATAGTACGGAATGCAGCACCCCACCTGTGCAAATCGCTTACGCTGAGACGAGATCTGTGAAGTACCCGCCTCCATTCGAAGAGGGTGTGGGATCAGCCACAACACGGCCGGTCCAGTGGGGGCGGGAGTACGTAACCGCAACAATTTCATGGGCTCTCCAGAATTACGACCCAAACGCGTCTCCTTCTCCTCTGCCATATCTTACCCCGAATTCGACTGAAATCGAAGCTGCCTAGTGCAGCGACTCGTGCTTTACTTGGCTCCCTACTGAAAGGCGGGGGCTTTTGGTTCTCCTCTCTAGAAATAACTCTTTGGACCACAGCAGTAGTGAAGTTGGCGCCAAAGTATCCTCGTCTCTAGCATTGTATACATGCCATAGCGATCACCACGGGAGTGGTTTCGTCGGCCATCCACAAGCCCATGTCAACACCAGCTGATGGCTTCGAGGAGCTTTCGAGAAGCAACACCCACCGTCGATAATGTCAGTTGGTTGCCAGTCTTGAATTTTGCTATCCTCTTGTCCATGCTCCGATTTAAATGCCAGAATCATTGTGACGAAAAGCACTTCAACATCATCGCGCCTCTCCAGGCGCTATGGAGCACCTTGAGATCGAAAAAGCAGTGCGCCCGTACTTTCGTCGAACGCAGTTCTGGGCACTTATCCTTACTCAGACATCAATCCACGGACCTGATCACAACCTAAGGTGGAGTAAGTCTCTTGTCCTCTGCCGGCCATCTCTCGGTAGTTTGTTCATGCACCACTAGATCGAGCAGTCATCTACGAGATGCGTTGACAACCAGCCGCCAGCATCCGCAAACACGTTGTCATTCCCTTCCATAACTTTCGTCGTCCTGAACTTTTGCAGGATAGCAACAATTATGATGAATATACGAGCGGTATCGAAGTGCACCGGCGAGCGATCCTGGAGCTTTTCAAGGTCATCCAGTATCCAGAGTGGCCAAACAGTGTCGGTCCAGAGTTTCGAATCGATTTTCTCGCGATCAGGAATGGCCTTGCGTTGGAACATTTATCCGCTGGGTTGCCATCGTGTCGAGAAACATCCAAATCTGCCGTGGAGACGTGCCCGATCTGAGTGAGCATTTCCGTGACCCACCGTCTTCAATGTCATTGGCCTGAATGACTAGGCGGGCCGTTAAAAGTCCTGGCTCCACAGTCACCGACTGAGGTTCAAGCATCAACTCCACTTCTTGGAACAGGAACGGCCCAAAGCCCGATCGATGTCATCGGACATACCGATTCGCAAGTATGTACACAGCTATCCCGGGCCAAGAGTCAGCATGCTTTGAAGGCGCATCCCCACTCTCAATAGTGCAAGGCGAACTCACAAGTCCGGCTATGGACCGTTGTTCTCCGTCGACATGAGGCAATGTCGAGTCCAGATGCTTCAGGCTCCGTGGAGTGTGCCACGCCGCTCATCTAGATCTTTGGATCCCAAATCCAAGTTGCTGGTGCGAATGTACGGCGTAGCGAGGATGAACCTGCAACAACACGCGCCAGCGTTGAGGCAAAGTGTGGAGAAATTATGTGAGCCCGCACCAAGGTTACATTATCTGGGCTTGGGCGGAGCTTGGTCGCAACACGCGCGACGCTTGGCTACGAGAATTTTCCAAGGTCCATTGGTCGGTCAAATTCCGGAGGTCCGCTGCTGACGCACGTGAGCGCTTTCAGGCCCTCGCTCTAGCTTCATTTGCGCTAGTTCTGACCATCCACTGTCGATTCTCACTTCACCAGGACTACGTCAATGGCTTGGACCTGTGCGCTAGCGGCTGTGCAGCGGCTTAAAAACGCAACACCAACCTTGCGCAGCCGGGTAAAGCGCCATACAAGCCATGCAAGCCATGCAAGCCTTGGTGCCGGCGACCTGTGGACCAACCGCATCAAGCATGGCAAAACGGGAATCCTGAAGAACGCATAGGCGCATCAGAAGGGAACGCACCCAAGATCCAGCACTATTGAACGCGTTGTGTCGAGTGATCATTATTGACTGCATGAGAATGGTAAGATTCAAGCCTTGGCCGCGTGGTGTAGTGCAGGGAGGCGTTTTGCTCATGTTATGCATCTGATTGTCGCCCCCATGGGGACCAATGGTGGCATTATTTTCAGTGGAGATGGTGGATCTTCAAGAGAATTTGCAGGTTATCTCCGCATGGGGTATATCAACTAACAGCATAACAGCGGGGCTATCTTTCATCAACCGGGGCGTAGTAGCGCGAATCCTTGTGTTTGTCCAGCTTGCGCTCGGACCCTGTTCTCCATGGTGCCCCGAATACACGGTTGGGAACCTGCCTCGAGGTACTTATTGTGCCCTGCTCGCCGCCTGATTCTTCGTTGATCCGCTACTCACCGCTCTCTCCACACAATCGTGTCCTCAGAGCTGCTAGACACCATGGCAGAAAAGGACATCGACACCATCAATGACCAGGAGTCGCCGCTGTATGGCGCTCTTCACAACAACGAGAAGCTGACGGAGAAGGTGGACCAGACCGCGCACACGGAGCTGGTCGACAACACTGCCCGTCGGTCGTCAGTTGCTATGAACATTGTCGAGAACCCTCTGCAGGTAAGTCAGATTCTCGTGATCCACAAGTGTTTTGCTAACCTTCTCCCTCACAGCGTGGCTCGCGGGAAGCTGTCGTTGCCGATGCGCGTGCATTCGCCGAATCCAATGGCATGGCCGACCAAGCCTCGCTCTTTGGCCGTGCTGCCCTGGTTGCTCGCGACCCCAAGCGATTCGAGATGCTCTCCGAGCTGAACCAGGAAGAGCGCGATGCGCTGATCTACGAGCGTGACCACAAGTGGCATGGACCCAAGATGCTGTGGTATTCGATCGGACTCTGTGCTATTGGTGCCGCCACGCAAGGATGGGATCAGACCGGTTCCAACGGCGCCAACTTGTCCTTTCCCCAAGAATTCGGTATTAGCGGCAAAGGTCACGACGAGTGGATTGTCGGACTGATCAACTCCATTATCTTCTTGACCGCTGGTCTGATGTGAGTGCATGCAGCTTTTTCACGGTTGTAGGGTTAAACGCTTGGTCTGTCGGTGCTCGCATTGCCTACACTTGCGCAGTACACTGTGCTGATGTGTCCGCCCCTGCTCCGTTTTTCGCAATTCTTTGATCGTGTGCTGACCTGAACCACAGTGGTGCCTTCATAGTCGACCCTCTCAATAAGTGGTTCGGCCGACGCGGTGAGATCTTCATCACTGCTCTCTGTCTTACCGCTACACCAATCGGCTCCGGTTTTGCAAAGTCATGGCAAGGGCTCTTCGCTGCTCGCTTCATCATGGGCATCGGCATCGGCGCGAAGAATGCGACTGTACCTATCTACTCGGCTGAAATGGCGCCTGCTCGCATTCGAGGCGCTCTGGTGATGTTCTGGCAATTGTGGGTCGTCATCGGTAAGAAAAGCTTCCTTGGCCATACCAAGCACATACTAAACTTTGGCTTCAGGCATTTTCTTGGGCTTCTGTGCCAACGTCATCGTCAAAGACACCGGCGACATCGCTTGGCGTCTTCAGCTTGGCTCCGCGTTCATTCCCTCGTTCATCCTGGGTGTGGGTATCTACTTCTGCCCGGAGTCACCTCGATGGCTTATGAAGAACAACCGCAATGCGCAAGGTTTCGAGTCCATGGTTGCATTGCGCGACCACCCCATCATTGCCGCTAGGGATTACTACTACTCTTTCGTCATCTACGAGGAGGAAAAGAAGGTTGCAGTCGGCTCGACCTATTTCACGCGCATGTGGGACTGCTTCCGCATCCCTAGGATCCGGCGCGCCAACTATGGTGCTTCTACCGTCATGATTGCGCAACAGATGTGTGGTATCAACAGTAAGTGGATTGCAACAGATGATCTGCTATCGACATCTCTAACTAACCCCGTGCAGTTATCTCCTTCTACAGCTCGACCATTTTCGAGAATGTCGGTTACACCGGGACACAGGCCCTGTACGCTTCTCTCGGATACGGCGCTGTCCAGGTCGTTTTCACGATTCCCACCTTGTTCCTCATCGACACCAAGGGCCGCCGAACGCTCACCATGATCACCTTCCCGCTCATGTGCCTCTTCCTCCTGGCCGCGGGTCTTTCGCTCCTCATGCCCAATACCGAATCGCGCGGCGCCCAGATCGGCCCCGTCGTGCTCTTCGTTTACCTCTTCACCATCTGCTACTCCCTCGGCGAAGGTCCTGTCGCCTTCCAGTACTCGGCGGAAGTCTTCCCGACCATCCAGCGCGAGCAGGGTATGGCCTGGGCCGTGTGCATCAACAACACCTTCGCTGGCGTGCTCTCGCTCACGTTCCCGCGCATGAAGACCGTCATGACGCCCACGGGCGCCTTCGGCTTCTACGCCGGCCTGAACCTGATCGCGTGGTTCATGATCTTCTGCTTCGTGCGCGAGACCAAGCAGCTCACGCTCGAGGAGCTCGATCAGGTCTTCTCGGTCCCTACGAAGACGTTCATCGGGTATGAGCTCAAGTACATGGTACCGTACTGGTGCAAGCGCTGGCTCCTCTGGCAGCGCAGCACGCCCAAGCCTGCTCCCATCATTGAGAAGGCCGACCATACTGAGACTGTGCCCGCTGCTTAGGCGCGCTGGGTGGTCCATCTCTACGAATGCGAAGTCTGCGGTCACGCGGCTTATGGACGGATGTGGTAATTGCGGGGGAGTGCATGGAGAAGCATCCGGTTTTTCGCTCCCGCTGCGGACATGATAATGCACCTTTATGATTCTCATACCCTTGATCTTGGATCATTACACGCTGTGTTGCACGCGTGCTATATATTTGAATGTAAATTCAATGTCACGAATACACGCCCTCTACGTCTCCTGTGTCTGTAGAACTAACTGTGAGACTTCTGTCGTCCTCGCTTCTGCGGGTATCCTTCCGCCTTTCAAGCTGCGCGTGATGTCCTTTCCAGTCGTGGTCTTAGGTGAGATAGCATCCATATTTGCTACCGTTCCTTGGTTGCTGTGTCTCGCATGATCTGTTCAGGTAAACAATAAAAGAAAACCTCAGTGTTAACATCCACGTCCTACGCCCTTGCTACACGGATTTTCTTTTCATCTGAACATGGTATTTTAGTACGCTTTTTGATCATAGAAGTACTGTGTTGTTATTGATTGACGTTTAAGGGCTTCGAAAGCAACGAGCTGGTCGGTACAAATTGAGTTCTCTCACACGCGTTCTACTGCGGCTTGACCAAGGTTGACGGTGTTGCTATTCTACATGTCGTATCTAGAGACAATGTGCAAAAGGACCTCAATGAGTAACTAAGAGTACAAACCGTAATTACAAAAAGTGTGATATATATATCGCATAATCTATCTGGGTCGTTGGTTCTGCGCCCTTATCGCGCCCTCATCTTGCGTTTTGTTTCGGTGCGCCCTTCTGTTACGTAATCATCGCGTCTCTTAACTGTTGTGTGTCGCATGATCTATTCAGGCCGTTGAAGACGGCAAAAGAAAACCTTGCAACCCTCGCATAATCTTTTTAGGTCGTTGACGACAATGAAAGAGAAGCTTTACTAGTCTGTCACACGATCGCACATCTGGCAACGCTGATGCGCACCTTGCCCGGTTAGTTGGTTTGGACAGTCTGCATTCGAGCAATACACGGCGTAGTTGTCTAGAAGGGCTGTTGCCTGCTTTGCGAAGCACTTGCAGCAAAGCCATTTCGAGGGTTTCGGGGCCGATGGTGTGCGGGAGAAGGGGTTGTGCATGGCGTAGGAGAAGGGTGTTTGGTTCTGGGTAGGTTTTGGAGTAGGTTCTGGAGTAGGTTCTGGAGTATTAAGCACGGTATTGGAAAGTGAGGTGCCTGGATTTAGGGTGTTGTATATGGGCAAAGAGATGGGCGGGTTTAGAATGATGGGGAATGGAAAAATCGGTATTGAAGGAGAATGAATCTTCTTTGCTGTGCGGGGAGGATTTTTGACGTTGCCGATTAATTATGATGTTACATCCGCGAACTGCGGGACGTTTTTCGTGAAGCTTCTGTAATCCAAGAAAGGAGCACATAGTTCTAGCTGGACACGCACTTAGGCGTGCAAGGCATATCAAGATGTACCAGCGCATGAATCAGCTCGTCGCTGTGTCCTTGCTGGGGATGGCACCGAGGACGTAAATTCGGTATGTACACAAGGATCAGACACGCCAGCTGGCCAGCAAACTTCACAGCCGCCGCACCAGTGACTTCACCCTCCCAGTGACACCCTCAAGTCCCGTCACATCCCTTACTCTACAACCTCACCTCGCCAGCACGTATGTAAATGCCCCAACTCCTCAACTCAAATTGCACCGTGACAATTAACCACCGCATCAAATCTAAGTTACGCACGCGAATAATTCTCTACAACCTAAATCTCTACAATGCCAACATCAAACACAGAAAACCCCAGCACACCCCAGCACACCCCATCCATGGGACCCACCGAATAAATGGAGGTGCCACCTGTGCGGACAGGCTAATCCGCCACAACAGGGTAGCGAGCCAGCGATGTGCGTTCTGAATCTGTGTAGGCATCTTTGGTGTGGGACTGTACGACTTCGGAGGGAGGGGCTGGGGTGGTGATCGGGGTGGATACGACGGCGGGAGCTCAGGCATAGAGGTGGAGGTGGCACCTCTGCGGACAGGCTAATCCGCCACCACAGGGCAGCGAGCCGGCGACGTATATAATGAATCAGTGTAGGCGTCTTTGGTGTGGGGATTGTACGACTTGGGAGGGAGGACTGGGGCGTTGATCGGTGTGGACACCATGTCTCGGCAGTCAGTGCGCAACAGCACTCAATGCGCAACCCCACGTGATCGCGCACCTACTTTGACGCGCCACAGCTCCACTAGTAACGTACTTCACAAGCGAGCTGACCACACAGGCGAGCTAATCACTCCATTTTACTAGTTAAATCCTGATTTTTGCACCCCTGTTAACTCTCTTAATACTTATTAATAAATTTTAAAACTGTATATACTAGGTTGCATCGATATAAATATTCTATAATAATAATTACTAAGCTCTAACCTAAAAGAATTAGAAGTTATTTAATAGTTACTAAACTATAGGGGTTATTCGTCCCCCAAATTCTATATCTCTATAACTATATATACTAGGACTATAGAAATTTGATACCTTTATCTTTATATTTATAATATTAGTGCTAGGATCCACGATCTAACATCAGGACAGCGAACCATTTTTGTTACAATCACGAACCCCACAGGAACAATAGAACCAGACAATTACGCCAAGAGAGTTATTGTTAGCGAAATGACCGCGCTGGAGGAACATACAGTAGCGCAAGACAGCTTAGGTTAGTAATTACGTAATAAAGTCCTATATAAGCAAGAAGTCCTGCATAAAGGTCAGGGCTATAGTAAGTCCTAAGGACTACTTTTAGGAGAGAGATCTTAGCAGGACTATAATAGTAATTTTAATAATAATAAGAACTAAAATAAATAGTATATAGTTTAATAATTTCTCTATACTTCTCCTACTTCTTATAATTAACTTAACACACTACGAGTATATCTCTTATAATAGATTAGTAAATCTCTTTGTTACGAACCAGAAGCAAGATAACGAGAGATAGGTGCTTATAAGGATAGACGGCTAAGGAACGGATTAACAAGTACGCTAAAGAGCTAGCCTTAGGGTTACGTAACTACTTAGTAGATTAGTAGTACTAATCAACTAAGCAAGGCACGTAATTACTTAGTTAATTAGTAGTGCTAAGTAACTAAGCAAGTAGGGTATATTTACACAGTACAGTTTCCTAGTATACGCTCCTTATAGTTAACTTATATATCTTCTATGTAAGTATGTTTTACTATATAAACTAATAGTTATCTTATTTATTATAAGATTAAATTATCTAGCACGCGCTAAGTATTGCATTAACTTATATTATTAAATAATCTATAAAGTACTATAATACCTTACTACCCTAATTTAGATTAGAACAAGGTGTAAGCGCCTTATAATACTTTAACTATCCTATAGTATAATAGTAAGACCTAGTTTAACCACCTTAGCCTAGGCGTATAAAGAGAAGACGCTAAGAGAGCTAGTTACTAAATAAGTAGCTTAAATAGCCTAGCTTTAGGAAATTATTAATTAGATAAATAAATAAATAAATAAGAAGATATAAGGCATTAACTAAAAGTTCTTAAGCCTAAACCCTATACTAGTAAGGGCCACCTAGGAACGTTCCTAACGTAAATAGAACTATTTATCCGCTATAACCTAGGGAGGTTTAAGATAAAATAAAACAAAATTCTAGTTACCTATATAAACATGCAGGATAAGGTAGCTATATAGGCTAGACTAATAATTAGTAACTTTCTTAAGCATGGTAAACTTAGGAATTATAATTTAAACGCTACTAAAGATATCTTTAAGAACTAAGAGTCTTTTTATAAAGTTATAAAAGAAATATTTATTATAATTAATAAAGAATACTAAGCTAAAATACACCTCTAGCGCCTATATTAAGAAAAATTAGTAGTCCTTTACACCTTAAAGTTTAAATAGATTATAGCGAAACTTAATAAATAGGAAGAAGCCCTACTTATAATCGCCTATTATAATAGTTTAAAAGAAATAGTTAAGGACAAACTAGTCTACTAAGGAAAAGCAGATAATCTAGAGAAGCTTATAAATAATACTATTAAAGTAGATAATCGCCTGTACGAGCGAAAGATAGAAAAATAGCTTAGTACCTAACTACTCTCTAGAAAAGAAAATAGCATCCGACTTATAATAAGGAACAGAAATAGGAACGTTGTTATAACTAATAAAGCCTAGTAGTATAAAAAGAAAAATAGTAAAGGAAAGTAACTATATAAGCTAAAGAAAGGCTACTAAGGTAAGAATAGTATTTTATAGGAAAAGTAAAAGTAAAGATTTAAGAATAAAGCCTATCTTTAGTATAGAGAATAGGGCCACTTCGTACAAGACTACTTAAAAATAAAGACTAAGTTTAGCACGACTAGCCTCTTACACGTAATAATAGCTACCCTCACCCTAGTAGAAGACGAGGAAATAGACCTTATATAAGAAATCTCTAAACTACTAGCTAAGTAGATGGAGGAGCGAAAGGTCCTACAGGAATATAATATTTTTAGTTATTTAGTAGAAGACGTTTATTAAATATATAGTAATAAGCTACACTATTTATCCTAATATAAGATAAAAGTGGCTATTTAAGGACCCTATACGTGGGATGCCTATTAGCTTACTAAGAAGCTATAAGGCCTTCTAGAGCATTACCTACGTTAGGTTATAATACTAGAATAATATAAACGCGCTAAATAGTAGTAATATACGTATAAAGGACATTAATAGTACTTTAAGGCTTAAGTTAAGACTACTTATTTCTTAGGAGACTTAGATTATCGTTAACTAAAGAAGAGTTAATATAACGTACCTAATAACGACTATAAACACTATCCTATATACTAGACTAAGTACTATAAGTAGAATAGATAGCACTAATATTTTAATAATAACTACAAGCTTTACTAATAGTAGAAGTTTAAGATAGGCTAGTTCCCCTAGGGCCTAGACCCTCGAGACCTTAATACGATAATAGGGAACACGTAGCTAGGAAAAGATATATATTATATATTAACCCTATAAAACTAGTGTTATTTATAGTACTTTATATACCTAAGCCTACAGGAAGAAGTAGCTTCTTCTAATAACTACCTAGGATATAACGCACTGGCCTAGAACAAGTGCCTTACTCTAAATTACTTATAGTATAGGATACTAGGAGTATATAAATCTAATAAGATTAGAGAGACCTATACCTTATATTAATAATAATATAAATAGTATAGGATTTAGGAGATCTTAAAATTGGCATAAGTTAAGGACTAGATTTAGGAGGCTATAGAGGGTTAGTTAGAGGATTTAAAAAACTAGATTATTACTAGGCAACGAGCCACACTAGTAATAGTATAATTATTATAGCTTATTAAGTAGACACTCGCTAAGTCGAGAAGTGCTTAATTAAGGATATTATAGTATACAGGCATTATATTATAGCACTTATTAACCTAAAGATAAACGCGTGTCTAATTACTCTATAAATGGTTAAGAAATATAATATACTATATTATAATAAGAAAATACTACTATAAATAGGACTTGGGGATAAGACCTAATTATAAAGATATAGTAAAGGTTAGCTACGCCTAGGGACAGCACTGGTATAAGTTAATATAGAAGGCCTAGAAAGCTAACATGTTTTTACTATTATAAAGATAGGAGATATTAAAGCTATTATAAGATATAAATAGCTAAAATAGTATAATCTAGAAATAGATTAGCGCAAGAGAATAATTCTACCCTAAAATATACTAAAAATAGCTTAGGACAAGTCCCGGCGAAAAGAAACTCTCTAGAAACCTTAGGCAAGGAAGGAGAACCAACTATTTATAATATAAGAAATATTAGTTTATAAGATAGACAGGATTTTAAAGTAGCGCCTAAGATAGGTGCACTATATATAGGTCTAGGAGGCTAAAATAGTTCGTAATAATTTAAGTCTACTAAAAGAATATAAAGAATTTGTAGACCTATTTAAGGAATATAATAAGACTATCTTACCTAAACATAAGGAGTAGGATTACGAGATACTACTAATAAAGAAAGCTAAGCTATAGCTAAAGCGCCTAAGGCCCCTTACTTATAAATTAAAAAAAAAGTTAAAAGAGCTAATATAGAAGAACCTACGCTCTAGGAAATAGCGGCCTAGTTAGAACCCTATAGCCTTCCCTATAATCTTTGTTCGTAAGAAAGACGGTGTAACAGGAACAATCGCTCGTCGACACGAGAACCCTTGGCCAGTCAAGACAGGATTCGAGATCATCCGAAAACCGACACTCATCCGTATCGGACCAATTTCGGATCTATCAGACCGATGGGGAACTACGGATCCGATTCGGACCTATTTCGGATCCATCAGACCGACGGTCAACCTATGGCAGATATGTGCTAGCTAGCCATCTGGGAAGAGGTGTATTTAGAGGAGCTTAGGGCCTTTATAGTTTAGTACCTTTTCTATATCCTTTCGTACTAGGCCTATAGGCACTTAATTCATTCGAGGCTACTTTCTTATACACGCACTCCCATATGCCTCTGCCAGGAGATACGCCAATATCGATCCTTTAAGTGACCTGCGCCGATACAGACGGCTGGCTACAACTCTATATAGATTATAAATAGCTAAACGCCGTAACTATAAAAATCTACTACTTATTACTATTAATAATAGAGCTTATAGATCGACTCTAAGGAGCTAAGTAGTTTACGAAATTTAACGTCTAGGATAGATTCTATAGGATTTAAATTATAAAAGGTTATAAGTAGAAAATAGCTTTCCGCACGCGATATAGCCTCTTTAAGTATATAATTATACTAATAGGACTAATAAACGCCCTAGCAACCTTTTAAGAGCTAATAAACTAAGTATTATATAAATACTTAGATATATTCTGTACGGCATACCTTAATAATACACTAGTATATTTAAGTAGAACCCTAGAAGAGCATAAAAAATATATCTATAAAGTATTATAAAAGCTATAAGAGTATTAATTACTCATATATCCTAAAAAGTGTAAATTCTATGTTACTAAGACAGAATATCTAGGATTTGTGATACCCTAGGAAGGCGTTCAAATAGACCTAAAAAAGATTATAATAATAGAAGAATAGCCACTGCTAGAATTAGTAAAGGATATTTAATCCTTTTCAGGCTTTATTAACTTCTATTATAAATTTATTAGGAACTATTCTAAGGTCACCGCCCTACTAATAGAGCTTATAAAGACAGGAAAATGGCGACCCCTATAAAAGGTAGAAGAAAGGGCTTTTAAATAGTTAAAGCACCTATTCCTAACAGCACCCTTATTATAGATATATAACCTAGAGTAGTAATATTATATCTACACGAACGCATTAGACTACGCGTTAGGGGCCGTACTATTATAAAAATATAATAATAAGAAGTAGAGACTAGTCTTCTATTATATAAAAAAGCTCTTAGGGGCAAAGCTTAATTACAAGACGTATAATAAAGAACTACTAGTAATTATTAACTATTTTAAGTAATAGAAAGCGTAGCTTAAAGGATCTAAATACTAAATAAAGGTATTTTTTAATTACCTTAATCTTACGCGCTTCATGACGACTAAGAAGCTTAATTAATAATAAGCTAGGTAGTCTAAATAGATAGCAAAGTTTAACTTTTATATTATATATTTACTAAGAAATATAAATACTGCAGTAAACGCGCTTAGCAAATAATTAAACCTTATAAAAGAAGATAATAGAGGTAACTATATTATAATCTTAACCTATGCGAAGGACAGAACCTTTTACTATAATAAAATATAGCTCGCGCTAGCACTACAGGTGCGACGCGTAGACTTCGCCTATTACGGACTAATTATAGAAGGGACACATGATTACGAGAGGCTTATAAATAAAGACTATTAAGCATATAATCTTTATAAAGCTATAAGATTAATAATATAAAATTATTAAAACTATATCTGGATTAGCAAGCAAGTGGCCCCGTAGTTAATTAAAAAACTATATAAAAATAAAGACTAGGGATACCTAAAAATAGCTAAAATAACGCGTTAGATCGCGAACGAATATACTATTCTTAGGCTACGTTAGGCAGTATAAAAGGTACTAGGTAATTATTTAGCTTGCTATAAGAACAAGCTTAAGAGATATAAGTCCTATAGCCTTTTACAGCTATTATAATCGCCCCTAAGACTATAGTCTAATATAACTATAGATTTTATTATGAAATTACTAGCATCGTTAGTACTAGGGAATAAGGAACCCTATAACTTAATTTTAATTATAATTTATTAACTAACTAAGGAGTTAAGATTCGTGCTAATTAGAAAAGCTATATTAGCGGAAGAATTAGCCTATATAATAGAACAAGAGCTAATATCGTAGGTTAGATAACTAAATAAGCTTATTATAGGCAGGGCTAAGATATTTATATTATTGTATTAGACTACGTTTATGGCTAAATTAGTAATTAAGTATAAGCTTACAACAAGCTTCCACCCCAAGATAAATAGCTAAACTAAGTAAATAAATTAGACGTTAAAATAGTACCTTTAGATATATATAAATAAGTTTTAAGATAATTAGGTTAAGCTACTACTAATAGCCTAGCTAGCATATAATAGCGCAAGATCGGCGACTATAGGGTACTCGCTATACTACGCTAATTATAGGTGTAAGCCAATAACTTACTAAGATCTACTAGATATTAAAAGCATTATAAAGGACGTAGCTAATAAAGCGAAACTTATATAAAACCTACACGAAATACTACGTAAGAATATTATACAACGTAATAAGTAAATAGTAAAATAAGTAATAAAAAAAATTAAAGGACTAACTTTTAAAAAGGGGGATAGAGCCCTCCTCTCGCGAAATTTTTTTAGGATAATAAGGTTAAGTAAAAAAACTAAATAACTTTTAAAAAGGACTATTTAAGATTTAAGAAGTTAGAGGACTAGTTAATTTTAAACTATAATTACTTATAAATACAGGTATACACCTAGTCTTCTATAAGTTATTATTAGAACTAGCACTACTAAACGTTAAATTAGAATTATATTTAAAACTTAAGGACGAAGAATATATGGTTAAGGCAATTAAGAATCTATAAAAATTTAAACGTTAGTATAAGTACCTAGTAAAATAGGAAGGATAGCTAGAAAGCTATAATATATAAAAACTAGTAAAAAACCTTACTAACATAAAGCTACCCTAAACAGGTTCTATAAAGAACACCCGGACACCCCGCACCCTAAGAGGGCCTAGGATGCTAAAGATAGCGGGTTATCCTAGAAGTTAGGAGGGAGCTCCTCTATAGCTAACTAAATAAACAGGGTAAATTTAGCCAGGCTATTTAGCAAAGAGGGCTAAAGCAGGTCCCCCTTTAATTCCTTTAAAATAGCGCTTTTAATAGTAATCGCCTTTTTAGTACGCTTTATATTTAATACTAATTATTTAGCTAAGTACTTTTCTTTCACGCGTACTACGCGTATAGCCTTAAAAGCTATATTTTACTTTTTTTATACTTTTAAAATTTACGTATTTAACTTTCGCTTTTTAGTAACTAAATAAAAAAATTTATTATAAGTAATAGCTACATTACACTTCGCGCCCCTTTTTGGGCACTTATTATACTTTCTTAAATAAACTAAAACCTTATGAACCCGCGAGTAGGTTTAGTAATTAAAATATTTTAATACTATAACGCTTCTATACGCCTTAATAGTAAATATAAGTTTATAATAATAATAGATGTTAGTTATTTAGTTAGTAGGCATAATTCTTCGCGGGCAAAGACTAAGAAGGGGAGGATAGTATTATAAACTAAAAGTAAGATAATAAGAGATAGGCACTTATAAGGATAAATAGTAAAAAAAAAAATAGGTTAATAAGTACGCTAAAGAGCTAGCCTTAGAGTTACGTAACTACTTAGTAGATTAGTAGTACTAAGTAACTAAGCAAGGCACGTAATTACTTAGTTAATTAGTAGTGCTAAGTAACTAAGCAAGTAGGGTATATTTACACAGGACAGTTTCCTATTATACGCTCCTTATAGTTAACTTATATATCTTTTATGCAAGTACGTTCTCTTATATAGACTAATAGTTATCTTATTTATTATAAGATTAGATTATCTAGCACGCACTAAGTATCGCATTAACTTATACTATTAAATAATCTATAAAGTACCACGATACCTTACTGCCCTAACCTAGATTAGAACAATGCGTGAGCGCTTCATAACACTCTTAGTTAGTTATTTTATAGTTTATTATAGAATTAGATTATTCCTAAACCTATTTTATAGCTATTACTAGCTTTTAACTACTAAATATCTGTAAGGCACTTTACCCTTAATCTATTTTCTCTTAACCTAGAATAGGCTTAGGTACGTAGAACCCTTGTAATAATTTTGTACTTAGTTATAACGCGTACACGTAGAGACACCCTTGTCTTCGCTTGCCGCGTTGTTAGCGCTTACGAAGTCTTGTGACTGCTCTCTAGAGAGCAACCTGGAGAGAGCGCTCTAGGGAGAGTGCTCGCCAGCGAGCAGTCTAGGACTGGTACATAGGAACACTAAAGATAGACTCTCTATCTTCGTGTTTAATCTTATTTATTAACCTATTATTTAGATTATACTTAAATATTATTAATTTATTTATAACTGCGTATTACTTTTAATACTAATATATTATTAATATATATAAGCTATTAATAACCCCTTTCTTACTTTACTAGTTGTCCGATTATATGGCCTCTATCTGTTGTGGATATGAGGCTGGAGCACTCTCTCTTTTGTACTATTCTAAATAGGGCTAGCGCTGCAGCGGCACTTATTTGGAGCCTCGCACACATCTGCATTCCAGACACAGACAGAACACGAACATCATTAATTAATTATTATATCCATTAAATTCTTATTATTGCATTATCTCAAAGTAATAGAACACTATTAAATCTAATAATTAAGAGTCTCACTACCTTAACTAAACCTTAAGAAAGGATAATGTCGCTGTTAACACTCCGCGACTTAATAATTATATTAACTAATTACACTAACTACACACTATAGCTGCTGCAGCTAAAAGCGCGATGCGAACTAATAGATATATGGCCTATTATTAACCTAGATAGAGCCAAACTCCCACGCAAAAGGCCGACACCGCCATTACCGCCAGAAATAGCGAGTTACCAACCGATTATCCGCGTAAACGACGACAATCAACAGAACCCTCTAACACGCCTAATTAGAGCTATCAAATTTAGGACTTAAGGCATATAAGGAGGATATTAAGTTCTATAAGATACAGCTTAAAGACTATAAGATAAAGGACAAGGAATACCGCGAGGAGAGATCAAGTCTTAAGAAAGTAGTTATCTATATCTAATCTACTATGTCGCCACACCTGCAACGCAACTGCTACAAGCCTAAAAAGCAAATTTAGCAATAGATTACGTCTCTAACACAGACCGTAGGCGTTAATAAAGAAGACGAGCGGGATAGAGCAAGAGCACGATACTTATAGGCCCTTAAGCCAATAAGACAACCCTTAAACTAGGATACCTGGCTAACTAAGTATAATCAGGCAGCTATAGAAGTAGAGACAAATAATATTACTAAAGTATAATTAATCTATAATACTATAAAGGACTTCCTAACTGCGATTATAAAGGCTGCTCCCACTTAGGGTGTGTCCTTTCAAGAAACTGGACGCCGAGACGCAGATATGACAAGGAAGGAGATAATAAAACGCTTCTAAGAACATATAGCAATACTCCACCCGATTAAGGGCAAACAGCATAGGGGCGCCTTTGCTACTAGTAAGCTATCTCTCGCTGCTAGTGGTGCATCCACCCCAGGCACTAACAGGGACGCCTCTTACGCTGCCGAAGACGCGCCATCTTCTACGAATAACTAACGTGGACGGGGGAGACCTCGACAAAAACGATCCTTTAGTCAAAGCACCATATCTAAGCAGTCTTTAATAGAGGATATAATAATAGTTAAAGGCAAAAAATGCCCTGCTTGTAAATAAAGGCATAGTCTAAAAGACTGCTTCTACGCATATCCAGATCATGCACTAGAGTGGTTTAGGCCACGACCTGGCTTTGTAGATATAGTACAATATAGAATCTAAAATAATTTACATCTACAAGATGAGATGAGGAAGGTGAAAAGACTAAAGTCTTAAATACTTAGAATTAAATTATTACATACTCCCACTCTAACTCGAATTACTAAGGCTAATAATAAGTGACTAGACGGACGCAAGATTACTAAAATCCTAGCGAGCTTCTAAGCCGCATCCTTCTACAATAAATTAAACACGTACCTATTGCGATGCTTAGCTATACTCGATTTAGGCACAACCTGCTATATCTTTAACAACATTAATTACTTTATCTTATACCGGCCACCGGCGTTAGGAGACTTTATATAGGCAGGGAATACACAAATATAGATCTAAGGATACAGGACTATTTATCTTAACGTATAAAGTGCAAGCAGCAATTAAATAATACGGCTAGATAATATTACCTATTACCCTAATTTGCTCTGCAACCTTATATCGTTTTAATTACTCCGGAGGCAAGGTCTTTGGTAGGATATAAGGGCAGACCTAACGACTCTAAAAAGAAGAGATAATACTATGCTAGCAGAACTTTAAGAGTTGCACGGATAGTAGGTGCTAGAACATAGAATAAGGCTAGTAGGTAGTATTCCTACTAATGCTGCGCACGCCACTCACAAGACTAACATACGCACTAAACGAAGACCGTAGAAGGCAGATACGTGGACCTGGTACTAACGATTAGGCTATCTAGGCCCTTAGGCCCTTAAACACCTCGTGCAGCAATCTAAGGGAGTAAGGATTAAAGGCCTCCCTACAGTTAAATATAACGCCTGCGGTAAAGCAAAACTAAAATAGCAAATACGCTGGCAAGCCAGGGAGCGAACTAAAGGCCCTGGCGAGCGAGTCGCAATAGACTTTTATAACTACGAAGTAGATAGCTTAATATAAGAGAAGAGCTAAATACTAATTACTAACTAATTCTCTAGCTTTGCATAGGACTACTACTTTAAGGATAACTGCCTAGCACGCTTAATTATTAAATTACTTAGCACCTTTATATAGTTTATAAAAGTATAATACAACATTATAGTGAAAGTAATTAAATCCAACAACAAGATCTTCTCTATTAAGGTAGATGTTAAGAAGTAGTGCTTAGCGTAAGGTATTAAGATTAAGCCTTTAGCACTAGATACTTAAGCATAAAATAGAGGAGCTAAACGCTTAGGGGGTGTAATTAAGGAGAAAGCGCGCGCGATGCGACTTAACTCTAACCTACTTTAGTAAATGTGGCCTAAGATTACCCAAGCCGCAGTCTACCTGTATAATTAAACGCCGAACTACGCCAATTGATGGCGATCTCTATATAAAGTGTTCTTTATAATAGTAGCCTTTTAGAACGGCATTATCACCTAACTAAAGAAGCCTAATTAAGCTTACTTAAAAGCCTATGGCTGCAAGACCTTTGCTATAACTAATAATACTAAACGTGGTAAGAGCAAGCTCCAGCGACTAGATCCTAAAGCATAGATAGGTTATTTGGTTAGCTACAAATTAACTAATATCTAGAGAATATGGATTCCCTCTCTAGCAAAGACAATTAGTACTTGCGATGTAATTTTCGACGAGGATACTATGTTCTTAGGTAAAACTAAAGACCTAGTAGACAACCTCATGCACAACACATTAGAAGAAATAGTGGCCTAGGTGCGATTAGTAAAGCTACCTTCTTTACCTTAACAAGAGTAAGCCACCGAGTCCTTCTTTAAGGATAAGATAATTAGTGAAGCGCCAAAGGAAGAGGTTAAAAGCGCTCCTAAGTATAATTAAGGCAGGAGAGCTAGGTACAAATATCTAACGCCTCTATTAACACCGCTACTAGTAACACTCCTTGCACAACTAATAGCAGGAGGCGATTAAGCTAGACTACCCTAAAAGTTACAAACAAGATAGTTATAAATAAGCGCATAGGCCGCAGCCTTTATAGTAGGCACTAAAGCCAGCAGCAACAGCAAATACAAAGGCAAGATTCTTAATAAGGCGTAGCTTTGATAAATAATTATATTAAGCAAGAAGCTACATCGAAGCGTGCTTCTAAAGCCACCTACATGCCAAAGCAAGCTCGAAGATCACCCTCTTTATAATATATAAAAGGAAGCAGAACGTTCCCATCTATAGAGCTACAAGGAAATAAAGTCTTAGAGCGAGGTCGTAATAGCTCTAGTAAAAGCAGCAGGCCATTAAATCCTTAACTATATGTAGGTATACACCTATAAGTTTAATAAACACCATCAACTACAAAAGTGTAAGACAAGGCTAGTAGTGCGGGGCAATTAATAGCGGCACCTAACCTCGCAAGAAACCTACGCTACAATACTTATAAGACAATCCTTTTGCATGCTTATAGCGATTGCAGCTTAGTTCAACCTAGAGCTTATCTAATATAACATTACGAACGCGTTTGTTCACGCAAAGCTAGACAGAGAAATCTATATAAGAATGCCCCGCGGATACTCGCGAGCAGGCACAGTCCTTAAACTACATAAAGCACTATATAGACTGCGCATATCTCCACTACTCTAGCAAAGAGAGTTCACATCAACGCTCCGTAATATTAGCTTTAAAACAGTGCCCCACGAGCCATACTACCTTATTAAGGACGGCATTATTATCTTCTTTTATGTAGATAATCTTATTATTGCCTATTAGAAGAATCACGAGTCTGCAGCAAAAGTAGCTATTAAAAAAATAAGAACTAAATTTACCCTTACTAGCGGGAAAGACCTGTAATAGTTTCTAAGAATTAAAATTATTAAGGACCGCTTAAATAGAAAGATCTAGCTTTTATAAGCATTATACATTAACAAAATATCGCGCCTTATTAATTACTATAAAATTCGCCATAATACCCTGATGGGTTTAATTAAATTACTCCTAAGAACAGGACTAGCTAGCAAGAGTAAGATTAATTAATACTAGCGCAAAGTTAGATTAATTCTCTATGCTACAGTTATAACTTAACTAGATATCGCCTTTACAAGCTCTAGATTATCACGATTCTTATCTAACCCAAGCGAAGAGTATTAAGCGGCTACTAACTAAGTTCTCCTCTATCTTACTAATACTAAATTACTAGGTCTTTAGCTTAGGGGTGCAGATACTCTAGAAGTGGCAAGCGACGCATCCTTTATAGATAATATACTTAATCGCAAGAGTTTACAAGGATATATTATTAAGCTATTTAGCGGCCTAATTGCCTGGAAAGCAAGCAAGCAAGATACAGTTACTATATTAACAATAGAGGCCAAACTTCTAGCGCTTTTACAAGTGGCTAAGAAGGCTATCTTCACTTCACGATTACTCTAGGAGCTCCAGATCGCTATAAGCAATCACCTAATTATAATTAACTACGATAATTAATAAACTATTTACCTAATTACTAAAGAGATCGCAAAGCTGCAGACTAAGCTCCGCCATGTAAATATCCACAATTACTAGCTAAGATAAGAAGTCACACTTAGGAAAATTAAGATAGACTATTAACGCTTAGAGGACATAGTTGTAGATAGACTCACAAAGGCCTTACTAGTAAACAAATAGAGCAAGTTTCTAAATAAGCTAGGACTTAAAGATATATTAGACAAGATTACTAATTAAGAGGTTGCCCTACAGGATCTACAGCAGAGGATAAAGGCCTTTAAGTTAGAATAATAGACAGATAAATAATACGAAGGTCCAGCTTAAGGATAAGCCCAAGCTGAGGGGGTGTGTCCGATTATATGGCCTCTATCTGTTGTGGATATGAGGCTGGAGCACTCTCTCTTTTGTACTATTCTAAATAGGGCTAGCGCTGCAGCGGCACTTATTTGGAGCCTCGCACACATCTGCATTCCAGACACAGACAGAACACGAACATCATCAATCAATCATCACATCCATCAAATTCTCATCATTGCATTATCTCAAAGTGACAGAACACTATCAAATCTGACACTAGTACTCCTGCCTAAGAACTAACCTTAGCCTTATAAGGACTAGCTACCCCTTAGGGACTTAATAATTAGTATATTAAATTTTTAGATTTTATTAGTAAGAGTATTAAGGGAGTTAACCGGGGTGTCGAAACGAGGATTTAACTAGTAAAATGGAGTGATTAGCTCGCCTGTGTGATCAGCTCGCTTGTGAAGTACGTTACTAGTGGAGTTGTGGCGCGTCAAAGTACTCGCCCCACACGCTAAGGCTGGCGCCTTAGCCCTACTCAGCTCAACGCAACTTCTCGGCTCAACGCAACTTTTTGATCAGATTTTTCTCTACAATTCGAATATCAGCACCCCACCATGCCTATTTACTATGGGAATTCAGCAGATGTCGAGCTTCGTATTCAAGCCTGCCTTGATGACTTTTCTGGCGTTGAAAAGTTCAATATTGCTGCTGCGGCACGCGACTACTGTGTGCCGGTTACGCGACTTCGAGCGCGTATAAAAGGCAGAAGTAGCCGCCACGATCGCCCTGGTGCCAACCAAAGGCTCACAAAGGTGCAAGACGATACTCTGAAGCTCTATATACGCCGCTGCGACGATCTGGGCATGCCCTGCCTAATGCCGCAGCTCACAGGTGCTGCGCAGTTCCTTATTGATCGCGATCACCCAGATGGGCGCGCAGCTCCACTGGGCAAAGAATGGCTCACACGCTGGATAGAGCGCCACCCTGAGTGCCGTCGCATAAAGCAGAAGCCGCAGGATATCAATCGTACAGCGATGGCTACGTTCGAAGCCTACAGTCAGCATTTTACGCGCCTTAAGAAGGTGATGTACGATCACGGCATCACACCGACAGACACATACAATATGGATGAGACTGGCTTTCGCATAGGGATTGGCGGCAACCAATGGATAGTCACTATGGAGCTTAACCGCCCGCAGGTCTCTGCATAAGAGACCTCGCGCGATTATATTACCTCAATCGAATCGATATCCGGCGATGGTGAGCTGCTCGCACCGCTGCTCGTAGTGCAAGGCGTCAATCACCTAGAGAAATGGTACACAAACACCTCGCTCCCGGGGGATTATACGATCGCGACGTCAACATCAGGGTATGCCAATGACTCTATATCACTTGAGTGGGTAGAGTTCTTCGAAAAACAGACGCGCGCGCGTCAGAAGGGCGCCTATCGACTATTAATATTTGACGGATTTGGCAGCCACCTTACTATACCTATGGTCAAGTTCTGCGACGATCACAAGATCATTCCATTCACCCTACCTCCGCACGCATCACATCACCTACAGCCTCTTGACGTAGTGTGTTTTCAGCCATTAAAGCACAATCACAAGAAAGCTGTAGAGATGGCGACTAGAACTGGGTGTACGCATTTTGATAAGCTCGAGTTCCTACACGCCTATCACGGCATCAGGATGGCGACGTTCAAACAAGCTACTATACTCAGTGCCTGGGAGAAGACTGGCATCTTTCCCTACAACCCAGAAATCGTATATCAGAAGCTCCCATCGCGCGCAGCTCGGACGCCGCCACCTCAGGCTCAAAATCCATCACCT
>ML976732.1:78130-247723 GCA_010015655.1 Bimuria novae-zelandiae CBS 107.79
GTCAGCGACGCGCGACAAGCTATTGATCAACGTGTAGAGCTTGAGGCTGAGAAGATTGCCCGTAGGGCTGCTAAAAAGTTCAAAGCTGATCAGCTGCAAGCCTTACAGAGCCTCCCCCGACAGGTGCCATCACTCAGGGATATGACTGTTGATCCTACAGTACTCGCAACACCAAGTTCAGCCTATATTAGTCCGTATAATTGACCTTGGCGGCGTCAGCTTCTATAGAAATGTCGAATCAATACAAAAAGTTGCGTTGAGCCGAGAAGTTGCGTTGAGCTGAGTAGGGCTAAGGCGCCAGCCTTAGCGTGTGGGGCGAGTAGGTGCGCGATCACGCGGGGTTGCGCATTGAGTGCTGTTGCGCACTGACTGCCGAGACACGGTACGAGCGCGGGGGCTCAGGAGTACTCGTAAATTTTCCTAGGGAGTTCGGGAACATAGACGCCGATCTTCATTTTCCTTGTGTTCAACTACCGGAAGGTCTATTCACCCGAACGGCGGATCGGCGGCCATGCTCCCGAACTTCCTGGGAGACTGGAGCAGAGAAGTCTGTAGGAGCGCCCCACTCAGTGGGACGTCTTACCAACGACCGTTTGTGTTACAGAATAATCCGACACGATGGTACGCCTTGGTTTCACATTAGAAAAAGTCATGTGAATATTTCTGCTCAGTTGAACGCTCGAGCTCTCTCTGTTCTGGGAGAGAGCTGTTTTGATGGAAGTTGGTGGTCGAAGTAGTGCAGTGGATTAATCCTGAAGTTTTCAGGAATTATGTGCCTACAACTGTGTACTATGGCTAGTGCCTGAGGTGATTTTCAAGATTTCTTGACGCAAAGCCGTTTCACAAAATTCAGTAGTCAAACTGAGGCTGCCCTTGCCACGTAAAAGATACCTGATGAGGTAGTGCAGCACAGAGGGCAAACCTTCTGTGTTGGCTAACACGTCACATTCTACCTCACAATCTCGCTCCTTTGATGTTATCATCCTTTCGCGATGAAAAGTAATATCAATGGAAGTACATCTTCACACACCTTGTCATCAATACGATGATTATAAGGTGGGCGCGTAAAACCTTGCTACTCGTATACTGTCGCTATTATATCCCTGGGGACTCAATTAATTAAAACCACCGAAGAATTAATCTTGAACCCTCATACGAGTCATAGCTTCCTTAGGCACTCACCAACCCCGGTGCTCAGCGTTCCAACTTCCTGTACCCCGCCTTCCCGGGCGCTTCCGAGCCCCTGGCCTAGCTGGGTCTGCCACAAGTGCAGAAGGTAGAAGATCATCGCACGTGCAAAACGTTCGCCTCGACTCTAGCTGATCCGAGTGAACAGGCCCAACTCCCCCCAACAGGACGCGGAGCCGTCGATGTGCAGTTCACTATCTTGCAGACACCTCTGGTGCATGGAGTGTCCCACACTCGTTGAGCTCATGGAGCAAGATAGCTGTTGGGGTCTGGGGAGGTGGGCGTCAGGCAGAAGTGAAACGCCGGAGTGGTAGTGCGGATGGTGACAGTTGGTTAATGCAGGGGAAGCTTTCTCGTCTTCAGCGGTACCCACCATCAATGATAAACAATCGTATGCATCGTATACATCGTATGCGGTATCCTGGCTCTGAGGTCTTTTCTTACTACGGCACTGAGAAGGTATCACAAGGAAACGCGGCGTCTAACGTCTCGCTAGTACCCGTCCGTGTGGTATAGTTCGTCGACCGTTGGTGGACCTTCCCGGTGCGTGTAGTTGAGACGACCATGCTAAACGCTCCACTTGCCCGTTCCACTGCAATGGTTCTGTTCTCTGACGTCTGGAAAATACAGTAATATGTGTCGGATAATATTGAACCGAACTGCCGTGAGGCGGAGAAAGGCCGTGATTAGTAATTCGTGGTGATGATTATGTTCGTTAGAAGTCCGTGACATGTAGGGCGCGATTCATGTCAAGCCTCAGTACTGCACCATGTACCCTAGCTCACTCTGACCATGGATGCCTGGACTGTTCCGTCGATACCGTGCGCAGTTCATTGCCATATCCGTAACTTGTGTTCGCCAGACCTCGAAAGGCAGCTTTTTTCCAATGCTTCCCGTGATTACCGTGATTTCCCGCCCCGTCGAGATTTGGCTGAAGAGCACTTGCGCAGGGTCACAATGGGACTGCTTCCAATCCACGTTGAAAGCCTAAACACAAGTCAAACCAAACCACACATAAACCTTCGTTGCAGCCCTCCCTATCTTGGTAAACCGCCGATCTCTATAAATCGGTCCATTTCTGCAAATTGCACGTGCGGTCGATCTTTCTGGGACTACGAAAGCTACTGTGGTATCAGGCAGAGGTTTTGTACATTGTCAGTGCGCAGCAGGGGCCAGCTGGAACGTGCTGTGAATTAAATACACCAATCAACATACTAGTCTGTATAGTAATCTTTGTCACTTATTCCTTCTCCTGCGTATTCACCTAATCTTAATCCAATTGAGACAATTTGGAACTAGATCAAGGACTACATTGAGGCAAAGTATGGGGACGTACAGCTCTCATATGATCAGCTCCGAATCGCTGTACGAGAGGACTGGGAATCTATTACAAAGGAGCAGCTGAATGAGCAGATAGATAGCATGAAGGCGCGCTGTGAGGCTGTAATTGCTGCGCAAGGTGGATATACCAGGTTCTGATCATTAATAATCATGTATATTTCAGCCCCACCGCGCACTGACAATGTACAAAACTTCTGCCTGATACCACAGTACGGTCTCTGAAGCAGCGACGCAGGCACTGGCGACTTCTACTCCGTGCACGCGATTTCAGAGGCTACACACTCGTGCTTCTGAATATCGTCTCGGTAAGCAGTGATTGCGTCTCGATAATCACTGCTTGCGTCACGGACTGCTCCCCGAGCTCGCAATTTCCATTCGCCATTGGCGCCGGCGTTGTCACGGAACAGGAGCAGTACACACGAACAGGTGCACATTCCCATCGCGATCCCAAGTGAAGCTTGACAGCTTCATGCAGAGTCATCAGCGAGTGGACAGCCCCTGGACGTTTACAGAAAAGATAAATATCGCTAGCGCCCTTCAAAGGCTCACTTGGGATACGTTTCAGGATGCTTGGGGGTGCGGGGGTTTAGTATACCCCCAATGACAGCTACACGGACGACGGACCGACTGCGCTCGGACATCCGACGCTTCCTATGATGCCTGCTAACAGCCCTTTCGAAGTAGCAGTGTCCTTGCAACCCAACGTCCTGTGCGCGCAAACACCCCGTTTAGGCGTTTCAACATTCCGAGCTGCGGCGCCATGGCAAAGTTAAACGCCCAACTCGCAATGTTGGGACTCGTGGACGTTGAGAACTGTTGTCGAACACCTGTGCACGGCGACTCCCAGGCTGGGGCGCGAAGGATTCAAAAGGCTGGTAGCCAGCTGCTCTGGTCTTACGGTTCTTAATCAGTCCTCTTCTCCGTTGTCTTTTCAAGTGCATCTTACACAATGGACATTTCTAGTGTCCTATATGGCTCGGCTGACGTCAAGGTCCCTCCTCGCCCGGACATACATATCAATGAAGAGGAGGAACTCGCGAAGCCTAAGCCCAAGCCTCTGAGGGAGCCACGTCCAATAGGTGTCCAGGACGACGACATCGAAGAGAAAGCGTCTACTAAAGGATTCCACCCTGCGTTCGATTCTGAGGCCGACCAAGACCTTAAGTCAATACAGAACAAGCACCAGTCTTACGATCTTTCCGGTAGCGTTTTCCTTATTGCTGGCAACGGGAGAACACTGGAGTTGCCAATACCCTCGAATAGCGAAAATGACCCTCTGAACTGGAGCTGGTGGAAAACGGCGGGTGCAATATTCGCCGTGGGCTTCTACTCCTTCACAGCTCTTACTGCTGTGCAGGGAGTGAGCCTGATGCTGGAGGGGATTCAGACCGACTTTCCTGAAGAGGTGAGTTTCTAACACTAGCTTCCAGGATTGTTGAACACCGGATTCTGACACGTACGAATAGATGCAACAGCCTTGGCACGTCGAGACTTTGATTACTTGGCCTACCCTCTTTCAGGGAGTCGGATGTTTCCTCTGGGTACCGTTGAGCCTTGCTCTTGGAAGACGTCCTGTCTTGCTGCTTGCTGCACTGGTCGAGCTTCTTGCAACCCTCGGAGCTACCTCTGCGCAGAAATTTCATCAACTCTTGGGATTGAACTGCGTTATGGGATTGTGTGAAGGATTGTCGCTAAGCCTTGTAAGTCGAAGAGTTATCGCATCTTGATCTTGCAATTCTGACTCACCCATAGGCCTTCCTCATGATGATCGACATGACTTTCATTGCTAGGCGACCCATGGCTATCGCGGGCATGTGGGCAGTCGCAGGCTTCTTCGGCACGAGCTGCCTATCCTTGGTGCCTTTCCTGTCCGACTATGGAAAGGAGTGGCGACTCTTCTACGCGCGATGGTCCATTCTGGGGAGTCTCGCTCTGCTCACCGCCTACATCTGGTATCCGGAGACCTACTTCAAGCGACCTACCGTGGCCTTCGACGGCATGATACTCATGCAAAGTGCAACCGAGAAACTGACCATCTACGAAGACCTGGAAGCCAACTCCGAGATATACCGGGACCTGCCCAGTATCGATCCGAAGAAGCCAGGGTTGCTTCGTCGCCTGGGTCTTGCCCGCGCACCGTCTACGTCCTGGACAGCCATGGGCCGGTGCTACATACAAATGCTCTTTTGCCTCGTCAACCCGTTGCTATTCTGGGTTCTCATCGCTTCTGCGTTCAACAACGCCGGGATGATATTCATCGGTGCCACTTACGCGATAATACTAAGCGCGCCACCATATGATCTGTCCACGTCGTTGGTACCCATCGGCAATGTATCCTCGGGCGCGGGAAGTCTTCTCAGCTATTTCGTTGCAGGCTATCTGCTGTGCCAGGTTCTTGCTCGTCTAGGCCGACGCAACGGAGGTGTGCGAGAAGCTGAACATTACCTGTTCGGCTACATTGCCCCCGTAATCTTCGGTGGTCTCAGTATGTAACACTCAGGCAAGAAGTAGATTTCCTGTCGCTGACTTTTTCCTCGCATAGGCACGCTCCTTTACGGCCTCGCAGTACACAACCAGTGGCACTACACTATGTTCTACTTAGCTTACGGTATCAACGGACTCTCCTTCGTCTCGTTCCAGATCGGAAACACCATGTGGGTGACGGAAGCCTTCCCCAGGTGGGCTGCACCCGCATTGGCAGTCGTCACCGGCGGTTGCTATTTGATGAGCTTCACACTAAGCTTCGCTCTCGCTCCTTGGATCGATGCGCACGGCTACCTTCTCGTGGGGATTGAGCTTACCCTCCTGCAAGCTGTGGGAGGCCTCATTGTTGTGCCTATTGCATTTTGGGGCAAGAGCGCGAGACAGAGAATCCATGGAAGATGGGCAAACGAACGGAGCGGTGCTCTGAGGCCATTGTAATATGCTAATACTTGTTCGATTTCGATGCTTCGCGAGCTTCTGGAAAGCTACGAGACTCTGCTTGCCCAAGTGTATACCACCTGTACCATAGCTGTTTTACTACTGTACGTTCCCTTTGTCTAGCGTTTCGTCTATCGTTTCATGTATTTCGTACGTAGTCACGACGCAGCGATGATCGCTCGTCCACTCATTAATTTTATAGTCCGGATACGCACTGGGTGCGCCCACAACTACGGCTTCCGAGCTTTTCACTTCAAGCTTGCTTGTCCCATAAATGTAATCTATTCGATCTTGTGGTTCCGGTTGGCCTTGCCAGTCGTCCTCGTTCTTTCGATAGATAGGCGACCAAGTGTTGCCGCTCACAGCCTTGGTATCTGCGTGCGCCTTGCGAAAGGAGTCAAAGAGTCCAGCATCAATAGGTATTCTTGACGTGGGCCAGTCTAAGGACTTCTCACAATGGTTCTCTTGATTCGCACATGTCCAGTCAAGGTGCGAGGGTGCGTAGAAGTCACCCACGAGCACGAAGGGTGTGCTCGAGTCGCGCAGCGACTTCGTTCCATCGATAATCTGCTTGATCTGAGCAGGACGACCTGCAGTGTCTTCGTCTGAGGTGATTTGCGCAGCGCTCTTATTCTCGAAACAGAAGCCATATGGACCGTATGGGTAGGCGGCAAGGGGTGCAGACCAGAAGTTAAGTGGCTTCGATGTATCGCTTCTAAGGGCAAGCTCAACACCGGATCCACGGCCAATGTTCGCATATCGCTTGACAATTGGAAATCGAGAAATGATCCCAACGCTGTTGTCTCCGTTGTCTTGATGCCAGTTCCAGCCAAGTGCTTCGCCGAGGCGCTTCGCATGGCTCCCACTTGCTTCCTGAAGCCCGACAACATCCACGCCAGCTCCTTTGAGAAATTTGACCTGCTTGTCGTGATAGCCGTTTACCTTCGTTCCCCGTACCAAAGATTCCAGGTCAAGACCTTCAGCTCGTCGCTGTTTCCTGTTTCCTCGGCGCTGATCTCGATGGGATTCGTGATCCATTTGTAGCCGTCATCTACCAGGAAATAGGCTTTGAATTTGCCGCCCCCAAAAGGGACGTCAATGTGGACTGAGCCTTTTGTGTCTGGTACATAGACCCATTTTAGATATGGCGAGCCTTGCTTTTCATCATCCGGTCCACCGCCAGTGGTGTGGTATATGCGGATCCAGTTCTTGGGGTTCGCATTCGGCGCGGAGTAGTCAAAAGTGAATGGCTGTTCGTCCGGAACGAGACTGAGGGAGCCTGTTGGATTTGGTGCTGTCACTGCAAGACCGAGTAAACCAGCAAGGACAACGACAGGAGTGAGGATTTGTATCGTGATTTCGATCTTACGAAGTGCCGTGAAGATGGTGGGAATAGTTCGCGCTTATAATTTGGGACAGAATGTCTGAAAGACTGTACAAACTTGGATACCCCGATTCGTAGATTAGGTGCCTAAGCGTCTCCGTCGCCTGAACTCAAATGACGTGAGAAGTTGTTTAATACGTGGGGTCTATGAGCGGAGCAGGTATTCAAGTTGGACTTGCTACCAAATACTTCAGGTGCCAAGAACACTGCGTCACTCGGTATCCAATTGCTGGACGTCAGGTACTCGGTGTTGATAAATATAACATTTGACCTGAAAAGAACTTTCCCTATGGGGCCCACCAAGACGACCCATCAAGAGGATGTCCGGAAAACGAGCCGGCCAATGGGCGAACGGCGAGGAAACACGAGTAGCACTTCGCGAGAACACGAAGATGAAGCGGAACATAAATCGCGAATGCATACCTTCATGACGGTTGCGACTACTCGCAGATGTGGATATTATATTCCCGGCTGCATGCCTCCATCGTTCTTGGACCTACCATATCTAAGAGGCCAAGGCGCTCGCGTCGTGGTCACTCCAAGACTTTCGTGTGGTGTTGGTTTTCGAATGTGGATCAGCTGGTCCGACATTGAATGGATTACCGTGTCTGTGCGCGCAACGCCCGACTTAGCAGTATATTAGCGATTGCAAACATGAAGCTCTACAGCTACGTAAAAAATATATTATTATAAGATTTTTTATTAGAGTACTCTTTATATTTATATAATAATTTTATCTTATATATACTATTTTAGCTAATTAATAGAGTGGTTACAAAAGTTAATTATAGTAGATTATATAATTAGAGTAATATTAGATAACATGCTAGCTATAATAGTCCTAGTACGCTATATATATTTTTAATTTTTAATTATTAACTTTAAAGCTTTTCTATTACCTTTTTAAAATAATTATAAAGGTTTTTAAGTGTTGATACGGCAATAGGCTGTTGGATCAAGACTTCGTTGCAACGATGTGGTATTAATTTAATTCTTAATTGCAGTTCTATTGTGGTGGGCTGTTGTGAGAAGTATTTATCGAGCGTGGTTTGTCCCTTACTAGCCTAATTAGGACTAGCGTAACAAACTACAGGCAAACTGCGCAATAAACCGCAGGCAAACTACATAGTGGTGAAAGCCGTAGCAGTGTTGCGCAGGTTTGAAGCCAACACTGGCTATCTTTTCTTTTATGCTACATGTGGCCAGTTTAGCCTAGAACGCTCAAATCTGCAATAAAACACAATCTGTAATAGTTACTAGTTTTCTAACTAGACTAGCGCTAGTGCGCGTCCTCTTAGTGCCTATCTCGCTACTCCTTTTATAGACTTACTACTTCTTGCTATCGTAATTATACTCTAGAGTGTTAACTTTAGCACGATTAACCCAGCCTTGCACGCGAAGCTTAAGCTAGTTATAGTTAATAAGATGCTCTATAGCTAAGTTAGAGCTAGCCTTAGTTATTAAGTCTGCTAGATTATCACGTCTATTAATCTAGCAGATGTCTATAAAATTATTACGCTTATAGGCCTCACGTAGAGCTATAATGTTAATTATAAGGCGCTTCTCCTTAGTAGTGCCGAGCTTAATAAAGTAATTATATAAGGAGCGTAAGTTAGTGCACACAACGATAGAGACATTAGGGAGGTTAAGTTACTACATAATTATGTTAATTATACCACTAATTATAATTATAGTGTTAACTCTATAGGCTATCGCGTAGATCTTAGATATAAGGACGCTGCAAGTAACGCGCTTATACTTAATAGATAACTAGTAGATAATATTACTAGTAAACTTAAAGTTACGATTACTATCTTTAGTCTTATTACTAAGCGTAATTACGAAGCCTATTTATAATAATATATTCTTATTATTAGTAAATAATGCGTTAATAAAGGCGTATAGCTTTAAGTTACTTAAGTCTAGTGGGATAAAGTTAAGGCCGCGAGTGATATTCTCCTTCTACTAGATAATACGCTTATTTAATCTGGCAATTTCTTCTTTTATAGGCTCACTCGCTTAGGCTGCGGCGGCGAAGTCGAAGCTCGCCTTAGGTTGACAGATTATTATAATGTAAGCACCTTAAGCGCGCTGTTAAATATATAATTACTTATTATTAGCTATTTCTAGCTTCTCGCCTTGCTTCTTCTAGCGCAGAGTAATGGCGCGATTATTATTATTAAGCTTAATAATGCAGCCGTTAAAGTCAATTTACGTGTCTAGTAAGAGAAACTACTTAGGCTTAGCCTTAAAACGTAGCTCTTAGTCCTCAAGGTATATAAAAGCTTTGTTAAATAGACTAAGCGTGTTGTTAGTTTACATACTAATAATGCTAAAGCACTTGCTACCAGCCTTACTAATAAGCAGGCATAGATTATAAGTAGATATCACCATATAGAGAGTCTCGGTGTGGTGTTTATTATACGTTAACCACTAATAGGCACCTGCTTTAGCAATACCGTATAGCGGCTTAATAATAACTATAACTATGTTTGTTAGATAACTTTCCTTGAGCTGGGCTGGTATGTCAGCCATAATAGTACGCTGGAGTGGATCATCCGATTGCGTATAGGCCTGAGTGATGTCACGGAGCCAGAGGTACATGCCTAGCTTTAATAGTAATGGTGCTAGAGCGATAATCACACGCTGGCTTGCACGCTGGATGGTGGGAGACTGTGTTAGGACAAGCTTCTTATTGTTATTAGCGTATCTTTAGATAATAAGACGGGACTTCTTATACGGGCGATTAGTAGTCTTGCCCTTAACTTTATTAATAATACGTGACTTAAAGATGCGGACCTTATTATAATAGTAAGGACTATACTTCTTAAAGCAAAAGACACCTTATATTATAAGGGCGTTAATCTCTACTTTTATAAATACTTTAAATAGTTATCCTAGTGTTATAATCTTGCTAACTACTCGTAGCTTTTTAGCCAGGATAAGATTATCACGCTCACGTTAATTAAGGTTAACTATAGTAGTTATAACTTTATTAGGTTTTAGCTTATTCCTTAAGCCTTTTAGCCTATCGCGCTTACGCTTAGGCGCGGGCTCCTTTATAATAGGAGTAAAATTATTATTAAAGCCACTATTGTCCTCGTCCTCTATAGGAGGGGTAATAATAGTTATATTATCTGCATAATACGGGCGCACTACGGTGATGCCGAAGGTGACTTATTTATTATTAATTTTAACAACCACGGATTACTTATTAACGTGGAGGGCGATTATCTAATGCGGGCCAGACTATCTATAGTTCTCTTGCCAGACCTTAACGCTGCTTAGGATAGGTAATAGTAAGATATTAATTACGTTAGGACTATTATAAGTTACAAGAGCCTTATTAACTTAGCGCTTTGCCTTAATCTTGCGCACTTTAGCTATTGCTTTACGCACTACAGCGCCGCGGGCAGTAATAAATAGCGATAGTAGTAATTTCTTTAATAGGCAAGGATATGCTCTAAAGACGAGAAGAGTTAGGACAAGTCTGTTAGGACCTACGGTGTTATTAACAGCCTTAATAGCTATCTACAAGATATGTTCGGGAGTAGTTGTGCGTCTAACGTCTATAGAGATTACCCTATAAGCACGGTAGATAGGAGTATAATAGCGCTTAACCTTGCTAATTAAATAATATGCCTCTACCAGGACTTCCTTAACCTTAATTACAAGTAACGTAGCGTTATTAATAAACTTGTTAGTAATAAAGTTCCTGCCAGCATCTGTCTTAATAACGTTGGGAGGACTAACGTACATGTTAATCTACATGGCGCGAAGGAGATCCTAAGTAGTGTTTGCCTAGATATTTAGTATAAATTAAGCAGCTTAAAAAGCTGTGGCTTTATTAACTACGTGGAGTACTGGTTTCTAATTGATGTATATCACATTAACAATAACGCATGAGTTGAAGTCCATGTTATCGCGAATAGTAAAGCGGAAATAGCTAGGTGCTTTGCTGTGGATTTAACACTGGTGATAGTACTTATTAATGCGATTAATAATGTCCTTATTAATGTCTTTATGGCCTGCTTTGCTAAGGATCTTGTGCAGTTGTCTAGTAGTAGGATGGCTAAAGCGTTAGTAAAGCTGGCGTAGCTTAGTCTTAGTTAAGTAGTGGACAATGGTCTCTTGTTTATCAAGCAGGAGCCATGGATGTCCCTATTTACGGACAATTAGGAATTCTTTGCCACCTTGAACGAGCATATTGTCGATGTTGTTAAAGAAGATACTATAATAATCCATATTATTTAAGTAGAGTAGAAATAGTGTGTTAGTTAGCATTACTATAAAGGTAATTGTACTAAATAGCGTGCTAATATTAATGTCGCTAAGGGAGAAACACTCTAGATTATCTCTAAATTAGATTTAACAACGTCCTGCGGTAGACTTATTAATAACTACAAACGGTTAGATAAGCTACAGCGCCTTTACTTATGTCTTATTAGTAGTTAAGACACTAGCTACACTAGTGTTAGGCATAATACCTTAAAAGATATCTGCGCCGTAGCGTGAATTAAATAAGAAGAGTTAAGTATCTTTATTTACTTTGCTAGAGATATAAGGATTATTGCCTGTAATTGCATAAAGTGCGGTAGCGTTATTAAGGCTAGAGACAATAGCATCGCCGTTAACCTTACCGTAGGATGTAGTTAAGTAAACTTGGTTAGTAAAATATGCTTTAATGTTATTATTACTAGTATTATTGTCGCTGCCGTCGCTGTCTTCAAGCTCTATGCCTTTATGGCTAGCGAGAAACACTTTATAGCTTGGGGCATTAGGATTATCTTAAGCGTATTAGTTATAGCGTTGGCGATGCTCTATGCGCTCCTTCTTTAAGTGTTAAGTTAACTAGCACTTAGGCTACTTATAGATAAAGTATGTCTTATTGCGGCGATTACCTAAGTAGTTTAACTAATAATTATTATTATTAAATTAATTGCCGCGCGATCCGCCTTGACCTTAATAGCGGTAGCTATAGTAGTTATTATTTAATAATCCTGTAGCTTGTTAATTATTATAGATATAGCGGCGATTAGTATAATACTGCTCATCTGCATCTCGTGATAGAAACTGGCTATTAGGATAATAGCTTAACTACATGCTAACTACGTTGCGGAGATCTATAGCAACACCTTTAAATATAGTTACTAGCTTTAAGCAAGCCATAGTAGTTGCTTTAATGCTATAATATGCGCTAAGGAGCTGTTGCGCAAGCAAATGCTAATTATAGCTCTTATCCTAGTCCTATAATAGTGCCTGATAGAGCATGTTTATCTTACTAATAACTATTTTAAGACACTCTATAGGGTCTTTTTTAGGGTTAGTAGTTATAACGCTCTTAAGCGTAGTGCTATACCACTTCTAGAGGTACATCTAGTAAGCTTATATGGTGTTGAAGTACGTGCGCAGCTTGATAAGCATTGTATTATAAGTAAGCGTAAGCGCCTGGGGAGTAATATAATCGTAGTAATACTAAAGCGCTTAGCTAGTAAGTATAATAGAGAGTGCTATTTTATACTACTTATCTTTATTAATCCTAACCTTAGTGCAGAGGTCGTTAAACACCTTAATCTTTGTCTTAAGGATATTGTATTTATTACCTAAATACTTCTGCTCTGGCGTGTATAACTTGGCAAGGTTAGTGAGCAAATAAGAGTTGTTCTACATAGGCGTAAATCCAGATTGTAATAATAATAATAATCCTCTACTTAGCGGAGCTCGCTGCTGCCGCTATTATTCTTTATTATTTGCGATGTAGTGGTACTTAAAGCCTTTGCAGAGCCTTATAAGCTTAAGATGCTTGGCGGGCCATTTTAGGACAGCGGTTAATATAAGGAGTTCTGCGAATTAGTTAGGGAGATTATTACTATTACCCTGCTTAATATAGATGCCTTACTAGCAGAGGAGCTCTTTAAGTGCTTTTTAGATGCGCTTATTAATGCTGTTAAAGAAATTGCGGGTGAAATTCTTAAAATGCTCCTTAAACTTAAGTAGTAAAAATAGGTTAAATATGTTATCTTCTTCTACCTGTATTATCTAGTTAATAACTATAGTGTTAAGTTTGTCTGTATTAACGGTAGCGTTAGTAATGTTAAAATCTTAGTTAGCGTACTAGTCTTTATAGATTGTCTTGTCTAGGTACTACGAGCGATCCTTTGTTTAGGTGTACTTTATAATAGCGTTTTAGATATGGGCCTGTAATTAGTATAATTTAATAAGAGTTAGCGTGGTTAACGCAAATCTCCTTCCGAACTAAGCCTTGGTAGGGACAATCCAGGCGGAGAGATCCTTTAAATACGAGGCGCCGCTGATCCTGATACAGGATAGCAGTGAGCTTGTCGTACCTGTACTTCACACTAGCGATGCTGTATCCTGGGCCTTGGTAGGGGAGGAGGCATGCGCTAACCGCTTCTATCGCCAGAATACTCAGCCTGAAACGTGCGCTGAGATTCCCTGTACACAGTATATCTTGCCAATCTATGGTGTAGCAACCACTAATCAGTGTTAATATGGTAATAGGCTGTTGGATCAAGACTTCGTTGCAACGATGTAGTATTAATTTAATTCTTAATTGCAGATCTATTGTGGTGGGCTATTATAAGAAGTATTTATTAAGCGTGGTTTATCCCTTGCTAGCCTAATTAGGACTAGCGCAATAAACCACAGGCAAACTACGCAATAAACCGCAGGCAAACTACATGGCGGTGAAAGCCGTAGCAGTGTTGCGCAGGTTTGAAGCCAACATTAAGCGTTATAAGCTTCTTTTTAGTATTATTTTTTAGCTATACGTTTAGCCTTTTAAATAGCTAGCTTAGCTAGCTCCTTTCTATATACTAATTTAGCTACCTTTATTTTTATACGCCTTTTATTTTATTTTTTTTAGCTTTTCCCTTAAGTAGCTTATTATTATGTTAAAGTTACTTTTTATTAGCTTTTATAAGCTCCTCTTGATGCTGAAGGTCCTTAAATACCCTATATTTTACTTTTGCCTCCTTTCATGCACGTAGTGGCTAGAAAACAGCACCTTTATAGTACTCCTCGTGTTACTACAAAGGCAGAACTCTCCTCTTTATAAAGGACTTCTTTTTCTCCCTTAGGGCATCCTTTACGCCCTCTAATTTATAGTAAATAAGCTTATTTTAAGCTACTAGGTGGTAGAAGGTGCAGAGAACCTTTTTTAACTTATAAAAGTGTATATTCTTTATAAATTTACGTACTAGCGTTTCAACTTTAGGCTAGTTCCTTCTAAAGTAACATAAAGCTAACGTCTTAGATAACTAAAAGCTATTTAGTGTTAATATTCTAAATCTTTAGAATATTTTTTTAGAGTAGGTAGTAATATACTAGTGGCTTTAAATAAACTAAAAACTAACTTTTAAGTAAATATATTTAATTAGGTACCCTAAAATATTAAAAGGGTGTTTTCTTTTTTAATAAAAATTTATTTAAGTATTATATAAAGGTTATTTATAAGTTCCTAGAAGTAATTTATTACTAAAGAACTAAAGCTAACTGTATCTAATAGCTAAAGTATATAAGTTAAATATAGAGGAATAATATATAGTAGTATCTTATTATTATTATTATAGAACCTAATTAAACCTATTATTATATATCTACTAAAATGATTTATTATTAATAATCGCTATCTCTTTCGTGCTTTAAATTTAGTATAATAATTAAATACCTACTTAAGCTACGTAAGGCTAATATTATTTATTTATTTAGCTTATAATTAAGGTTATAAAATAGACTTAATAAGTTCTTAAATAGATATTTTTAATTTAGCTAGCTTGCACATCTCCTTTCTTCACTAGATATAAAATAAATAGTTGTAATATGCTTTTATTAGCGTAAATTAACACTAGCACTATTACTTAGTTATAAAATTTATTTTAAAGAGCTAAATTAACGCGTTTATACTTATATATGTCTTTACTAAAGACTCTTTTTAACCTAATAGTTACTCATATTGTAAAGCTTTTTTTTATATTATACGTTTCTAATGACTATACATTATATTTAGATATTTTATATTATAAAAGGTTAAAATATAAGATATATTTAGTAATTATATTAGTATTATAGTGTATAAATTCTATTATTAGCGCCTATTAAAATATAAACTTATTTTTATTATAGTAAGTAAAGCGCGTAACCTAGTTTTTAAAAATATTTTTAGTAGCTAATTAGGATGCGAAATTTTATAAGTAATAAATATTACTTATTAAGCTTATTTATATACCTTATAAGCTTAGCTTCTTAGTATAGGCTAAGTATATACTAGTTAAAGTCCTTAGTACCGCGTAGACGCTACACGTGTTAGTATTAGTATAATATAATTATATAATTAATGCTATAATGGGCTACGCCCAGTTGTTGCCTTAGATCCTTGACCCTCGGTTATGCGAACCCTAGATATATAAGTTTAACGCCTAAAGCTTAACTTTAGACTTTTTATTAAATTTATAAATATTCTTTTAGTACCTTTACCTCCTTAAGCACCTAGTCTTTTATATTAAATTTAATTACTTTTACCTATCGCGGGACAAGTAGATTTTAAATATAATTATAGACTAAAGCTATAAAGCAGCACACGAAGTTAAAGGACCTACGTAAATAAATACTATAAAGGCGACGCCTAGACCTACGAGGAGACAGAATCCTTCCTAGTAAGTAATTAAGAAAAAGTCTTAACAGACACTTAACGCTAGTAAGACTATCTTTACTAAATAAAAATGTTATAAAAATAAGAATAAGGCCTTTTACCAAAAGTCTGCGTTTTAGCGCAAATAATTATGCGCAATAAGCTATTAGCTTATAAAAAAGTAATAACTAAGAAAATAAAAGCATAGCCTCCTTATTTATAATTAAATTCTAGGTATTAAAAGTTAATAAGAATAAAATATAGTAATTTCTAAGTAAGGATAAAGCACTTATTAACCTCTAAGATACCTTTTAGACTTTACCGCAAAGAGTAAGAGAACTAACTAAAGAAATAATAAAAAAGCGCTAAAAATCTTTAATAATATAATAATACTCCTAAAAGATAGGAGGTATAAATTAGCTATTAAAAGTAGACTAATAAATAAAGCTACTAAAGAGATTAATAGTAGAGCTTATTTTAAACTAAGAAAGAAGCCGCCGCCCTAAAATCTTTAACTTGGCTTACTTTAATAGTAAATAACAAGATTATTACTACTTTAAGATAATAATATAATATAAGCTTCTAGAGGATAGGGACTACCTTAGAAATATACCTAGATATATTATTAGTTAATTGTTATGAGGCGCTCACACCTTGTTCCGATCTAGGTTAGGGTGGTAAGGTATTATAATACTTTATAGATTATTTAGTAGTATAAGTTAATGCGACACTTAGCGCGAGGTTAGATAATTTAATCTTATAATAAAATAAGATAACTATTAGTCTATATAGGAGAACGTACTCGCACAGAAGATATATAAGTTAAATGTAAGGAAGGAAACAACATAGGAGAATCTATTATACTATATACTAGTCTATTTCTTCCTCTGTCTCTAGGTGATCCAGCCCCCTTGGCGGATCACTGTGGTTCGAAGCTCTTAGCGGATTACCTTAATCTAAAGCTACTATTAGATTAGAGTTACGTAACTTTAGTTAATATAAGCGACCCCGCGAGTCCTTATACGCTAGCTATAGTATAACCTTATCTACCTCCCCCTATTTATCCTTATTTATAGTTATGCTACTATCTAGGTTTCTTAAGCTTATAATATTATCCTCCCTCTTAGGGTAATTATCTTAATACCTATTATTTTATAATTATATAGCGGCACTGGCGTGCGCGCGTATAAGTAGCTATTAGGGCCTTTACTATAAGTTTACCTTATACCTTTCTTGTTACCTGCCTAATTATGCCTAAAGTCTTAATAACGTCTTCTAACTAATGCCGCTAGGACTAGATAAAGGCTATTTGAGACACAAACATTAAGATACTAACTTTATATAGGTGTTATAAAGAGAAGGGGCTAAAGTGCGTAGTAGAATTATTTACCAGCTTTTACGCTTACTATATTTAGGTAAAAGTCTAATATAGTTTAGTTCTAACGTGGACTAAGCGTTAAGAGATAAAGGTAAAATAACGCTATCTTTAAGGTAATATTCTTTACTTAAAGGAGGAACTAGCTTAGAGAGAATAAAAGTTATTTAACGTTTAAAAAAAGGAACGTTATTATAAGCTAAAAGAAATTACGTTAATAAAAGAGTTAAAACGTCTAAAGTATAAGGCTAGAATCCTAGAGCCTTTTTCTTCTAAGAGTATAGACGCTAGCGCCCTTATTCTATCTTTACTATTACTACCTATATCTAACTTAGGCTAGTTACAGGCTAACTTATTTACTCCTTTTAACCCTTTTGCGTCTTTTAACTTTTCTAAGTTCCTAGCCAATCTGGCCGCGGGACTCCTAGATACTCCGCGTGGAACTTCTCTAGCGCTGTCTTGCAGTTCGTGAGGTTCTGCACTAGTTTCTACGTATTATAGTTCTCTAGCCATCCTTCCCACTTTACTAGGTACTTATACTAACGTCTAATCTTTTATAGGCCTTTAATTACTTTAATCTTGTATTTCTCGTCCTTAAATTTAAGTTATATTTCTAGTTCGGTGTCTAGTGGTGCTAGTTCTAATAAGGATTTATAAAAAACTAGGTGTATACGTGTGTCTATAGGTAACTATAGTTTAAAATTGATTAGTTCTCTAACCTTTTAGACCTTAAATAGTCTTTTGCGAAGGTTATTTAATTTTTTACTTAGCCTTATTATTTTAAATTTTTTTTATAAAAGGAGGACTTTATTCCCCTTTTTAAAGGTTAGTCCCTTAATCCTTTTTTTATTTACTTATTTCGCTATTTACTTATTACGTTATATAACATTCTAGCATAGTCTCTTATATAAATCCTGCATAAGTTTGGCTTTATTAGCTACGTTCTTTGTAACGCTTTAGATGTCTAATAGGTCCTGGTGAGTCGTGGGCTCACATCCGTGGTTGGCATAGTATAGCGAGTATCCTGTAGTCGCCGATCTTGCGCTATTGTATGCCAGTTAAGCTATTAGTAATAGCTCTACCTAATTATCTTAAAGCTTGTTTATATATATCTAGAAGTATTATTCTAATGTCTAGTTTATTTACTCTATTTAGCTATCTATTTTAGGGTAGAAGCTCGTTGTAAGCTTATGCTTAATTCCTAATTTAGCTATAAACGTAGTCTAATACTATAATATAAATATTCTAGCCCTATCTATAATAAACTTATCTAGTTATCTAATCTGTAATATTAGTTCTTATTCTACTATATAGACTAATTCCTCTACTAATATAGCTTCCCTAATTAGCATAAACCTTAACTCTTTAGTAAGTTAATAGATTATAACTAAAATTAAGTTATAGAGGTCCTTATTCCTTAGTGCTAGTAATACTAGTAGCTTTATAATAAAGTCTATAGTTATACTAGACTATAGTCTTAGGGGTGGCTATAGCGGCTATAAAAGGCTATAGGGCTTATATCTCTTAAGCTTATTTTTATAACAGGCTAAATAGTTGCCTAGTACCTTCTATACTGCCTGGCGTAGCCTAGGGATAGCATATTTATTTGTAATTTAATACGTTATTTTAATAATTCTTAAGTGTCCCTAGTACTTATCTTTATATAGCTTCTTAATTAGTAACGGAGCCATTTGCTCGCTAATCTAGATATAGTTTTAATAGTCTTATACTATTAATCTTATTGCTTAGTAAAGGTTATACGCTTGGCGGTCCTTGTCTATAAGCCTATTATAGTCCTGTATCCTATTTATAGCTAGCCTATAATAGGTAAAGTCTACGCGCCGCACCTCTAGTGCTAGCGCGAGCTATATTTTATTATAGTAAAGGGTTCTATCCTTCGCGTAGGTTAGAATTGCAATATAGTTACTACTATTATCTTTTTCTATAAGATCTAATTATCTACTAAGTGCGTTTACTATAGCGTTTACGTTTCTTAGTAAATACGTAAAGCGAAAGTTAAATTCTACTATCTATTTAGACTATTTAGCCTGTTACTAATTAAGCTTCTTAGTTATTATAAAGCGTATTAGATTAAGGTAATTAGAAAACACCTCTATTTAGTGCTTAGCTCCCTTAAGCTATACTTTTTATTATTTAAAATAATTAATAATTACTAGTAGTTCTTTATTATAAATCTTATAGTTAAGGTTTACTTCTAAAAGCTTTCTTGCGTAATAGAAGACTAGTCTCTACTTTTTGTTATTACATTTCTGTAGTAGTACGGCCCCTAGCACATAATTCGATGCGTTTGTGTAGATGCGATGTTGTCGTTTTAGGTCGTACATTTGTAGTAGGGGTGCCGTCAGGAATAGGCGCTTTAGCTATTTAAAGGCTTTTTTCTCTGCCTTTTGCAGAGGTCGCCATTTTCCTAACTTTATAAGTTCTATTAGTAGAGTGGTGACCTTAGAATAGTTCCTAATAAATTTGCGATAGAAGTTAATAAAGCCTAAAAAAGATTAAATATCCTTTACTAATTCTAGTAGTAACTATTTTTCTATTATTACGATTTTCTTTAGGTCTATTTTAACAACTTCCCGGGATATTACAAATCCTAGATATTCTGTTTCCGTGACGTGGAATTTATATTTTTTAGGGTGTAGGAGCAATCTATGCTCTTATAACTTTTATAATACCTTATAAACATGTTTCTTATGTTCTTCTAGTGTTCCGCTTAAGTATATTAATATATTATCGAGGTATGCCATGCAAAATATGTCTAAGTATTTATATAATACTTAATTTATAAGCTCCTAGAAGGTTACTGGTGTGTTAGTTAGTCTTATTAGTATAATTATGTATTTAAAAAGCCTATATCGCGTATGGAAAGCTATTTTCAACTTATAGCTTTTTATAATTTAAATCCTATAGAATCTATCCTAAATATTAAATTTCGTAAACTACTTAGCTCCTTAGAGTTAATTCATAAGCTCCGTTATTAGGGGTAATAAGTAGTAGTTTTTAACTATAATAGTATTTAGCTATCTATAATCTATATAGAGTCATAGCCTGCCATCCTTTTTATAAATAAAGAGTATAGGGAAGGCCGTAAGGCTCTAACTAGGTCTCTACTTCCCTAAGCGTAGATTCTTCTATATTAGCTCTTTTAACTCTTTTTCTTATTTATAAGTAAGGGGCCTTAGGCGCTCTAGCTATAGCTTAGCTCCTTCTACTAGTAGTATCTCGTAATCCTACTCTTTGTGTTTAGGCAGGATGGTCTTGTTGTACTCTTTAAACAGGTCTACGAATTCCTTATATTCTTCTAGTAGACCTAGGTTATTAGGGACCATCTTAGCCTCCTAGACCTATATATAGTGCACCTGTCCTAGGTATTACTATAAGATTCTATTTATCTTGCATACTAATATTTCTTATATCTTAAATAGTTAGTTCCCCTTTCTTACCTAAAGTTTCTAGAGAGTTTCCCTTTTACTGGGACTCGCCTAAGCTAATACTAGTGGATTTTAGGGAAGGATTGTTTGTTTAATCTAGTCTATTTATAGATTATATTATTTTAGCTATTTATATCTTATAATAGTTTTAATGTCTCCTATCTCTGCGATAGTGAAAACATGTTAGCTCTTTAGGCCTTCTATATTAACTTATACCAGCACTATCTTAAGCTATAGTTAACTATTACTATATTCTTGGAACTAGGTCCTGTCCGCGAGTTCTATTTATAGTAGTATCCTCTTATTATAATATAGCATATTATATTTTCTAACTACTTATAGGGTAATTAGACACACGTCTACTTTTAGGTTAATAAGTACTATAATATAATGCCCGTGCACCGTGATATTCTTAATTAAGCGTTTCTTAATTTAGTAAGTGTCTACTTAATAAGCTATAATAATTACACTATCACTAGTGTGGCTTATTACCTAGTAACAATCTAGTTTTTTAAGTTTTCTAACTTATTTTAGACCCCCTATAAGGCTTCTGCCTCTTAGATCTAACCCTTAAGTTAGGCTAGCTTCGAGACTTCCTTAATCTTATGCTACTTATATTACTATTAATATAGGACGTAAGTCTCTCTAATCTTATTAGACTTATATACTCCCTAATTCCTATGTTGCGGGTAATTTAGAGTAAGGTATTTATTCTAGGCTAATGTACTATGTCCTAGGTAGTTATTAGAGGAAGCTACCTCCTTTTATAAGCTTAAGTATATAAAGCGTAATAGGTTATATTAATCCTATTTAATTATTAAGTAGTTTATGTCTTTTCCTAGCTACGTGCTTCCTATTATTATGCTAGTGTCCTAGGGGTCTAGGCCCTAAGGGAACTAGCCTGTCTTAAACTTTTATTATCTATATAGTTTGCAGGTAATGTTAAAGCATTAATACTAGCTATTCTATTTATAGTATTTAGCCTAATAGACTAAAAAGTATTTATAGTAGTTATTTAGTACGCTGCACTAGCTTTCTTTTAGCCTATAATACTCTAAGCCTCCTAGGAAATAGGAGGCCTTAACTCTAGCCTTAGAGTGCTACTAGCATCCTTTTCGTGTGCATTACCACTATTTGGCGTATTTATGTTGTTCTAGTACTGTAATCTGGCGTAGGAAATGCTTCGGGGGTCCTTATAGTTTTTCAGCCAGCTAATAGGCGTCCCATGCGTGTGCCCCTTGGACGACCACTTTTGCCTTACACTAAGACGATTAGTGCAGGGTACTGTTGCACATCTAGCAGGTGTCGTCTGCCAGTCGCTGGAAGATCTAGTATTTAGGGAGGGTTTTCCGTTCCTCCTCCTCTTCTATTGGTTCCGGGATCTCCTGCGTAAGGTCCACTTCGTCGGCTTCTGTCGGCGTAAGGGTGGTCATGGCTACTCGTAGGAGGTTGGTCGTATTAACCTTAGTCTCTTGACCTTTACAGTCCTTGGCGAAGTGGCCTTGCTTGCCGCATTAGAGGCTGGTCTTGTCTTTAAACCTCCGTTCTCGCTCTTCCTGCGAGATACTGCTTTGACCCTAGTAGCCCTTTTTGGGTTTGTATGGCTGCTTTCCCCTGCCGTTTTTCTTTTTGTACCATTGGGCTTTGTTAGTTATAATAACGTCTCCGTCCCTGTCTCTTCCTGCGGGCCTGGATCTAGTCTCTTTTTTAGTGATTAGCTAGGTGCCATGCTGCTTCTCCAGCTTGCGCTTGTATAGGTGATTATCTGCTTTAAAAGCATTATTTATAAGCTCTTCTAGATCGTCTGCTTTTCCTTAGTAGACTAGTTTATCCTTAAATAACTCCTTTAGTTTATTATAGTAGGTGATTATAAGTAGGGCTTCTCCCTATTTGTTAAGTTCTGCCACGATTTATTTAAACTCTAGTGTATAGAGTACTGCTAATTTCTCCTAACGTAGGCGTTAGAGGCGTATTTTAGCTTAGTATCCCTTATTAATAGTACTAAATATTTCTTTTATAGCCTTATAAAAAAATTCTTAGTCCTTAAAAGCGTCCTTAGTAGCGTCTAAATTATAATTTTTTACCTTACTATTCTTAAAGAAGTTATTAATTATTAGTCTAGCCTATATAGCTACCTTGTCCTGCATGTTTATGTAGGTAACTAGGATTTTGTCTTATTCTATTTTAAACCTCTTTAGGTTATAGCAGATAAATAGTTCTATCTGCGTTAGGAACGTCCCTAGATAGCCCTTCCTAGAATAGAGTTTAGGTTTTAGGACCTTTAGTTAATGTTTTACATCTTCCTATTTACTTATTTTCTTACTTATCTAGTTAATAATTTCTTATAACTAGGTTATCTAAGCTACTTATTTAATAACTATTTCTTTTAAGGTCTTTTCTTTAGGTGCTAGGGCTGTAGTGGTCAAACTAGATCCTACTATTATACTATAGGGTAGTTAAAGTATTATAAGGCGCTTACACCTTATTCTAATCTAAGTTAGGGTAGTAAGGTATTATAGTACTTTATAAATTATTTAATAGTATAAGGTAATGCGACACTTAGCGCGAGGCTAGATAATTTAATTTTATAATAAAATGAGATAACTATTAGTCTATATAGGAGAACGTACTCGCACAGAAGATATATAAGTTAACTATAAGAAAGGAAATAACATAGGAGAATCTACTACACTATATACTAGTCTGTTTCTTCCTCTGTCTCTGGGTGATCTGGCCCCCTTAGCGGATTACCGTGGTTCGAAGCTCTTAGCGGATCACCTTAATCTAGAGCTATTATCAGATTAGAGTCACGTAACCCTAGCTAATATAAGCGACCCCGCGAGTCCTTACGGGCTAGCTATAGTACAACCTTATCTGCCTCCCCCCATTTATCCTCGTCTGTAGTTATGCCACTATCCGGGTTTCCTGAGCTCGTAACATTAATTAACAAGACGTGCAGCGATAGTAAGAATTATATACTTAGACTACTACCTAAGATACACTAAAGCTAACCTCTAAAAGCTACTAGACTATAACTTTTATAACTATCTAGTAAAAGAAATCGTGCGTAACCGCTTACTTATAATATAATAAGGGAACTAGAAGCTTCGTAATTTTAACCTTAACTTTAATAACTATACTATAGAAGCTAAGGAGCATAGTTAAGAAATTTTAAAAAATTTATATTTTTAAAGCCTTCGCGAGGACTTATAGGGCTAAATAGTTATAATAAATATAAATAATAATTAGGACCTGTAAAGGGTCTAGAAAAGAGTTAATAAAGTTAAAGAAAACTTTTTTTAAAATATATTACAACTATTAAAGATTTTTGCTAAGAATAAGGCGCTAGACGAGATAAATTAGGAACCTACCTAAGCTAACCTTAGAAGGATATCTAGCTAATAAAGCTAAGATAAAAGACACTAAGTAATAGATAGAGCCACGGGACACTGGTCTAGTAACACCTAGAAACAAGCCACGTGGGTGTCGCGCGAGGTAATAGAAATCTGTAAAAAGAATCGTTCCTATTTTTATTATAGAGATATAGGACACCGCGTAAAGTAGTGTAAACTTTTACCTATAATAAAGCTAGCACAAGTTCGCGCTACTATACCTACTACTAAAAGATTTTTTAATAAAGAGTATAATATAGCCTCTATTAATTTAGAAAACTAGGTTCTCTTTGTAATAGTTACCGCTAGGAGGCAGAAGTAGGAAAAGGGTAAAAGATAAGTTTTAATAATTTTTAAAGGCTATAGCTAGACTTAATACTAGTAATAGTACACTTGCTTATTAATAATATTATGTTTATATTAATAATAATTAATTTAGGTTATTTAATATTTAAATTTATATTAGAAAAACTTATAATAAAAGCCTACTTATAGCGCAAGAACCTGCCTTATTTATAAAAGATTATTAGTATTAGAGACATGCGACTCTTCGTACGCGAAGTAGTCTAATTAAAAGTAAATATTAATAACTATGTAGAACTAATATAGCTATATGTCTTACCTAATAATAGGTCGTACGATCTAATCCTTAGCCTAACCTAAATAAAAAAGAATAGGGTTAAACTAGCCCTAGTAAAGAAATTAATTTAGATTAGAAGTTTAGGCACTCGCATCCGTAACTAAGAAAATAAAAACTATTAATAAAGCTCTAAGGGGTATTAGCTATAGCCTTTATAGCCCAAAATTAGCGTAATTAACGCCTAGGAAACAGGGCTAAGGTATTTTCTATATTAATAAAAGATATATAGAAGGCGTTAACCCGTAAGCTAAACGTAAACTTATAAAAGTTATTACTTAAAGCTTTTAAGGACTTGTAGCGTATCTTTTATAGGAAATAAGCTGACAAGCTCCCCCGCACTATAGACCTAGAGTGGATCTTTTTATTCCTCTTGTAGAAAAAGATAATAAGACTTTAGAGATCCCTTATAGCCCTTTATTTAATATGTCTCGCGAAGAGTTGCTCGTCCTTTAAAAAGAGCTTACTAAATACTTAGATAAAGGCTTTATTTAAGCAAGTAAGTCTAGCGCCACCACCCTAGTATTATTTATTAAAAAACCTAGGGGAGGACTACGCTTCTACGTTAATTATTAAGCCCTAAACGCTATTTTAAAGAAAGACTAGTACTTTTTACTATTAATTAGTAAGACCCTTTAGCTCCTTGTAAAGGCTAAATAGTTTAATAAACTTAATATAATTTAAGCCTTCTATAAGCTTTAGATAGCGAAAAGCGAGGTATTGAAAATAGTATTTAAAACCTAATTTAGTCTCTCTAAGTAGCTAGTAGTTCCTTTTAGCCTAGCTAACGCACTAAGTACGTTTTAGTAGTATATTAACTAGGTGCTAAGGGAGCACCTTAATAACTACTACTAGCATATATAAATAACGTTTTAATCTTCTCTAGTAGTAGCTAAAAAGACTATGATGAGAAAGTACGTACTATAATTTAAAAGTTAGGGGCCGCAGGACTATACTTCAATATTAAAAAATTTAAGTTCTATATTAAAAAGACTAAGTACTTTAAATTTATTATAAAAGTTAATAAGGACGTAAGTATAGACCTAGATAAAATTTAAGTAATTTAGGAATAGAAGCTACTAACTTTAGTAAAAAGAGTCTAGAGCTTTATAGACTTTATAAACTCTTATTAGAAATTTATATAAGACTTCTCTAGCATAGTAAGCCCCCTTATAAAGCTTACTAGTAAAAGAGCAGAATTTATTTAGGGATAAAAGTAGTAATATATATTTAACTTCTTAAAAATAGCGTTCTGTACGGACCCCGCGCTAGCCTACTTTAATCCTAAATAAGAATTAGTACTAGAAGTAGACGCCTTTACCTAGTTAATTAGGGGATACTTCTCCTAGTACGATAATAATAGGATTCTACGCCTAGTAGCTTACCTCTTAGCGAAGAATAGCCTAGCAGAATATAATTACGCTATTTATAATAATGAGATACTTATAGTTATTAAATACGTAGATGAATAAAATTATATATATTAAGTAATAAAGCACCTTATAGTCTATACTAATTATAAGAATCTTACGTATTTCGCTACTAAATAAAGGTTAGATAAACGACACGTTTAGTAGGCAAATATACTTAGCTATATTAATATAACGTTTATATATAGACTAGAGTTAGTAAATTTTAGGGCGAACGCCTTCTCCTAAAGGGATTAAAACTTACTAAAGGATAATAAAAATAATAAACTAAAGTTAAGGTACTTTACGCTTTTTTAGGAAACTACTAAAAGAAATAGCTTAAAGTCTTTTATCCCCTAAACACCTACTACTATAGAGGAACCTAACTATATTAAAGTAGATAAGAACCTAGTACTCGCTTACTTAATATGCCCTAAACTACCTATATTAACCCTTTAAGGAGGCGATAGCCCTGCCAAGCGACGTAAACTAGACTTTAATACTATATAGTAAGAGGTAAAACGCGATAAAGACAGCGCGTATAGTAAGATAAAGGCCTGTATTAAGAATAGGCTTAGGAAGTTTAAACCTAGGTAGAAGTTATTTATTTGTATCTTAGAATATAGTATAGATAACTAAGGGTACCTATGTTATAAATTAAGATAATAAGTACTAAAATTAGAACCTTTATAAACGAAGCTAATAGTAGTCGCGTATAGTATTTTAGCTTTAAGATACTTAGAATAAGAAAATACTTATAAAATTCTTACTTAAGACTACTTCTTCCTAAGGATATCTAACTAAGTAAGGCAGTATATTAAGAACTGTAATATTTATAAAAGAACTAAACTATAAAGAGAAGCGAAATAGGGTCTGCTAAAGCCCTTACTACTACCTAAATAAAGATAGAAGGATATTATAATAGACTTTATTATTACCCTACCTAAGAGTAATAGCTGCACAAATATTATAGTAATTATAAATAGACTTAGTAAGAACCCTAAGGTTATTAGTCTCTTAAATCTTAATATACCTATAGTTATAATAGTGTTCTTTTAATACTAAGTAGTAGACTACTTCTTTCCCTCCTTTATTATATGAGACTGCGGGGGATAATTCGTAAGCGAATTTTAGACTACACTTTATAAATAAGTAGGTATTAACTAAAGACTGTCTATAATAAAACACCTAGAGACAGATAAGTAAATAAAATAAATAAACTTTATCCTTAAAGCCTACCTCTAGGCGTACTATAACTAGTAATAGGATAATTAGATAAAGTGGCTTCCTATAGCTTAAATAGCTATTAAAGGGCGAAAAGCTATATTAATAAGAGTTAGTCTATTTTTCTTATTCTATAGCTAGAATATTAAACTAGGTAAGAACTTTAGGACACGGAGATTAGCCTTAGAGCTTAAAACTAATATAAAGAAGGCCGCGAAGGCAATAATAAAGAAATTTAAAAAAGTTTTTAACTTTACTTAGGTAAAAATAATAATAGCTTAATAAAAATAAGAGCGCCTAGCGAACTATTAACGTAAGAACGCTCTAATCTTAAAAGAAGGAAATAAGGTGTAGCTAAAGTATAAGGACTACTTCTAAAACTAACGTTTAAGTAAAAAGCTTAACTAGAAGTAAGAAAAGTTTATTATAAGAAAAGTAATAAACTCTTACGTAGTAAAACTAGATATCCCGCCAAACATGCACCTAAGGTTCTATATAAATAGGCTAAAGTTAGCCTTGTTAAATCCTCTTTCTAGCTAAACCACTAATAATGCCTAGCCCGAAGTAATTATAATAAAAGAGGGAGAAGAGGAGTATAGTGTAGTTCATATATATAAAGAACGCTAGTCCTATAAAGGTAAGAGAGTAGAATACCTAGTATAGTAAGAAAACTACTCTTAAAGAACTTAGGAACTTTGTAAGAACCTTAACTAAGCTACTACGTTAGACTATTAAGAGAAGTTTACTAAGCTATATTAAAATTATAATAGAAAACTTTTAATAGGATTCTATTATAATATCCCTTAAATCTACTTTTTTTAGGGCCTAAATAAGGTTCTATAATGCCTGCCTTACTAAGTTAGGAAACCTAGATAAATAAAGGTATTTAAGATAAGGGTAGGAACAACATTATTAAGGGATAAAGTTAAGTATTAAAGAAAGAAGTTAAGAAGAAATTTTAAAAAAGTAACTTAAAAAACTTTTAAAACTACTAAGAATAATAAGGGAACTAAATAATTTCTATATTAATAAAAAATAATCCTTACAAAAGAAGTAAGCTTTAGAAGTAAACTAAAATAAAAAGAAAAGAGGAACTAGGCAAGAGGGGTATCTTTAGCTACTAAAAGAATAGTAAAATCCTTTTTAATAACGTTTAGGTCTACTTCTCCGCCCTTTAATATACTACTCGGGTTAAGGAAGCTATTATTCTCCTTACTTAAGTACTTCTTAATTATAATAGCCTAAAGCTGCTAGTGTAAGCCCTAGTAGGCTTAAGTAGGTATATTAGCTCCCGCGAGGACATTATCTATTATTTAAAGACTATCTATTATAATATTTTTATCTACTACTACGAACTTGCTAGAGAGCTATACAATATTAGCCTTAAAAGATAGCTTTATTATTTAAAAGGAACTTATAGAAGGGTTCTTGCACTTTTAATAAAATACTTTAAAATTAGTAGTATAAATTTAAAGAAGGTTAGAAGTCTTTTTAATTATAATAGTAATACGCTCTAAGAGCTAAATAGCCTTAAAAAAAGTACTAAGGCCTAAAGTAGTAGTAGTTTTACTCTTAAAAGAGGTATAGTAATTAATAATAGTAACCTTACGAGCAGAATAGAACGCGTTAAGATTAGTAAAAAAGACCTTTTATTCTTAGCTACTCTTTAAAACCTTATTTATAAGGTAGCCTATACTAATAATTATAATATTAGTAAACTCTTCGTAGCTAACTTTGTTAAGGGTAGGCTAAATCTAGGTAGGGGAAGAAGTTAGTAAAGCATACTTTAAAGTTATCTAAAATAAGTTAGACTAAAGTATACTTGTCTAGTGTGGCTAGTAAGCTTATAGGTATAGCACTCCTTGCAGGATACTATCTTGCCCGCTTGCACCTACTAATAGACGCGTTTATAAGTAATATAATTAATATACTAGCACTTAATTATCGCGCGTAGCAAGATTAGACCCTAGAAGCTAAGCTTACTAAGTTAACGAGTGCATATACCTAGGCTAATAAAGAACTAGAAAGAAGATTAGAAGAGTAAAAAAGTAAGTTAGAAAGTAAAAAAAAGAAAAAAAAAGTATAAAAAAAGGTTTAGAACTTACTTCGCGAGCTTTAGAAAGACTAAACTTCTTAGTAAGCTAGCTAAGGAGAATTACGCTAGCGTTAAAAATAATAATTTTATTTTAAAAAAGCTTAGTCTTCTTAAGTTAGTAGCTAAGTAACTATAATAAAGACAGACCTTCTTTTATTTTATTATTAAAGTTAGCGGCATGCCTCTAACGCTTAAGTATCTTTATTATATAGTTATTACGTAAAGGGCTAGCTATCTTATTAGAATAGTAAGAGGAATTAGGTCGCAAAGTTAGAGAAGACTAGGTTAAAAGTAAAACGTTATAGCGCACGAAGTTAAGATAAAAAAAAAGAAAGTATAAAAGAGTAAGGTCTAGAAGCTAAGTAAGAAGTAATTTTATATATATAATAATAAGTAAACGCACTAGCGCGAACACACCACTATAATAACTACTTATAGTAAGGATATAAAATTAGACACGCGAGAATAGAACTAGTAAAAGGTTTATAATAGTAAAAGAATTACAAGTAGATAATAAAATAACTATAAAGCTATATAAATAAGATAAAACGCGGAGATTTTTCTTTACCCTTAATAAAGGGTAGGGAGGTATATAATAGGCTATACTTAGTTATTACCTTTAATCCTTAACCCTTAGTTATATAAACCCTAGATATATAAATTTAACGCCTAAAGCTTAACTTTAGACTCTTTATTAAACTTATAAGTATTCTTCTAGCACCTTTGGCTCCTTGAGCACCCAGCCCCTTATAAACGCTACATATTTTTTCTCCTTTTAAATATTTAAATTTTTTACTTAAAGCTAGGCTATTAATGTATGCAATCGCTTTATCAATAGCTAGCATAGTGGTAGAGTTATGTAATGTGGAAGATATGTGCAAAATGGCTGGGGTCGGGCGTTGCGCGCACAGACACGGTATGTACGTACGAGGAGCTCGTTTTTCATGAGGAATAGCGTACGGGCTACTAGAGCGCGCACGGCCCACCCCACCGCAACTTGCCATTGTTTCCCGGCATCACCTCGATCACTTCGCCATATCTCCACCAAATCGCGCCCAAATCGCTCGAAAAAGGATGCCATTTACTCGCAGAAAGCCGCGCAACAAACCCCCCGCAAAACCCTATACCCCAAAGACCCCGCGTCGCGAGTTGCCACCCGAGACAAAAGCATATGCCGTTGGAGCGATGCAAGCTGGGGAATCGCAGTACAGCCTCGCCAAAAGGCTTCCTGTGACCCAGGGAGCTCTGAGCATCCTGCTAGCGCGCACAAAGGAGCGTTCAGAGGCGTCGAAACTGCCTCTCTGGGACCCTCATTTGTATGAGCTGGAACCCGGCCGAGGACCCGACAATACGCCCCTCACAGTGCAGCAGAAGAACGCGGTTATCGCCCTGGCGGCGCAGAACAAGGATACCCGTGAGAAACAGAGCTGGCAGGCAATTTCTGACGGCGATTTCGATCATCTACAGCTGCCCAACCCTCTCACAGTCACCAGCTTCGAAAATCTCATGTATGAAGCTTGCTACGCTCGCAGAGCTCCGGGCTTCAAGCCAATGCTCTCAGAGGCTCAGAGACGCCGTCACTTCGAGTGGGCACAACAGAGAGCAGAGGGAGCGCCTCGTCCCTCGGGCACGCGGGGCCCTCAGAGAGCTCGGCGATGCCGCTGCGAACAGCCGAGCCTGGGTGTGGGCAAAACACCATGAATTGAAGCGCGGAGATCGTTCACAGGGTGGCATAGATGGGTACAGACACCGTGAGAAGGTTCTGAAGCCCTTGCTGAAGCTGTGGATTGATTCTCTCCAGTGTTCTTCATGGATGGATTTCTTCTGTGATCCATCCACTCCATCCACTCCGGGTGGACTGGATTTGCTCCATGGAGAATATGAAACCGTAATGCCGTCGTCTGATTGGCTGCTTTAGTGCAGCACTGTAGTTTCATGTGGTTTCGGATGGACAGGGGTTAATGTGGGGCATCAGATCTCAACGTCAGTCTATCACGGTGATTATCCTCAGCCATCCCATTTGTACGTACTTGTATTAATTTCAGAGGTTTTCCATTAAAATAAGGACTAGACGTACGTAAATACGTCTAAATAGGCCCCCCTTTTTACTTATTAGCTAATTATTAAGTAGCTAGCTTTTATTAGTATTCTTATTATTGCTTTCCGTCCTATCTACGTTATTTAAGATTTTTAAGGATAATAACGTCCTAAAGGTACTTATTAAAGTAGATAGTAAGCAGGTGCCTACGGAGCTTTAAGTTACTAATAAGGATAATAAGGTTATACATGCTAAACTAAAGAGTGGCTTTTAAGCCTTGTATAACTACTCCTTTATTAATTAGTTATTAAAGTAGCTAGAGGGTCTCCGTTAATTACAACGACCTTACTAAATAACTACTTAGTAGTAGAAATACGGGGTTCCTTTATTAGAGGGGGAAACTTAAAAGCCTCTAGTTTTTATATTAGGCTTACTATATATTAGCCAAAAGGAAGTACTTATATAAAGTAATCTAAGGTAGTAAGTCTATATTAAGCTATTTTAAGAGCCTTTATTTAAACACTTTCTTAGAGGAGACGGCTATTAGTATTATAACATTTAATAATACTATAACGCTTAACCTGCTAGATAGAATAGATCCTAAATAATAAGAGGTGTATAGTTACATTATAAAGATCTTTTAGCTAGAAACACTTTAATAAGATATCCTTTAATAGGTAGTGCACGATAATATCCTATATAGGAAGTTTAATAGTGTATATTTTTAAAGAATTTTTAGCCACATGTTCCCGTTAATTAATTAAGGGGTAATACTATTTAGTATTACTGTGTTACGCTAGGTGCAGAAGGAGTATAAGGTTTATAAAAAGGATATAAAGATAGTGCTTAGTAAGGCTATTAGTAAGATCTACTTATTATTTAACCTCTGGACGAGCCGTAGGAAGAAGGCTTTAAATAGTATTATAGCTTACTTTATTAATAAAAATCTTTTATGCTAAACTATACTTCTAGCCCTTCTTAAAATAGACGATACCTATAGTAGCAAGAATATAGCAACGTGTACGCTTAAGGTTATTAAGGACTATAGATTTAAGAAGAATATTAGCTACTTTATTTTTAATAATACTTCTTTAAATAATATTGCCGCTAAAGTATTATATCTTAAGCTTAGTTTAAAACCTAGTTAATAACTCCCTTATTTTAGCTATATCCTTAACCTTATAGCACAAGCTACACTATTTAGCAACGACTATAAGGTTTTTAAAAGAGAGGTTACATTTATTAGGAACTTTAAAGAGGAGGTTAGTCTTTAAAGAAAGAGGGGACTAGTTAGTATAATATATTTAATTAGCCTATAGATTAATAGAAGCCTAAGACGGATTAAGCGCTTTAATTAGGTATAAAGGGACGTGTAAAAAGAGAAAAATTAATAATCCTAAAACTCTATACTAATATATACGTTAATACTAGGCATTGCTATAAAATAAGTTTATTAAATTAACTTGCCTTTTAGCCCTTTCGCAAACGCTTATTAACCCTTTAGTAGCTACTAATAGGGTTAGTAAAAGCTTTTTTAATCCCTTAATTAGCGTTTTATTTTTTGGCAACCTCACTTTTAGCTAACTAACACTAAAGATAGAACTCTACTTTTAACGAAGCTATACAATTTATACGCCTCCGTAACCTAATTAAGCACTTTCTAGATATAGGAGCTTTTCGATATAATAATCTTGTGGCTAACAAGATAAGGAAACCACTCTACAAGAAACTAGAAGACTTAGTTACCTATATAATATTCTAGAACTATATAGGAAGCGATAACTAGGCTATACTTACTAAACTTATAAAGTTGCTTGAACTAATTAAGGAGAGCACTAAAAGGCTTAAAGAAAAACTAAATAAAAATAGTAGTAAGAGTATTACTAATATATACCCCTTAATAGCACTTCTATTAAGTAATTTTAAGAAGCTAAAGGATTAATATTAGCACTTTATAACTCTAAATGGTAAGGCTTTTTAGGCGGTAATTAAATAAGGATAAAGTAAGGCTAACTAATATTACACGAAACTTAATAATAACCCAGTATATATAGTAGCTATTTTTCTAGACCTATAGCTTAAACTTAAGTACCTATAAAAGGAATAGACTAAGCAGGAGGCTGCCTATTAGGTTAATAAAGTATAAGAGCTATAAGAGTTAGATTATTACTATCTATCTTTACCTAAGATATTAATTAATATCCTCTAAGAGACGTCTGCAAACGTTTAGCTATATAAAAAATATAAATATAGCTTTATTACTAACGCCCTTACTTAGTTCTACAGCTTTCCCCCTCCTGCCAAAGCTCTAGATGAGTTTGCTGTATATATAACGGACCCACGAGATTGTTAGGATCCGTTGAGACCCCAACATGACGCGAGGCAGGGCATGAGCACTTATCCGTGCGACCAGCCAAGACTCCTGACTCAGCCACGGACCACGTGACCAAGTCACGCGTCCCAGAAATATCGGGCGTCCCAGAAATATCTTGGCATATGGGACTTTGGGATTCTTGGGACACCTGGGATTCATAGGACGAGTTATGTATATAGGAACGCGAGGATAGTCTTCTATTATCGTGTTTAACTTATTTATTAATCTATTATTTAGATCTAAATAAGCAATCTTGTTAATTTAATTATACTATACACACTTTTAATACTAACGCCCTAGTAATAAGCGTAAGCTATTACTATAACTCTCTCTTATCCTACTAGTACTTTTGCCTAAAAACTAACCTTAGCCTCTTAAGAACTAGCTTCTCCTTTAAGATCTTAATATCTTAAATACTTTTAATATAAGTACTACTAGGACCCTTACCTCTTCTATAGCTTTAGACAACTACGTCACCCCTATAGGGGATAGCAAGAACAAGGTATATAAACTTAACCTATATAATAGTAATTATACTTTCCTTAATACCTAGCTTTTGCAGCTAGACCTCTACTTCTTTAATTAGAACTAAGATTTTAAAGATAAGAAGAAGGTTAACGTGTTTTATAAGCGAGCGGCCCATACAAGCGAGCGGCCCACCCCACCAACTTTTTATACCTTTACAGCAACCTATCTTAACAACACAATAAGATAATAGTATATAATTGCTATACTAGATTAAATAGTATCTATAATATCGTTCTTGCATGTTTGCATGTTATGGCCAGTCTTCTTACAGCGGCTGTAGCGTGTTAAAGCCTGCCAATTAGCACCTAATCGCGCCTTATCTTGACATATTTCTACCTCTATCTGCTGCTTAACATCCTTTTAAGCGATAATCTTCTCTGCTTCTACCTTTGTTAATGTACCCTGCCTCTAGATCCGCTTCTTTTTGCGCTATTTACGCGTTATAGTAGCCTTATTAGCCTTTTTAAGCCTCGCGATCCAATCGCGCATAAGCGTACTTTTGTAAGCTATTACCTTAGCGCCCTTTTTAAGCTAATTAAGCACTATAATAATAGAAGTAGGTAATAAGCTCTTGTGCCTTTAAATTCTATCGCGAATTAATATTAATTAAGCCTCTAGCTTACGCGCGTTGCTTAGTGTTTTAGCTTCTTAAAGGGTAACCTTTAGTAAAGGCAGCGTTAGCGTATAAAGCTTAACATTAAGCTTTAATATCACCGCCTCTAGGTCGTGTAGGACTAGGCCAGCGCCTCGAAAGCTTGCGTAGATATTTTCCTTTATAATTAATTACTTATAGGCTACGTAAAAGGCTGGTAAGAACTCTAGCTTCGTGATGTAGTTAATATAGTCGCGTATTAGGCTCTTGATCTAGTAGCTATACGCGCGCTTTAACGGCGAAAAGTAGCTAACGTTAAGTAGCTATAAGAGGTGCAACAAATGTGGCAGTATATAAAGAGATAGATATTATTCTCCTTACAGAGTTCTTAAAATTTAAGCAAGTTATAGCTCTTATAGCTATTAAGTATAAGTAGCTAGCGCGCGCCTATCCTATACTATACTATATACTTAATAAAGTATCTTAGCCACTCTACTCTAAGCTCGTTAGTAGTCTAGCTATTATTACTAACAGCGAAAGCCTAGTCGCGCGGTATATTATTGTCCTAGTACTAGGCAAAGAGGTAATACTAGCCAGCGAAGATAATAAAGGGCGGGATCGCCCAGCTAGCAGCGCTAATTCTATAGATTACTATAGTCTACCCACGATTGCCTAGCTAGATAGCCTTTAGCCTGCCACGTCTCTCTAAGCCTATAATAACAAGCTAAGATAATATCTTGCCCATTATAAAACTAGTCTTGTCAAAGTTATAGGTATCCTTATTATAGATACTATAGGTAGCCTTTGTGCGCGCTACAAGCTCGAACTAAGCTCTAATAGTATCTAGATCCTCACACAGAGCTCTCTGCCAATTGTATAATCGATTAAATCGTGTAGTAAGACAATCTATTTGCTTAATAAAGTTACGCGGCTACTGCTTGCTAACCTATCTAGCGCCTCGCTTAGCGAGTAGCTTATCCGCTATATCTTGCACAGCACTTAGCGTGGGCGGAAATCCTTGCGAATCTAGGTTAAGTATATGCCTAATAATTACCTCCTTTTCTATCTTAGTAAGCTTCTTTAATTTAGGCTAGTAATTGCGTCGCGTAGTAATTCTAGCGCGTTAGTGTTAGAGCGTTGTTTAGAGGATAGTAAATATATATGCTACACCTCTTATAGACTAAATTTGGTTTTAATTAATAGCTAAGATTACAAGGTGTATATTAGCCTCAGCAGAGGCTAGTTAGGCCTGAATTAGGGGCGCCATAGTAGGTAGACGTTTATGTGCTGCAAAAAGTTAGTGGGGTGGGCCGCTCGCTTATATGGGCCGCTCGCTTATATGGGCCGCTCGCTTATAAAACATGTTATCTTTACTATAACCTATATATAAGGAAACGCTAAAAAGTAGATTTACCCTTACTTAATTAAGTACTTAGATATAGACTATAATAATAAAAATATAGAATATATTAATAAACATGCTAACGCAATTAATATTATTAAGGACTATAATAACTTTAATGTTACGACCACGAACCCCACAAGGATGAAGAAGCCAGATAATTACGCCAAGAGAGTAATTGTTAGCGAAGTAGCAAAGTTAACGGGACACAACAAGGCGCGGGACAGCTTAGGTTAGTAGTTACGTGATAAAGTCCCGCATAAGCGAGAAGTCCCGCATAAAGTACGGGACTACAGGAAGTCCCACGGACTACCTTAGAGAAAGACGTCTTGGCGGGACTACGAGGAAGAAGCAGACTAGTATATAGTGTAATAGTTCTCCTGTATTGTTTCTCTCTTCGTAGTTAACTTATATATCTTCTGTGCGAGTACGTTCTCCTATATAGACTAATAGTTATCTTACTTTATTATAAGATTAGATTGTCTAGCCGCGCTAAGTGTCGCATTAACTTGTACTACTAAATAATCTATAAAGCACCACGATATCTTACCGCCCTAACCTAGACTAGACTAAGGTGTAAGAGCCTTATAACACTTTAACTACCCTACGGTATAATGGCAGGACCGAGTTCGACCACCGTAGCTCTGGCACCTAAGGAAAAGACCCTAGGAGAGATAGTCATCGAATAAGCAGCTTAGATAGCCTAGCTATAGGAAATTATTAACTAAATAAGTGAAAAGATAAGCTAATAGGAAAATGCAAAGCATTAACTAAAGGTCCTAAAGCCTAAACCCTATTCTAGAAAGGGCCACCTAGGAACGTTCCTAACCTAGATAGAACTATTTATCCGCTATAACCTAGGAAAGTTCAACACGGAATAAGATAAGATCCTAGTTACTTATATAAACATGTAAGATAAGGCAGTCGCGTAGGCTAGACTAATAATTAATAACTTCCTCGAGAATAGTAAAGTAGAGGATTATAACTTAGACGCTACTAAGGACGCCTTTAAGGACTAGGAGTCCTTTTGTAAGGCCGTTAAAGGAATATTTAGCACTATTAATAAGGAATATTAAGCTAAACTACGCCTCTAGCGCCTGCGCTAGGAAAAATTGGTAGTACTCTATACGCTAGAGTTTAAACAGATCGTGGCAGAACTTAATAGATAGGGGAAAGCCCCACTTATAATTACCTACTATAATAGACTAAAAGAATTAGTTAAAGACAAATTAGTCCACCAAGGAAAAGTAGACAACCTAGAAGAACTTATTAACAATGTAATTAAAGTAGACAATCGCCTGTACGAACGTAAGCTAGAAAAGTAGCGTAGTACTAGGCTACTTACTAGAAAAGAGAATTAATCCAGGCCCGTAGGAAGAGACCAGGACGGAGATATTATTATAACTAATAAAGCCCGATAGTATAAAAAGAAAAACGGCAAGGGAAAACAGCCGTATAGACTAAAAAAGAGTTACTAGGGCAAGAATGGCATTTTGCAGGAAGAATAAGAATAGAGGTTTAAAGATAAAGCCTGTCTCTAATATAGTAAATAAGGCCACTTCGCCAAAGACTGCGACGGTCAGGAAACTAAAGTTAATACGACTAATCTCCTACAAGTAGCTATGGCCACCCTCATGCTAGTAGAAGCCAACGAAGTGGATCTTACGCAGGAGATCCTGGAGCTAATAGAAGAGGAAGAGGAACGAAAGACCCTTCCTAAGTACTAGATCTTCTAAAGACTAGCTAACGACACCTGCTGGATGTGCAGCAGTGCGCTACATTAATTGTCTTAGTGTAAGGTAAAAGTAATTGTCTAAGGGGCACACGCATGGGACGCCTACTGGTTAGCAGAAAAACTACAAGGGCGCCCAAAGTAATACCTACGCCAGATTACGATACAGGAACGACATAAATACGCCAAGTGGTGGCAATGCACGCGCAAAGGATGCCAATAACACTCTAAGGCTAGAGTTAGGGCCTCCTATTTTCCAGGAGGTTCGGAACACTATAGGCTAAAGCAGAGCCAGTATAGCGTGCCTAATAATTACCACGAGCACTTTCTAGCCTATTAGGCTAAGCACTATAAATAGAATAGTTAGCATTAATATTTTAATATTATTTGCGAGGTACATAGGTAATAAAAGTTTAAAATAGGCTAGTTCCCTTAGGGCTTAGACCCTCGCGACACTAGCACGATAATAGGGAGTACGTAGCTAGGAAGAGACGCAGACTACTTGTTAATTAGGTAAGAGTAATATAACCTATAGTGCTTCGCACACCTAAGCCTGCAGGAAGAAGTAGCTTCTTTAGACAGCTGCCCAGGGCACAACGTATTAGCCCAGAACGAGTGCCTTACTTTAAACTGCCCGCAACATAAGATACCGGGAGTATACAAATCTAATAGGATTAGAGAAACCTATGCACTATATTAACAGCGATATAAGTGGCACTAAATTAAGGAAGTCTTAAAGCTAGCACGACTTAAAGGTTAGATCTAAGAGGCAAAGGCCTTATAGGGGGTCTAAAACAAGTCTAAAGACTTAAAAAACTAAATTATCACTAGGTAATAAGCCACACTAGTGATAGTGCAATTATTATAGCTTATTAAGTAGACACTCGCAGAGTCGAGAAGCGCTTAATTAAAGACATTATAGTGTATAGACATTATGTTATAGCACTAATCGACCTAGGGGCAGACGCGTGTCTGATCGCCCCACGAGTGGTCGAGAAATACGATATGCCATATTACAATAAAAGGATACCGCTACAAATGGGACTCGCGAACGGGACCTGATTGTAAGAATATAGTAATAGTTGGCTACGCCTTAAGACGGCGCTAGTATAAGTTAATATAGTAGGCCTAGAGAGCTAACATGTTTTTACTATTATAGAGATAGGAGACATTAAAGCTATCGTAGGATATAAATGGCTAGAGCAATATAATCTATAGATAGACTAGATTAAACAAATAATTCTTCCTTAAAGGCCACCAGCAATGGCTTAGGAGAGCCCTGGTGGAAGGAAAACTCTACAAAAACCTTAGGCAAGGAAGGAGAGCCGACTATCTAAGATACAAGAAATATTAGTATGCAAGATAGACAGGATCTTAAAGTAATACCTAGGACAGGTGCACTGTATATAGGTCCGGAAGACTAAGATAGTCCTAGATAATCCTAGTCTACTAGAAGAATATAAGGAATTCGCAGACCTGTTTAAGGAACACGACAAGACTATTCTACCTAAACATAAGGAATAGGATTATAAGATACTATTAATAGAAGGAGCTAAGCTACGGTTAGAGCGCCTAAGGCCCCTTACATATAAATAAGAAAAAGAGTTAAAGGAGCTTATTTAGAAGAACCTGCGCTTTGGGAAATAGTGGCCTAGTTAGAGCCCTGTGGCCTTCCCTATACTCTTTGTTCGCAAGAAGGACGGCAGGCTACGACTCTGTGTGGATTATAGATAGCTAAACGCCGTGACGATTAAGAATCGCTACCTGTTACTACTAATAATAGAGCTTATAGATAGACTCTAAGGAGCTAAATACTTCACGAAATTTAATGTCTAGGATGGATTCTATAGAATTCGAATTGCGAAAGGGCACAAGTGGAAAATGGCTTTCCGCACGCGATACGGCCTTTTCAAGTATATAGTCATGCCTATAGGGCTAACTAACGCACCAGCAACCTTCTAGGAGTTAATAAATTAAGTACTATATAAATACTTAGACGTATTTTGCACGGCGTACTTTAACGACATCCTAATATATTTACATGGGACCCTGGAAGAACACAAGGAGCATGTGCGGAAAGTACTATAGAAGTTATAAGAGTATTAATTGCTCCTACACCCTAAGAAATGCGAGTTTCATGTCACTAAGACAGAATATTTAGGATTTGTGATATCCCGAGAAGGTGTTAAAATAGATCCGAACAAGATCGCGATAATAGAAGAATAGCTACTACTAGAATTAGTAAAGGATATTTAATCCTTCTTAGGCTTTACTAACTTTTATCGCAAATTTATTAGGAACTACTTAAAGGTCACCGCTCTACTAATAGAACTTATAAAGATAGGGAAATGGCGTCCTCTGTAGGAAATAGAGAAGGAAGCTTTTAAATAACTAAAGCGCCTATTCCTAACAACACCCCTACTATAGATGTACGACCTAAAGCGACAACACCGCATTTATATAGACGCATCGGACTATGCGTTGGGGGCCGTACTACTACAAGAATGCGATAACTAGGAGTGGAGACCTGTCTTCTATTATGTAAGAAAGCTCTTAGGAGCGGAGCTTAACCACGAAATCTATAATAAGGAATTACTCGCTATTATTAACTGCTTTAAACAATAGGAAGCATAGCTTAAGGGAGCTAAGTATTAGATAGAGGTATTCTTTAATTACCTTAATCTAACCCGCTTTACAACGACTAAGAAGCTTAATTAGCGACAGGCTAGATAGTCTAAATAGATAGCGGAATTTGACTTCCGCATTATGCATCTGCTAGGAAACGTAAACACTATGGCAGATGCACTTAGTAGATAGTTAAACCTTATAGAAGAAGACGATGGTGGTAACTATATTATAATCCTAACTTACGCGAAGGACGGAACCCTTCGCTATAATAAGATATAGCTTACGCTAGCACTAGAAGTACGGCGCGCGGATCTCGCCTATTATAGGCTAGTTATGGACAGGATACAGGATTACGATAGGCTTATAAATAAGGATTGCTAAGCGTATAATCTCTACTAAGCTACGAAATTAACGGCACGGGACTATTAAAACTATATTTAGATTAGCGAGCAGATAGCTTCGCTGCTAATTAAAAAGTTATATAAGGATAAGGATTAGGGATACCTAGGGATTGCTAAAACAACGCGTTAAATCGCGAACGAATATACTATCCCTAGGCTACGCTAGGTGGTATAGAAGGTTTTAGGCAACTATTTAGCCTGTTATAAGAATAAGCCTAAGAGACATAAGCCCTATGGCCTTTTATAGCTACTAAAGCCGCCCCCAAGACCATAGTTAAGCGTAACCATAGACTTTATCGTAAAGTTACTAGTACTACTAGCACTAGGGAACAAGGATCCTTACAACTTAATCTTAGTTATAATCTATTAACTTACTAAAGAGTCAAGGTTAGTGCTAATTAGGGAAGCTATGTTAGCAGAAGAACTAGCCTATGTAGTAGAACGAGAACTAATATTATACGTTAGACAACCTAGCGAGTTTATCATAAATAGGGCTAAGGTATTTACATTATTATACTAGACCACGTTTACGGCCTAATTAGGGATTAAGTATAAGCTTATAACGAGCTTCTACCTTAAAATAGATAGCTAAACTAAGTAAATAAACTAAACGTTGGAATAATATCTCTGGATGTATGTAAATAAGCTTTAAGATAACTAGGTCGAGCTATTGCCAACAGCCTAGCTAGCATATAATAGCGCAAGATCGGCGACTACGGGGTACTCGCCATATTATGCCAACTATGGATGTGAACCGACGACTTACCAGGATCTATTGGATATCTAGAGTATAGTAAAGAACGTAGCTAATAAAGCTAAACTTATGCAGGATCTGCATAAAACACTACACGAGAATATTACGCGGCGTAATAAATAAATAGCGCGATAGGTAAATAAAAAAAGGATTATAGGACTAACTTTTAAGGAGGGGGATAGAGTCCTCCTCTTATAAAAAAATTTTAAGATAATAAGGCTAAGTAAAAAACTAGATAACCTTTAGAAAGAACTATTCGAAGTTTAAGAGGTTAGAGGACTAGTAAATTTTAAACTACGGTTACCTATAGATACACGCATGCACCTAGTTTTCCATAAATCCTTATTAGAACTAGCACCGCTAAACGCCGAACTAGAAACCTAGCTCGAACTCGAGGACGAGGAGTACAAGGTCGAAGCTATTAGGGACCTACAAAAAATCGGGCGTTAGTACAAGTATCTAGTGAAATGGGAAGGATGGCCAGAGAACCACAACACATAGGAACTAGTATAAAACCTCACGAACTACAGGACAGCGCTGGAGAAGTTCCATAAGGAACATCCAGAGGCGCCGCGACCAGATTAGCAAGGAACTTAGAGAAATTAAAGGATATAGAAGGGTTAAAAGGAATAAGTAAATTAGCCTATAACTAGCCTAAGTTAGCCCTTAGAGGTGCGGGTCGTGACGGTTCGCGACTGTTAGTAGCAGCCATACCCTTTAGATCCCCCTATTTTTCTAAAGCCTCGATTGTATCAGCGACACGGAGATTATGCTAAGTAAAGGCGTGCTCCTTCTCTTCCACCTCCGCCAGCTCGCGCCGAAGACGAGCGGTCGCCGAAGCCAAGCAAGTAGACTCCTCTATAGCAAGGGCCTAGCGCTCTTTAGCTATAAGCAATTCTAAACGCTTCTTGCGTTTCTCCTCCTAAACGCGCTCCTAATCCTTCTCGGGAATCTATAGACTACACTTGGCATAGGCTGCGAGACAGCCCGCACACTGCCTAGAAGCAGCGTTAATAAAACACTATAACTTCTTCTTCTAATAACGCTTATAACTAGACGCTATCTCTAGGCCCTAAGCTTCTACCTTTTACGCACGAGCGCGACGAGTCGCAAGGGACAAATAAGGGGCTTTCGGCATAGTTAGTAAGGCGAGGGAAATTAAGAGGAGGCTATAATTTGCCTTAAAACGCGGGGATGCGCACCTTTATAGCAACTAGTACCTACGCGCTAATAGCATAGCAGCATAACAAAGTAAGGTATTAGGACGATAACCTTAAAGAGGGGGATAGTGTTACAACTACAAACCCTATAAGGATAAAGAAGCTAGATAATTACGCTAAGAGAGTAATTATTAGCGAAGTAGTAGAGTTAATAGGACACAATAAGGCGCGGGGTAGCTTAGGTTAGTAGTTACGTAATAAAGTCCCGCATAAGCGAGAAGTCCCGCATAAAGTACGGGACTATAGGAAGTCCCACGGACTACCTTAGAGAAAGACGTCTTAGCGGGACTACAAGGAAGAAGCAGACTAGTATATAGTGTAACAGTTCTCCTATATTGTTTCTCTCTTCATAGTTAACTTATATATCTTCTGTGCGAGTACGTTCTCCTATATAGACTAATAGTTATCTTACTTTATTATAAGATTAGATTGTCTAGCCGCGCTAAGTGTCGCATTAACTTGTACTACTAAATAATCCGTGAAGCACCACGATACCTTACCGCCCTAACCTGGACCGGAATAAGGTGTGAGAGCCTCATAACATTTAAAATATACCTTTAATAAATATTTAAGATTACTAATAAGATAGCTATTGCTAAACGTGCGATCTAAATAATCTACTAACACTAATTTATAGCTAAATATATAGCTAAGTTCTATAAGTACGCTATGTAACTTAATTAGGAAGATAAATCTCTTAAGATAATATATAAATAAGACTTTAAACGTAATATGCGTGAAGAACTCCTACATAGTAGTATAAAAATAAAGACTTTAGAGGAACTATACGAAAAGACTATCTATATAGATAAGAAATAGTTCGCCTTGCAAGAAGAGTTCCGCAGGAACCTAAGGAACACTAGTTTTAAATAATAGGTACCTATAGTCTATAAGGCGCTACTAAAAGCACCTCGACGCTAGTAACGTAACTATTATAGACCCTAGCCTATAGAAGATATCTAGTTTAATAACTTAAAAAAAGGAATAGGAAAGGCTATAGGCTTCTAAAAGCCTAACCTACGTATCTTAGATAGAACCTAATAATAGGGGACTAAGACGCCTAAATGTTTTACATATAGTAAACTAGGCTATATAGCCAGGAACTATAGATCTAAGAACAAGATCACTAGGCAGCTAAACGTGCTAATTATTAATTAAAAAGAAACTATTAACGAAGAATAGTAAGTAGTAAATACTATTAAATAAGTTAATATCTACGACAAAGGATTAGAACAAATAGGGATACCTAACTTATAACTCTACAAGGATATATATAAAGGTTTAGATAAAAAGGAGAAGGAAAAGAAGCTAATACTTTAATTTTTTATACTTTACCCTAGCTAGAGTAAGCCTGTTACTAGTAAAATAATAAACGTTTTTAACTTTTTAGAAAAACACTAACTAAGGAAAGGAGACTTCGGGTTTATAGTAATAAAATAATAAGATTACGTAAAAGTATTTTACCATGCTTACTAACCTAATCTAGTTAGTAAAATAGTACGTGAAATAGTAGACTATCGCTACGCCCACGAAGATCCTAAGAAAAAGTACCTAAACAAAAATCCGAACTACGAACTATAGTACGACCTAGACCACTATAACCATACGCATAATTCTATACGATAGACCCTTTGCGGAGAAGATTAATATACCTTTTATTACTAAGCTAAGGAATATAGCTACTTTCCCTAAATATACTAATAATATAGATAAGAGTAGTTTAACTGCCTTATTGCCTACTGCTATGTTTACCTTTAGAATAAACGTAAAATATAATACTTTTTATACCTTAACTAGATACTAAACTAGGTAATATTACTACTAGTTAATAAAAAGTTCGTATTAGATAAATAGTAAACATGCTTACACCCTAACTATAAAGAACATAAGGAGTAGAAAAACAAGCATAGATTTAATTATATACTAAAAGGGACTATAACCCTCTAAATTAAAGTAGTAATAAAGGAAGAAGATAGTAAAGTTTCCTTAAATAAAACTTAATAATAGCCTTAGGAAAAGAGTAAAGGATACCTTAAACCTATAGAGCTAGTTATAGAGAAAATGTCTTTTTTAGACCTAGGCTTAGGCGAGAGAACGCCTTTAAAGAAGTAAATGCTACTAATAGTTAGATATTAATTAAGCTACTAGTATAGCTTAAAGAAATATAAATAAAAGCTATACTAGACTTAGGAGCACAAGAGAGCTATGTGTTAAGAAAAGCACTTAATAGAGTAGGACTCTATAAGCGTAAGAAGGCTATACCCTATGCTATCCACGATATAACTAGATAAATAATGCCTGGCAAAGCGATAATTAAGTATAAGATTAAAACTATCTTTATAATCTATAGATACTAGGAATTAATTACCCTTAATATAATTAAGGAAGCTAATTACGATGTAATTTTAGGATTACCCTAGTTAAGAAAGTATAACCCTATAATTAACTAAAAAAAGAAAGAGCTATTTTTAAGCGCTATAACTATATATTATAAGTAAAGCCTAAGTATTAATAAAGTATAATAGTAGATAAGAGAGCTATTAATAACATAGTCTTATAACTAAAAGTTAATAAATATAAAATTAACTTAGTAAACGCTAGTAGAAACTACTAGGTTATAAAGTGTAAGTATAAAGAGAACAGCACAACTTTTAATATCCCTAATAAATATAAGAAATAGAGTTATTTATTTTAAGAAGAGAAAGGGGCAAATGCCCTTCCTAAGTATATATACTAAGATTATTGCATTATTCTTGAAGAAGGAAAAACGCCGCCTTTTAAACTACTATATAGCTAGAGCAAAAAGGAACTCTAATAAACACGCGAATTCCTAAAAAAAAAGCCCTTAATAGGTAATAAATATGCAAGTTAGAATTGCTAGTAGTATTATCCCTAATATTTATTATAAAAAAAGGATGGAACACAACATCTTTATATTAACTATAGGAGGCTAAACGATATAATAATTAAGAATAGATACTTACTACTAAATATATAAGAGTTTTGAGACAGGCTAGGACAAGCTAAGATATTTACGTAATTTAACTTATAAGATAGATACTATCTTATATAAAGAGTAGCAGGTGATAAGTAGAAGATAGCCTTTTAAACTAGATATAAACTATTTAAGTACTAAGTTATGCCCTTTAGACTTACTAATGCACTAGCAACGTTTTAAGTAATAATTAATAATATACTATAGAACTACCTTAATATATTTATAGTTGCCTACCTTGATAATATCCTAGTATTCTTTAAGTAAGAGAAGGATTATGTGTAGCACGTATAAATAGTACTATAAGCGCTAGATAGCGCTAACCTATAACTAAAACTTAAGAAATACAAATTTTATATTACTAAACTAGAGTTTCTAAGACATGTTATTAATACTAAAGGTATTTAAGTAAGCCCTTTAAAGATTAAAGAAGTAAGGAAGTAAAAGTTATTTACTAATTTTAAAAAAATATAAGCCTTCCTTAAATTTATTAGATTTAATAGATAATTTATCACGGACTACTTAAGAATTACACTACTACTTACTAACCTTATAAAGAAATATAAACCTTTTAATTAGACAAAAGAATGTAAATAAGTATTCTAAACACTACAAGAAGCATATATTACGCTACTAGTTCTTATATACTTCTAAGATAATAAACCTTTGCGTATTAAAACAGACGTAAGCGATTTGGCAGTTAGAGCATGCGCGAAGTAAGAAAAGAATAGCAAATAGCATCTAGTTACATACTACGCACACAAATTTATATTAGAAGAATTATAGTATAAAGTACACGATAAAGAACTACTCGCGATAGTAAAAGCTATTAAATACTAAAGGATCTATACATATAGTTACTCTAAACTTATAATTTTTATAGACTACAAGAACCTTACACGCTTTATAACTATAAAAGAACTAACCTAATAATAAGCAAGATTGTTAGAAATGCTAGGATGATACAAATTTAAGATTATATACACCTTAGGTAAAGAAAACGGACGAGCAGACGCCCTTAGTAAAATAAATAATAAAAAAGGAAAAGTTAAGATATACTCTATAATATTAAAGAAAAACCCTAATAGTTCTTTAGAACTAATAGCTAAACTTAACTAACTCCTTGTACGTACGAGAGAAGTACCCAAGAAACTATAAATAAAACTTATATAATAATACTATAATAACCTAGTATATAGATACCTTAATATTTAGAAAATAATCGAACTTACCTAGCGGAACTATAGCTTTAAAGGAATTAAGGAAGTAGTAATTACTTATATCTATAAATGCGTAGATTGCTAGCGTAATAAACACGCAATATATCTTAAGTATAAAAAGATATAAGCTATCTAAATACCTATTACACTATAGGAAGACATCGCTATAGACTTTATTATAGGACTACTATAATTAAAAAATTCTGTAACTGGAATTACCTACAACGCGATACTAAATATTATCTATTAATTTACTAAATACGTAGAATTACTATTATAATAAAAGATAACTATAGTAAAGGAACATGCATTCCTTATCCTAGACTAACTTATATAGCACTATAGCATTCTAAAGACTATTATTAGCGATAGAGACAAACTCTTCACTTTGAACTACTAGATAACACTTATGGCACTAATTAGAATAAAACGAAAACTATCGACGGTATACTATCTACAAACTAATAGATAAACAGAACGTACAAACTAAACTATTAAGACGTACTTACGTATCTACTATAATAACTAAAGGAATAACTAGATTTTTTTTATTACTTATGACACAATTAGCATACAACAACAAGATATTAATAGTAATAGGATTTACACTATTCTATGTAAACTATAAAAGATACTTATATCTCTTTAATTAAATACTTCCTACAGCAATTAGGACAGAAGAAGTAATAAATATAGTAGAAACTATAAAAAAAGACACATGTATAACTCTAAGAGAATTTTAAGGAAGCTTAATAGTAAAGTATTTCTTATATAAACTAAAAAAGAAAAATGGCACCTTAGCTAAAGAAAGGGGATAAAGCATATCTACTTACGAAAAATCTTTTATTAGTATCGAACCTGCGTAACGCTCCTACGGCGTTCACAGCCATGCAGCTTGCCTGTGGTTTGTTGCGCTAGTCCTGATCGGGCTAGCAGGGAACAAACCACGCTCGATAAATACTTCTCGCAACAGCCCACCACAATTAATTAATTAAATTACTACTATCTACACCATATCGTTGCAACGAAGTCTTGATTTAATAGCCTATTATTATATTAACACTAATTAGTAGTTGCTATACTATAGATTAGCAAGATATACTGTGTATAGGGAATCTTAGCGCACGTTTCAGGCTAAGTATTCTAGTAATAGAAGCGGTTAGCGCATGCCTCCTCCCCTACTAAGGTCTAGGATATAGTATCGCTAGTGCGAAGTATAGGTACGACAAGCTCACCGCTATCCTGTATTAGGATTAGCGGCGCCTCGTATTTAAAGGATCTTTCCGCCTAGATTATCCCTACTAAGGCTAAGTTTAGAAGGAGATTTGCGTTAACCACGCTAACTCTTGTTAATTACACTAATTATAAGCCTATATCTAAAACGCTATTATAAAGTATACCCGAACAAAGGACTGCTCGTGGTACCTAAATAAAATAATCTATAAGGACTAGTACGCTAACTAAGATTTTAACGTTACTAACGCTATTGTTAATATAGATAAACGTAATACTATAGTTATTAACTAAATAATACAGGTAGAAGAGGATAACATATTCGACTTATTTTTACTACTTAAGTTTAAGGAGTATTTTAAGAACTTTACCTACGATTTTTTTAATAGTATTAATAAGCGTATCTAAAAAGCACTTAAAAGGCTCCTCCGCTAGTAAGACATCTATATTAAGTAAGGTTATAGTAATAATCTCCCTAACTAATTCGCAGAACTCCTTATATTAACTACTATCTTAAAATAGCCCGCTAAGCATCTTAAGCTTATAAGGCTTTGTAAAGGCTTTAAGTGCCACTAGATCGTAGATAATAAAGAATAATAGTAGTAGTGGCAAGCTCCGCTAGGTAGAAGATTATTATTATTATTATAACCTAGGTTTACGCCTATGTAGAATAACTCTTATTTACTTACTAACCTTGCTAAGTTATACACGCCAGAGCAAAAGTATTTAGGTAATAAATATAACATCCTTAAGATAAAGATTAAGGTGTTTAATAACCTCTACACTAAGGTTAGGATTAATAAGGATAAGCAGTATAAAATAGTACTCTCTATTATACTTACTAGCTAAGCGCTTTAGTATTATTATAATTATATTACTCCCTAGGCGCTTACACTTACTTATAACGCAATACTTAATAAACTACGTACGTACTTTAATACTACATTAGCTTACTAAATATACCTCTAAGAGTAGTATAGCACTACGCTTAAGAGCGTTATAATTGCTAACCCTAATAAAGACCCTATAGAGTGTCTTAAAATAGTTATTAGCAAGATAAACATGCTCTATTAGGCACTGTTATAGGACTAGGGTAAGAGCTATAATTAGTATTTACTTACGCAATAGCTCTTTAGCGCATGTTATAGTATTAAAGTAACTACTATAGCTTACTTAAAGCTAGTAACTATATTTAAAGGTGTCGCCGCAGATCTCTATAATCTAGTTAGCATATAGTTAAGCTATTATTCTAATAGCCAGTTTCTATTGCGAGATGCAGATAAGCAGTATTATATTAACTGCTACTACATCCGCAATAATTAACAAGCTATAGGATTATTATATAATAATTACTATAGCTACTACTATTAAGGTCAAGGCAGATCGCGCGGCAATTAATTTAATAATAATAACTATTAGTTAAACTACTTAGGTAATTGCCGTAACAAGACATGTGTAAGGGGCTGGGTGCTCAAGGAGCCAAAGGTGCCAGAAGAATACTTATAAATTCGATAGAGAGTCTAAAGTTAAGCTTCGGGCGTCGAACTTATATATCTGGGGTTCGCATAACCGAGGGTTAAGGATCCGAGGCAACAACTAGGCGTAGCCTATTATATACCTCCCTTCCCTTTATTAAGGGTAAAAAAAAGAAATCTCTGCGTCTTATCTTGTTTGTGTAGCTTCGCGATTATTTTGTTATCTGCTTACGATCCTCTCGCCGTTATAAACCTCTTACTAGTTCCGTTCTCGCGTATCCAATTTTATGTCCTTACCATAAGTAGTTACTATAGTAGTGTGTTCGCGCTAGTGCGTTTGCTTATTATTATGTACATAAAATTACTTCTTACTTAGCTTCTAGACTTTACTCTTTTAAGCTTTCTCTTTTTTCTTAGCTTAACTTCGTGCGCTGTAACGTCTTACTTTTAACCTAGTCTTTCTTAACTTCGCGACCTAATTCCCCTTACTATTTTAATAAGATAGCTAGCCCTTCGCGTAATAGTCGCGTAATAAGGACGCTTAAGCGTTAGAGGCGTGCTACTAACTTTAATAATAAGATAAAGGAAGGCCTGTCCTTATTATAATTACCTAGCTACTAACTTAAGAAGACTAAGCTCTCTTAAAATAAAATTACTATATCTAACGCTAGCGTAATCCTTCTTAGCTAGCTTACTAAGAAGTTTAGTCCTTCTAAAGCTCGCGAAGTAAGTTCTAGACCTTTTTTTACGCTTTTTCTACTTTTTTTTACCTTCTAACTTGCTTCCTTACTCTTTAAACCTCCTTCCTAGTTCTTTATTAGCCTAGGTGTGCGCACTTACCAACTTAATAAGCTTAGTTCCTAAGGTCTAATCTTACTACGCGTGATAATTAAGCGCTAGTATATTAACTACGTTACCTACGGACGCGTTTGTTAGTGGGTACTAGCGGGTAAGACGGTTTCCTGCGAGGAGTGCCGTACCTACAAGCTTACTAGCTACACTAGACAAGTATACTTTAGTCTAACTTATTCTAGATAACTTTAGGGTGTGCTCTGCTAACTCCTTCCCCTACCTAGATTTAGCCTACCCTTAATAAAGTTAGCCACGAAGAGTTTGCTAACATTATAGTTATTAGTGCAGGCCACCTTATAAATAAGGTTTTAAAGTGTAGCTAGGAATAAAAGGCCTTTTTTACTAATTTTAACGCGTTTTATTCTGCTCGTAAGGTTGTTATTATTAATTACTATACCTCCTTTAAGAGTAAGACTGCTACTACTTTAGGCCCTATTACTTTTTTTAAGGCTATTTAGCTCTTAGAGCGCATCGCCGTCGCGGTTAAAAAGACTTCTAATCTTCTTTAAATTTATGCTACTAACTTTAAAGTATTCTATTAAGTGTGTAAGAACCCTTCTATAAGTTCCTTTTAAATGATAAAGCTATCTTCTAAGGCTAATATTATATAGCTCTCTAGCAAGTTCGTGGTGGTGGATAAGGGCATCGTAATAAATAGTTTTTAGATAATAGATAATGTCCTCGCGGGAGCTAATGTGCTTACTTAAGCCTACTAGGGCTTGCGCTAGTGGCTTTAGGCTATTATAATTAAGAAGCGCCTAAGTAAGGAGGATAATAGCTTCCCTAACCCTAGCGGTGTGTTAGAGGGCGGAGAAGTGGACCTAAACGTTATTAAGAAGGGTTTTACTATTTCTTTAGTAGCTAAAAATGCCCCTTCTACCTAGTTCCTCTCTCCTTCTTACTTTAGTTTACTTCTAAGGCTTACTTCTTTTGTAAGGGTTATTCCTTATTATTACAGGAATTATTTAGTCCCCTTATTATTCCTAGTAGTTTTAAGAGTTTTTTAAGTTACTTTTTTAAAATTCCTTCTTAACTTCCTTCCCTAATACTTAACTTTATCCCCTAACGGTGTTATTCCTACCCTTATTTTAGATACCTTTATCTAGCTAGGTTTTTTAGCTTAGCGAGGCAGGCATCGTAGAGCCTCCTTTAGGCCCTAATAGAAGCTAATTTAGGGGATATCGTGGTAGAATCTTATTAGGAGTTTTCTGTTGCGATTTTAATATAGCTTAGTAAACTTCTCCTAATAGTCTAATATAGTAGCTTAGTTAAGGTTCCTACGAGGTTCCTAAGTTTTTTAAGAGTAGTTTTCCTACTATACTAGGTATTCTACCCTCTTACCTTTACGGGACTAGCGTTCTTTACATATATTTGTGAACTAAATAACTTATGTATATCCCCCTCTGCCACTAGAGGTAAGCTATCTCCTATATACCCAGGCGCAAACATCCTAAATAACTGGCAAACAGCAAACAAAAGGAAAATAAGCCATCAGCTCGGTGGCAAACATCAAAAACAAACAAAAGGAAAACAAGCCATCAGCTTAGTGGCAAACATTAAACCTTACAATATTAACTATACTATACTTTTTTTCCCCTTTTTCTATTATAATTGCTTCGGGCTGGGCGTCATTAGTGGTTTAGCTAGGGAGAGGGTTTAACAAGGCTAACTTTAGCCTGTTTACGTAAAACCTTAGGTGTATGTTTAGCGGGACGTCTAGTTCTACTACGTAAGAGTTTATTACTTTTCTTATAGTAAACTTTCTTTACTTCTAGTCGAGCTTCTTGCTTAGACGTTAGTTTTAGAAATAGTCCTTATACTTTAGCCACACTTTATTTCCTTTCTTTAAGATTAGAGCGTTCTTACGTTAACGGTTTGCTAGGCGCTCTTATTCTTATTAGGCTATTACTATTTTTGCCTAGGCGAAGTTAAAACCCTCCTTATACTTTTTTATTATTGCCTTCGCGGCCTTCTTTACGTTAGTTCTAAGCTCTAAGGCTAATCTCCGTGCCCCGAAGTTCTTAACTAGTTTAACGTTCTAGCTATAGGATAGGAAAAATAGTCTAACTCTTATTAATATAGCTTCTCGCCCTTTAATAGCTATCTAGGCTATAGGAAGCTACTTTATCTAATTATCCTATTACTAGTTATAGTACGCCCAGAGGTAGGCTTTAAGGACAGAGTTTATTTATTCTGTCTACCCGTTCGTCTCCGGGTGCTTTGCTATAGACAGTCTTCGGTTAATACCTGCTTATTTACAGAGTGTAGTCTAAAATTCGCTCACGAATTGTCCCCCGCGGTCTAATGTAATAGAGGAGGGAAAGAAGTAGTCTACTACCTAGTATTAAAGGAACGCTATCGTGACCGTAGGTATATTAAAATTTAGAAAACTAATAAACTTAGGGTCCTTACTAAGTCTATTTATAATTACTATAATATTCGTGCAGCCATCGCTCTCGGATAGGGTAGTAATAAAGTCTATTGTAATATCCTTCTATTCTTGTTCAGGTAGTAGTAAGGGCTTTAGCAGGCCCTGTTTTGCTTCTCTCTATAGTTTGGTTCTTCTATAGACATCACAGTTCTTGATGTACTGCCTCACTTGGTTAGACATCCCTGGGAAGAAGTAGTCTCGAGCGAGGATCTTATAGGTGTTTTCTTGTCCTAAGTGTCTTAAAGCTAGGGAACTATGCGCGACCGCTATTAGCTTCGTCTATAGAGGTTCCAATTCTGGTACCTATCGTCTTGACCTGTAGCGTAGGTACCCTTGGTCATCTATACTACATTCCGAGATACTAATAGATAACTTCCACCTAGATTCGAACTTCCTAAGCCCGTTCTTAATATAGGCTTTTATCTTACTATACGCACTGTCTTTATCGCGTTCTGCCTCTTACTATATAGTGTTAAAGTCTGGTTCGCGTCGCTTGGCAGGGCTATCGCCTTCTTAAAGGGTTAATGTGGGTGGTTTAGGGCGTGTTAGGTGAGCGAGCACTAGGTCCTTGTTTATTTTAGTATAATTAGGTTCCTCTATAGTGGTGGGTGTTTAGGGGACGAAAAAATTTAAGCTATTTCTCTTAGTAGTCTCCTAAAGAAGCGTAAAGTGCCTTAACTTTAATTTATTATTTTTGCTATCCTTTAGCAGGTCTTAGTCCCTCTAGGAGAGGGCGTTCGCCCTAGAGTTTACTAACCCTAGTCTATATATAAACGTTATATTAATATAGCTAAGTATGTCTACCTACTAAACGTATCGTTCGTCCAACCTTCGTTTAGTAGCGAAATACGTAAGGTTCTTATAATTAGTGTAGGCCGTGAGGTGCTTTACTACTTAATATATATAGTTCTATTTATCTATGTATTTAATAACTATAAGTATTTCTTTATCGTAGATAGCGTAGTTGCATTCTGCCAGGCTATTCTTCGCTAAGAAGTAAGCTACTAGGCGTAGAATCCCGTTGTTATCGTACTGGGAGAAGCATCCCCTAGTCGACTAGCCAGAGGCGTCTGCTTCTAGTACTGATTCTTGTTTAGGGTCGAAGTGGGCCAGCGCGGGATCCGTATTGAACGCTATCTTTAGGAAGTTAAATGCGTGCTACTACTCTTGTCCCTAAATAAATTCTGCTCCTTTACTAGTAAGCTTTATAAGGGGGCTTACTATGCTAGAAAAGTCTTGTATAAATCTCTAATAGAAGTTCGCGAAGCCTATAAAGCTCTAGACTCCCTTTACTAAAGTTAGTAGCTCTTATTCCTAAATTGCTTAGACTTTATCTAGGTCTATGCTTACGCCCTTATCAACTTCTATAATAAATCTAAGGTACTTAGTCTTTTTAACGTAGAACCTAGATTTTTTAATATCTAAGTATAGTCCTGTGGCCCCTAACTTCTAGATTATAGTACGTACTTTCTCTTTGTGGTCTTTTTGGCTGCCACTAGAGAAGATAAGAACGTTGTCTATATACACTAAGTAGTAGTCGTCAAGGTGCTCCCTTAGCACCTAGTTAATATACTACTAGAACGTACTTGGCGCGTTAGCTAGGCCGAAAGGAACTACTAGCTACTTATAGAGACTAAATTAGGTTCTAAACGCTGTCTTTTATTCCTCGCCTTTCGCTATCTAAAGCTTATAGAAGGCTTAGATTACATTAAGTTTACTAAACTATTTAGCCTTCGCGAGGAGCTAAAGAGTCTTACTAATTAATAGTAGAGGGTACTAGTCCTTCTTTAAAATAGCGTTTAGGGCTTAATAATTAACGCAGAAGCGTAGTCCTCCGCTAGGTTTCTTAGTAAATAATACTAGGGCGGCGGCGCTGGACTTACTTACCTAAATAAAGCCTTTATTTAAGTATTTAGTAAGCTTTTTCTAAAGGACGAGCAACTCTTCGCGAGACATATTAAATAGAGGGCTATAGGGGATCTCTAGGGTCTTGCTATCTTTTTCCACGAGAAGGATAAAAAGATCCACTCTAGGTCTACGGTGCAGGGGGAGCTTGTCAGCTTGTTTCCTATAAAAGATACGCTATAAGTCCTTAAAAGCTTTAGGTAGTAACTCCCGTAGGTTTACCTTTAGCTTACGGGTTAACGCCTTCTGTATGTCCTTTATTAATATAGAAAACACCTTAGCCCTGTTTCTTAGGCGTTAATTACCCTAATCGAGGGCTATAAAGGCTACGGCCGATACCCCTTAGGGCTTTATTAATAGTTTCTTGCCTTCTTAGTTACGGATACAGGTGCCCGAACTTCTAATCTAGATTAATTTCTTCGCTAGGGCCAGTTTAACCCTATTCTTCTTTATCTAGGTTAGGCCAAGGATTAGGTTATACGACCCGTTGTTAGGTAAGACGTATAGCTATATTAATTCTACATAGCTATTAATATTTATTTCTAGTTAGACTACTTCGCGTACGAAGAGTCGCATGCCTCTAATACTAATAACCTCTTATAGATAGGGTAGGTTCTTACGCTGTAGGTAGGCTTTTATTATAAGTTTTTTTAATATAAATTTAAAGGTTAAATAACCTAAATTAATTATTGTCGATGCAAACACAATATTATTAATAAGTAAGTGTACTGTTACTAGTGTTAAGTCTGGCTATAGCTTTTAAAAGTTATTAAAACTTATCTTTTGCCCTTTTCTTACTTTTACCTCCTAGCGGCGACTGTTGCTAAGAGGACCTAGTTTTCCGAATTAGTGGAGGCTATATTAAACTCTTTATTAGAAGATCCCTTAGTAGTGGGTGTAGTGGCGCGAACTTGTGCTAGCTTTATTGCAGGTAAAAGTTTATACTACTTTACGCGATGTCCCGTATCTCTATAATAAAAATAGGAACTATTCTTCTTACGGGTTTCTATTACCTTGCGCGACACCTACGTGGCTCGTTTCTAGGTGTTGCTAGACCTGTGTCCTATAGCTCTATTTATTACTTAGTGTCTTTCGTCTTGGCTTCGTCGGCCAGACACCCTTTCAGGGTTAGCTCGGGTAGGTTCCTAATCTATTTCGTCTGGCGTCCTGTTCTTGGCAGAAAACTTTAGTAGCCGTAATATGTTTTAGAAGAGGTTTTCTTTAATCTTATTAACTCTCTTTTAGACCCCTTGCAGGTCCTAATCGTTATCTATATTTACTATAACTATTTAGTCCCGTAAGTCCTCGCGGAGGCTCTAAAGGTATAGGTTCTTTAGGATCTCCTAACTATGCTCCTTAGCTTCTATAGCACAGTTATTAAAGTTAAGGTTAAAGTTATAAAGCTTCTAGTTCCCTTATTGCATTATAAGTAAGTAGTTACGCGCGATTTCTTTTGCTAGGTGGTTATAGAAGTTACAGTCTAGTAGCTTCTAGAGGTTAGCTTCGGTGCACCCTAGGTGGTGGTCTAGGTATATAATTCCCACCGTCGCTGCACGTCCTGTTAATTAACTAATAATATATCTAGGTATATTTCCAAGGTAGTCCCTATCCTCTAGGAGCTTATATCGCATTACTATTTTAAAGTGGCGGTAATCCCGTCGTTCGCTGTTAAAGTAGGCTAGGTTAAGGATCTTAGGGCGGCGGCTTCTTTCTTAGTTTAAGATAAGCTTTACTATTAATCTCTTTAGTAGCTCTATCTATTAGTTTACTTCTAATAGCTAATTCGTACCTCCCGTCTTTTAGGAGTATTATTATATTATTAGAGGTTCTTAGCGCTCCCTTACTATTTCTTTAGTTAGTCTTCTTACTTCTTGCGGCAGAGTCTAAAGGGTGTCTTAGAGGTTAACGAGTGCTTTAATCTTGCTTAGGAATTGCTGTATTTTGTTCTCGTTAACTCCTAATACCTAGAGTTTAGTTATAAACAGGAAGGCTATCCTTTCGTTTCTCTAGCTATTACTTTTTTATAAGCTAATAGCTCGCTGCGTATAATTATTTGCGCTAAGACGCGGACTTTTAGCGAAAGGTCTTATTCTTGTTTCTATAACTTCTTTACTTGGCAAAGATAGTCTTACTAGCGTTAAGTATCCGTTAGGACTCTTTCTTAATTGCTCGCTAGGAAGGGTTCTGTCTCTTTGCAGGTCCAGGCGTCGCCTTTATAGTATTTATCTACGTAAGTCCTTTAACTTCGTGTGCTGCTTCGCAGCTTTAGTCTATAGTTATGTTAAAATTTACTTATCCCGCGACGGGTAGAAGTAATTAAATTTAATATAAGGGGCTAGGTGCTTAAGGAGCTAAAGGTGCTAGAAGAATACTTATAAATTTAATAAAGAGTCCGAAGTTAAGCTTTGGGCGTTGAACTTATATATCTGGGGTTCGCATAACTAAGGGTTAAGGATCCGAGGCAACAACTGGGCGTAGCCCATTACAACATGCTTTATTTATAAGTAGCCTAAGTACTAATTAACTTAATACTTAAAGAAGGAGCGTATAGAGCATCGCTAACGCTATAACTAATACGCTTAAGATAATTCTAATACCCTAAGCTATAAAGTGTTTCTTGCTAGCTATAAAGGCATAGAGCTTAAAGATAGCAACGGTAGCAATAATAATACTAGTAATAATAATATTAAAGCGTATTTTACTAACTAAGTCTACTTAACTATATTTTATAATAAGATTAATAGCGACGCTATTATCTCTAGCCTTAATAACGCTGCCGCACTTTATATAATTATAAGTAATAATTCTTACATCTCTAGCAAAGTAAATAAAGATACTTAACTCTTCTTATTTAATTTACGCTACGGCGTAGACATCTTTTAAGGTATTATGCCTAACACTAGTGTAGCTAGTGTTTTAACTACTAGTAAGATAACTACTAGTAAGATATAAGTAAAGGCGCTATAGCTTATCTAGCTATCTATAGTTATTAATAAGTCTACTATAAGACGTTGTTAAATCTAATTTAGAGATAATCTAGAGTGTTTCTCTCTAAGCAACGTTAATGTTAGCACGCTATTTAGTATAATTACCTTTATAGTAATACTAACTAACACACTATTTCTGCTCTACTTAAAAGATATAGATTATTATAGTATCTTCTTTAATAACGTCGACAACGTGCTTATTTAAGGTAGCAAAGAATTCCTAATTATCTATAAATAGGGACATCCATAGCTTCTACTTAATAAATAAGAGACTATTGTTGTTACGACCACGAACCCCACAAGGATGAAGAAGCCAGACAATTACGCAAAGAGAGTAATTGTTGACAAAGTAGCAGAGTTAACGGGACCTAACGGGGCGCGGGGCAGCTTAGTTAGCAGTCACGTAACGAAGTCCCGCATAAAGGGAAGTCCCATGGGACTACAGGGCCTTGGCGGGACTACGAAGAAGGAATAGGCTAGTATATAGTGTGGCGACTTTCCTATTGTTGTTTCCTTCCTCGTAGTCAACTTATATATCTTCTGTGCGAGTACGTTCTCCTATACAGACTAATAGTTATCTTATTTATTATAAGATTAGATTGTCTAGCCGCGCTAAGTGTCGCATTAACTTATACTACTAAATAATCTATAAAGCACCACGATACCTTACCGCCCTAACCTAGATTAAAATAAGGTGTGAGAGCCTTATAACACTTTAACTACCCTACGGTATAATGGCAGGACCTAGTTCGACCACCGCAGCTCCGGCACCTAAGGAAAAGACCCTAGAAGAGATAGTTATCGAATAAGCGGCTTAGATAGCCCAGTTACAGGAAATTATTAACTAGATAAGCGAAAAGATAAGCTAATAGGAAAATGCGAAACATTAACTAAAGGTCCTAAAGCCCGAACCCTATTTAGGAAAGGGTCACCCAGGAACGTTCCTAATCTAGATAGAACTATTTATCTATTACAACCCAGGAAAGTTTAATATAGAACAAGATAAGATCCTAGTTACTTATATAAACATGCAAGACAAGGCAGCCGCGTAGGCTAGACTAATAATTAATAATTTCCTCGAGAATGGCAAATTAGAGGATTGTAGTTTAGACGCTACTAAAGACGCCTTTAAGGACTAGGAGTCTTTTTATAAGGCCGTGAAAGGAATATTTAGCACTATTAATAAAGGATATTAAGCCAAAATACGCCTCTAGCGCCTACGTTAGGAGAAATCGGCGGTACTCTATACACTAGAGTTCAAACAGATTATGGCAGAACTCGAAGGATGGGGAGAAGCCCCACTTATAATTACCTACTATAACGGACTAAAAGAATCGGTTAAAGACAAATTAGTCCACCAAGGAAAAGTAGACGACCTAGAAGAACTTATTAATAATGTAATTAAAGTAGACAATTGCCTGTACGAATGCAAGCTAGAAAAATAGCATAGTACTAGGCTATTCACTAGAAAAGAGAATCGATCCAGGCCCGCAGGAAGAGACCAGGACGGAGATATTATTATAACTAATAAAGCCTAATAGTACAAAAAGAAGAACAGCAAGGGAAAATAGCTATATAGACTAAAGAAGAGTTATTAGGGCAAGAATAGTATCTCGCAAGAAGAGCAAGAACGGAGGTTTAAAGATAAAGCCTACCTCTAATATAGTAAGCTAGGCCACTTTGCTAAAGACTGCAACGATTAGAAGACTAAGATTAATACGACTAACCTCCTATAAGTGGCTATGGCCACCCTTACGCTAGCAGAAGCCAACGGAGTAGATCTTACGCAGGAGATCCTAGAGCTAATAAAAGAGGAAGAGGAACAAAAGACCCTTCTTAAGTACTAGATCTTTTAAAGACTAGCTAATAACACCTGCTAGATGTGTAGTAGTGCGCTATATTAATTGTCTTAGTGTGAGGCAAAAGTAATCGTCTAAGGGGCACACGCATAGGACGCCTACTAGCTAGCGGAGAAACTATAGGGGCGCCTAAAATAATACCTACGCCAGATCACGATACAGGAACGACATAAATACGCCAAATAGTGGCAATGCACGCGTAAAGGATACCGACAATACTCTAAGGCTAGAGTTAGGGCCTCCTATTTTCTAGGAGGTTTAGAATACTATAGGCTAAAGCAGAGCTAGTGTAGCGTGCCTAATAATTACCACGAGCACTTTCTAGCTTATTAGGCTAAGCACTATAAATAGAATGATTAGCATTAATGTTTTGACATTACTTATAAGCTACATAGGCAGTAGAAGTTCGAAATAGGCTAGTTTCCTTAGGGCTTAGACCCCCGCGACACTAGCACGATAATAAGGAATACGTAGCTAGGAAGAGACACAGACCACTTATTAATTAGGTAAAAATAATATAACCTATAGTGCTTCGCACACCTAAGCCTGCAGGAAGAGGCAGCCTCCTTAGATAGCTATCTAGGGCATAATATATTAGCCTAGAACGAATGCCTTACTCCAAATTGCCCGCAACATGGGAATTAAGGAGTATATAAATCTAATAGGATTAGAGAGACTTACGCCCTGTATTAATAGCAATATAAGTAGCACCAAATTAAGGAAGTCTCTAAGCTATCTAAGGTCTAGGACTAGATTAAGGAAGCCGACGCCGGTTGGCCTAAAACCTTAGATAAAGGGTCCAATAATTTAAAAAACTAGATTATTACTAGGCAATAAGCCACACTAGTAATAGTGCGATTATTATGGCTTATTAAGTGGACACTCGCCGAGTCGAGAAGCGCTTAATTAAAGATATTATAGTATATAGATATCGTGTTATAGCACTAATTAACCTAGGGGCAGACGCATGTCTAATCGCCCCGCAAGTGGTTAAGAAGTATAATATGCTATATCGTAATAAGAAAACACCGCTATAAATAGGACTCGTGAACGGGACCTAATTATAAGGATATAGTAATAGTTAGCTACGCCTCGAGACGGCGCCAGTATAAGTTAACATAGAAGGCCTAGAGAGCTAACACGTCTTCACCATCGCGGAGATGGGAGACATCGAAGCCATCGTTAGATACAAATGGCTAGAACAACATAATCTATAGATAAACTGGATTAAACAAACAATCCTTCCCTGGGACCCACTAGCGAAGGCTTAGGCAAGCCCTAGTGGGAGGAAAACTCCCTAACCTTAGGCGAGAAAAAGGAGTCAACTATCTAGGATACAAGAAATATTAGTATGCAAGATAGACAGGATCTTAAAGTAATACCTAAGGTAGGTGCACTATATATAGGTCCGGGAGACTAAGATAGTCCTAGACAACCCTGGTCTACTAGAAGAATATAAGGAATTCGTAAATCTATTTAAGGAACACGACGAGACTATCCTACCTAAACACAAGGAGTGGGATCACGAGATACCACTAGTAGAGGGAGCTAAGCTATGGCTAAAACGCCTAAGGCCCCTCACCTACAAATAAGAAAAAGAGTTAAAAGAGCTAATATAGAAGAATCTACGCTTAGGGAAATAGCGGCCTAGTTAGAGTCCTGTAGCCTTTCCTATACTCTTTGTTCGTAAAAAAGACGGCAAGCTGCGACTCTGTGTAGATTATAGACAGCTAAACGCCGTGACGATTAAGAATTACTACTTATTACTACTAATAACAGAGCTTATGGATAGACTCCAAGGAGCCAAATACTTCACGAAATTCAACGTCTGGGATAGATTCCACAGGATTCGAATTGCAAAAGGGTACGAGTGGAAAACGGCGTTCTGCACACGATATGGCCTTTTCGAGTACACAGTTATGCCTATAGGGCTAACCAACGCACTAGTAACCTTCTAGGAGTTAATAAATTAAGTACTATATAAATACTTAGACGTATTCTGCACGGCGTACCTCGACAATATCTTAATATACTCACACGGAACCTTAGAAGAGCACAAAGAACATGTACGCAAAGTACTATAGAAGTTATAAGAGTATTAATTACTCCTATACCCTAAGAAGTGCGAGTTCCATGTCACTAAGACGGAATATTTGGGATTTGTGATATCCTAAGAAGGTGTTAAGATGGACCCGAAGAAGATCGCGATAATAGAAGAATAGCTACTACTATAATTAGTAAAAGATATCTAGTCTTTCTTAGGCTTCACCAACTTCTATCGCAAATTTATTAGGAACTACTTAAAGATAACCGCTCCGTTAACGGAACTTATAAAGATAGAGAAATAGCGACCTCTGTAAAAGGCAGAAATAGCGGCTTTTAAGTAGCTTAAACGCCTATTCCTAACAGCACCCCTACTATAAATATACGACCTAGAGCGGCGACATCGCATCTACACGGATGCATTAGACTATGCGCTAGGGGCCGTATTATTATAAGAGTGCAATAATAGTAAATAGAAACCCGTCTTCTATTACGCACGCAAGCTCTTAGGAGCAGAACTAAATTATAAGATTTATAATAAGAAGTTACTCGCAATTATTAACTATTTTAAGTAATAAGAAGCGCAGCTTAAAGGAGTAAAGCACTAAATAAAGATCTTTTTAAATTACCTTAACCTTACGCGCTTTACAACCACAAAGAAGCTTAATTAATAATAGGCTAAATAATTAGAATAGATAGCGGAATTTAGCTTCCGTTTTACCTATTTACCTAGCAACTTAAACGCCGTAACAGACGCGCTTAGCAGGCGTTTAGATCTTATAAAAGAAAATAATAATAATAACTATATTACAATCTTAACCTACGCGAAGGATAGAACCCTTCGCTATAACAAGACATAGCTTACGCTAGTACTAAAAGCACGGCGCGCGAATCTCACCTATTATAGGCTAGTTATAAAAGAGATACAGGATTATAATAAGCTTAAGGACGAGGATTGCCAAGCGTATAATCTCTACTAAGCTACGAAATTAATAGCACGGGACTATTAAAACCGTATCTAAATTAGCGAGCAGATGGCTCCGCTGCTAATTAAAAAACTACACAAAGATAAGGATTAGGGATACCTAGGGATCGCTAAAATAACACGTCAAATCGCGAATAAATATACCATCCATAGGCTACGCTAGGCAGTATAGAAGGTTTTAGGCAACTGTTTAGCCTGTTATAAGAATAAGCCTAAGAGATATAAGCCCTATGGCCTCTTATAGCTACTACAGCCACCCCTAAGACCATAGTTAAGCGTGACTATGGACTTTATCGTAAAGCTACTAGCATTACTAGCACTAGGGAACAAGGATTTCTATAACTTAATCTTAGTTATAATCTATTAACTTACCAAGGAGTCGAGGTTTGTGCCAATTAGGGAAGCTATATTAATAGAAGAACTAGCCTATATAGTGGAACAAGAACTAATATTACAGGTTAGACAACTTAACAAGTTTATTATAGACAGGGCCAAGATATTCACATCATTATACTAGACCACGTTTATAGCTAAATTAGGGATTAAGTATAAGCTCACGACGAGCTTCTATCCTAAAATAAATAGCCAAACTAAGCGAATAAACTAAACGTTAGAACAGTATCTCTAGATGTATATAAATAAGTTTTAAGACAACTAGGTTAAGCTATTGCCAACGGCCTAGCTAGCATACAATAGCGCAAGATCGGCGACTACGGGGTACTCGCCATATTACGCCAACCATGGATGTGAGCCAACAACTTACCAGGATCCATTAGACATCCAGAGCATTGCGAAGAACGTAGCTAACAAGGCTAAACTTATACAGGACCTATATAAAACACTACACGAGAACATCGCGCGACGTAATAAATAAATAGCGCGATAAGCAAATATGAAAAGGATTATAAGACTAATCTTTAAAAAGGGGGATAGAGTCCTCCTCTCGCGAAAAAATCTTAAAACAATAAGGCTAAGTAAAAAACTAGATAACCTTTAAAAGGGACGATTTAAAATCTAAGAGGTTATAGGACTAGTTAATTTTAAACTATAGCTACCTATAAATACACGGATCCACCCGGTCTTCCATAAGTTATTATTAGAACTAGCACTACCAGACGCCGAACTAGAAACTTAGCTCGAACTTAAAAATAAGGAGTACGAGGTTAAAGCTATTAGGGACCTACAAAAAATTAGGCGTTAGTATAAGTATCTAGTAAAGTAGGAAGGATGGCTAGAGAACCATAATACGTAGGAACTAGTATAAAACCTCACGAACTATAAGACAGCGCTAGAGAGGTTCTACGAGGAATATCTAGAGGCGCCACGACCGGATTAGAAAGGAACTTAGAAAAGTTAAAGGATATAGAAGGATTAAAAGGAATAAACAAGTTAGCCTATAACTAGCCTAAGTTAGCCTATAGAGGTGCATGTAGTAATAGTTCGCGAAAGCTAGTACCCTTTAAATTCTCCTCTTATTACTCTAACGCCTTAATTATATTAGCAACGCGTAAGTCGTGTTAGGTATAGTTATACTTCTTCTTTTCTATTTCTGCTAACTCTTGCTTAAGACGCGCGGTCTTAAGAGTAGTTTAAGCTTAACGCTCTTTTACTTAAAGAAGGGCGAGACGCTTTTCGCGCTTCTTTTTCTAAATACGCTCCTAATCCTTCTTAGGAATCTATAGACTATATTTAGCATAGGTAGTAAGATAGCCTGTATACTGCCTAGAGGTAGTGTTAATAAAACACTATAACTTCTTCTTCTAATAACGCTTATAACTAGACGCTATCTCTAGGCCCCGAGCTTTTACCTTTTGCGCACGAGCACGACGGGTCGCTAGGGATAAATAGAGGGTTCTTAGCATAGTTAGTAAGGCGAGGGGAATTAAGGAGAGGCTACGGCCTGCCTTAAGACGCGGGGGGACGTACTTTTATAGTAATTAGCACTAACGCGCCGACGGCATAGCACAGCGAAGTAAGGTATTAGGATAATAACTTTAAAGAGGGGGATAGTGTTACGACCACGAACCCTATAAGGATAAAGAAGCTAGATAATTACGCTAAGAAAGTAATTATTAATAAAGTAGCAGAGTTAACGGGACCTAACGGGGCGCGGGGCAGCTTAGTTAGTAGTTACGTGACAAAGTCCCGCATAAAGGGAAGTCCTATAGGACTATCGTAGTCCCTGGGACTACAGGGCCTTGGCGGGACTACGAAGAAGGAATAGGCTAGTATATAGTGTGGCGACTTTCCTATTATTATTTCCTTCCTCGTAGTTAACTTATATATCTTCTGTGCGAGTACGTTCTCCTATACAGACTAATAGTTATCTTATTTATTATAAGATTAGATTATCTAGCCGCGCTAAGTGTCGCATCAACTTGTACCACTAAATAATCCGTGAAGCACCACGATACCTTACCGCCCTAACCCGGATCGGAACAAGGTGTGAGAGCCTCATAACAATTGTCTACTACTTAACTAAGACTAAGCTGCGCTAGTTTTACTAATACTTTAGCTATCCTACTACTAGATAACTGCACAAGATCCTTGGCAAAGTAGGCTATAAAGACGTTAATAAGGACATTATTAATTGTATTAATAAGTACTATTACTAGTGTCAAATCTATAGCAAAGCACCTGGCCGTTTCCGCTTTACTATTCGCGATAATATAGACTTTAACTTATGCGTTATTATTAATATAATTGTCCGATTATATGGCCTCTATCTGTTGTGGATATGAGGCTGGAGCACTCTCTCTTTTGTACTATTCTAAATAGGGCTAGCGCTGCAGCGGCACTTATTTGGAGCCTCGCACACATCTGCATTCCAGACACAGACAGAACACGAACATCATCAATAAATTATCACAACCATCAATTCTCATCATTGCATTATCTCAAAGTGACAGAACACTATTAAATCTAATAATAATATACATTAATTAGAAACTAGTGCTCCACGCAGTTAATAAAGCTATAGCTTTTTAAGCTACTTAATTTATACTAAATATCTAGGTAAACACTACTTAGGATCTCCTTCGCGCTATATAAATTAACATGTACGTTAGTCCTCCTAACGTTATTAAGATAGATACTAGCAAGAACTTTATTACTAATAAATTTATTAATAACGCTACGTTACTTATAATTAAGGTTAAGGAAGTCCTAGTAGAGGCACATTATTTAATTAGTAAGGTTGAGCGCTATTATGCTCCTATTTACTGTGCTTATAGGGCGATCTCTATAGACGTTGGACGCATAATCGCTCCCGAACATATCTTGTAGATAGCTGTTAAGGCTATTAATAACACCGCAGGTCTTAATAGACTTGTCTTAACTCTTTTTATTTTTAAAGCATATCCTTACCTGTTAAAGAAATTACTACTATTACTATCTATTACCGCCCGCGGCGCTATAGTGCGTAAAGTAATAGCTAAATTGCATAAGATTAAGGTAAAGCGCTAAGTTAATAAGGCTCTTATAACTCGTAATAGTCCTAACGTAACTAATATCTTACTATTACCTATCCTAAGTAGTATTAAAGTCTAGTAAGAAAACTATAGATAGTCTAGCCTGTATCAGATAATCGCCCTCTACGTTAATAAGTAATCTGTAGTTATTAAAATTAATAATAAATAAGTTACCTTTTGCATTACCGCAGTGCGCCTGTATTATATAGATAATATAACTATTATTACCCCTCTTGCAGAGGATAAGGACAACAGTAGCTCTAATAATAATTTTACTCTTATTATAGAGGAGGAGCCCGCGCCTAAGCGTAAGCGTAGTAGGCTAAAAGGCTTAAAAAATAAGCCTAAACCTAATAAAGTTATAACTACTATTATTAACCTTAATTAACGTGAGCGTAATAATCTTGTCCTAGCTAAGAAGCTACGAGTAGTTAGTAAGATTATAATACTAAAGTAACTATTTAAAGTATCTATAAAGGTAAAGATTAACGCCTTTATTACATAAGGCGTCTTCTACTTCGAAAAGTATAGTCCTTACTATTATAATAAGGTCTGTATCTTCAAGTTACGCATTATTAATAAAGTTAAGGGTAAGACTACTAACTACCCGTACGAAAAGTCCTATCTTGTTATCTAAGGATACGCTAATAATAAAAAGAAGCTTATCTTAATATAGTCTCTTACTATCCAGCGTGCAAGCCAGCTTGTGATTATCGCTCTAGCACCATTACTGTTAAAGCTAGGCATGTACCTCTGGCTCCGTGACATTACTCAGGCCTATACGCAATCGGATGATCCACTCTAGCGTACTATCGTGGCTAACGTACTAGCCTAGCTTAAGGACAGTTATTTAATAAACATAGTTATAATTATTATTAAGCTACTATATAGTATTACTAAAGCAGGTGCCTATTAGTAGTTAACGTATAATAAACACTACACTAAGACTCTCTACATAGTAATATCTACTTATAATCTATGCCTACTTATTAGTAAGGCTAGTAGCGAGTGCTTTAGTATTATTAGTATATAAACTAACGACACGCTTAGTCTATCTAATAAAGCTTTTATAGACTTTAAGGACTAGGAGCTATATTTTAAGGCTAAGCCTAAGCAGTTTCTCTTACTAGACGCGTAAATTAACTTTAATAGCTATATTATTAAGCTTAATAATAATAATCGCGCCATTACTCTGCGCTAGAAGAAGTAAGATAAGAAGCTAAAAATAGCTAATAATAAGTAATTATATATTTAATAGCGCGCTTAAGGTGCTTACATTACAATAATCTATTAACCTAAGGCAAGCTTTAACCTCGCCGCCGTAGCCTAAGCGAGTAAGCCTATAAAAGAAGAAATTGCTAGATTAAATAAGCGTATTATCTAGTAAAAGGAGAATATTACTCGCGGCCTTAACTTTATCCTACTAGACTTAAGTAACTTAAAGCTATACGCCTTTATTAACGCATTATTTACTAATAATAAGGATATATTATTATAGATAGGCTTCGTAATTACGCTTAGTAATAAGACTAAAAATAGCAATTATAACTTTAAGTTTACTAGTAATATTATTTACTAATTATCTATTAAGTGTAAGCGCGTTACTTGCAGCGTCCTTATATTTAAGATCTACGCAATAGCCTATAGAGTTAATATTATAATTATAATTAGTAGTATAATTAATATAATTATATAGTAACTTAACCTTTTTAATATCCCTATCGTCGTGTGCACTGACTTACGCTCCTTATATAATTACCTTATTAAGCTTAGCACTACTAAGGAGAAGCGTCTTATAATTAATATTATAGCTCTACGTAAGGCCAATAAGCGTAGTAAGCTTATAGGTATTCGCTAGATTAATAAACGTAATAATCTAGCAGACTTAATAACTAAGGCTAGCTTTAACTTAGCTATAGAGTATCTTATTAACTAAAACTAGCTCGAGCTTTGCATATAAGGCTAGGTTAATCGTGCTAAAAGTTAACACCACGAAGCACGATTACAATAGTAAGAAGTAGTAAGTCTATAATAGTAGCAGGATAGGCACTGCGAGGGCGCGCACTAGCGCTAGCCTAGTTAAGAAACTAGCAACTATTATAGATCGTGTTTTTATTACAGATTTAAGCGTTCTAGGCTAAACTGGCCACATATAGCATAAAAGAAAAGATAGCTAGTGTTAGTATCGAACCTGCGCAACGCTCCTACGGCGTTTATAGCCATGCAGCTTGCCTGTGGTTTGTTGCGCTAGTCCTGATCGGGCTAGCAGGGAACAAACCACGCTCGATAAATACTTCTCGCAACAGCCCACCACAATCAATCAATCAAATCACTACTATCCACACCACATCGTTGCAACGAAGTCTTGATTCAACAGCCTATTGCCGTATCAACATCTTTAAACTTAAAAGAAAAAGTACGAGAAACTGGATTATATTAAAGTTAGGCTATTTTTTATTATTAAATAAATATTACTAATTAACTACTAATTAGAACTACTACTAGACGCAAAAATATACCTAGTATTTTACGTAGACTAACTTAAATCTATAAACCCTAAAACACTAGTTAAAACAACCTTCTATTACTAGCTAGAGGAAAAAAACGAATTTAAAGTTAAAATACTCCTAAAATATAGAGAAGTTAGACAAGAAAATTTCTAAAATAATAAGTTTTTATAAAAATAGTTAGTTAAATAGAAAGAATACCTATACTTGGAAAATATATAAGAACCTAAATTTAAACTTCGTAAAAACTACTAATAGCTCTTAAGGAAGGCACGAAACAAGATTTATAATTACTACTACTACCCTGCCGAGACAGTCAGTGCGCCGCGACACTAACGCGCCACCCTAACAGATGTAGCACCTCAACTTTGACGCGCCGCATCTCCACCAATATGGATCCGATTGAGGCTGCAATCATTGCTATCGACTCACGAGAACCTGGAGAAACTTTCTTATATAGAAAAATTGCAGAAGAATTTAGTGTTATGCGGTTAATATTAACGCGCTAGCATAGACGCGCCATGCAGGCGCGTACATAGCTACTATAAACTTGCCAAAATCTTAACTAATAATAAGAATCTAAGCTCCTACAGTATATATAGCGTCTTACTTAGAAAGTTCTACCCCCTACGCGTTAGATAATTCAAAACTTTACATTAATTATTACTAAAAAGGATATCTCTATGCGATAGGTTAATCGCTTTATTAAGCGCTACCCCAACTCCCTAATCTCGCGATGGACGACTAGGCTGGATAGTAATTGCTACAACGCTGATTTAGGCGCAAGATATAGGCTCTACTTTAAGCTTCTACATAAGAAAATTATAAAGTATGGCATAGAGCCTTAGCATACCTATAATATGGACGAAAAAGGCTTCCTACTCGGCATTACCGGCAGGTCAAAAAGGATCTTCGACAGGCCTATAAGAGTCGCCAAGTGAGGCAATCTATCTAGGATGGCAGTCATGAGTGGATCTCGCTTATCGCATGTATATGCGCCAATAGATCTACTATTAATCTATTACTAATCTATCGATCTGACGCTGAGACTCTACAATTAAGCTAGGTTAAGGAAATTAACGTTAATTCTTATAGAGTCTTTATTACCTTATTAACCTCTAGATGGTTAAACAACGAGATAGGGCTTTAATAGCTGAAATAGGTGTTTAATCGCTGTACTAAGGAGAAGGCTTAATAGTAGTGGCGACTCCTAGTCCTTAATGGGCATGGATCTCACGTTACTATGGATTTTATTAACTACTATGATCAGAAAAAGATCCTCCTTGCGATATTTCCCCCTCACGCCACTTATACGCTGCAGCCTCTAGACGTCTGTGTGTTTAAGTCTCTTTCTACCGCCTACTCCGACGAGCTCTCCGCATACCTATATAGGAGTTAAGGGCTATTAATAATTGCTAAAAGAGACTTCTTTACACTATTCTAAAAGGCCTAACTAACGTTAGTTACGCCGTAATTAATTGCTAAAGCTTTTAAGTGTACAGGTATCTCGCCGCCAGATCCTACACTAATCCTTAGTTAATTTAATAGAGATAAGTCTCTAAAATAGAGATTACGCGAAAGCTCTACTTTAGTACTTAGCGCGTCTAATTAGCGTAAAATTAATTGGCTTTTAAAGGTTGTTGTTAATACAGGGGGAGGTAATGAGGCCAAGAAGCTAAGTCGCACTATACACTTAATCTCTATATAGAAGTAGCTCCTAGAGCATGAGAATTAGGGGCTACGAGAAGCCCTCACAAACCAGAAACAGCGTTAAATAAAGGGCAGGACTCTACCTTTTAAGCAGCTAGATAAGTGGCATAAAGGATCTATTTTCTAATTACCTGCCCGCGTACAGAGGGCGCGCGATTCTCTTAGCTAACAAAAGGCTAAAAAGCAATAACTATAATTCTAGAAAAGTGAGCAGAGAGAGATCTAGATAGCAAATAGGTAGCTTAAAGCTTGTTTACTATAGGAGAAGCGTGTTGCGCGTGCGGTAGCTAGAAATACACGCGCTAAGGAGAAAGCTAATTAGGCTACTAAGTAACGCCTCTGTTAACAGGCTCGTAAGGCTTAACAATAACTTTAAAAACGTCTTAAAATTGCTAAAAAGGGAAGCCAGAATGCTTCAAAAGCTACTTATATAATTATAAAGAGGAAGAAGCCTACGCCGGCATTTGTACGCGTTAATATAGTAATATTTACGCTATTAGCGCTAGCATCGCGCAGTGGCCGAACAATTAGAACACTAAGTAGATATCTATAATTTAACTAGCTAGCAATCTTCTATAGCTCTATAAAATCTTAACTCTAGAAAATTTCGCGATAAAAGCTTTTGTGTAAAACTCTACAGCCTCATGTTGCTGGCTGCGGTGCTAGTGTTGGGGTGGCGCGTTAGTGTCGCGGCGCACTGACTGTCTCGGCAGGGTATACTAGAGTAATAAAAAAAGCTTTAAAGGAAAAGAGACTTATAATATAACTATACTAAAAGTAAATACTACATAGCAGAAGAGGAAGGCTTTAACTAGATAATAGACTAGTTTATTACCTTAGTACCTAAAGTAGTATCTAAATTAACTAATACTATCGCCTAACCTAGTTCCTTACGAGCCTCTAGGGCTTCTAACTTATCTACCATGGACATCCTATAATTAAATAACTCTTATTCTTTTTAATATAACTTCTTATACTAATCGCGTAAACGCGCTATCTTCTCTTATACTAGATAAGTACGTAAGAGTGCTGCGTAAGCGAGCTTTTTTTCTATCTAAAATTTTACCTCCTCCTTAGCCTCTAACTTTTTTAATCTTTCTAACTTAGTATCTATTTTTAAATAATCTAGCAAAGGAATATCCTCTAGCTTATATTTCTAATTACTATACTAAATATAATTTATGCACTGTAAGTATAATAATAATAGTTAGTAAAGTAATTACTTCTTAGCGTAGTATAAATAGGTAATTATAATAAATACGTACTTTTGCTTTAGATAATTAGCTTATAAATAATAGTATTAAGCGGATTAGGAAAGTGGCTTTAAGAATAGTTAACTTATAAGGATATTAAGTTTAGAGGGGAGGGCTAATATTAGGATCTGTTAAGACCCTAATATAACGCGAGGCGGGGCATAGGCACTTATCTATATAACTAGTTAAGACTCCTGACTTAGCCACGGGTCACGTGACCAAGTCACGCGTCCCAGAAATATCGGGCGTCCCAGAAGTATCTTGGCATATGGGACTTTGGGATTCTTAGGACACCTGGGATTTATAGGACGAGTCATGTATATAGGAACGCGAGAATAGTCTTCTATTATTATGTTTTACCTATTTATTAATCTATTGTTTAGATCTAAATAAGCAACCTTATTAATTTAATTACGCTATACACACTTTTAATACTAACGCCCCAGTGATAAGCGCAAGCTATTACTACGACCCTCTCTCGTCCTACTAGTACTCCTGCCCGAGAACCAACCTTAGCCCCTTAGGAACCAGCTTCTCCTTTGGGATCTTAACAGAGATACTAATAAGGACCTTGTCCCCTCCTAGTACTAAAGACAAGTAGACATACGTGTAAAGTACCCTACGCTTTCTCTTATAACTATTAACGTCCTAGCGATCCCTACTATAAGCTCTAAACTAGAGAGAATCTTTAGCTAAGCTAGTAACACCCTTATAGCCTATTAAAATTAGCACTCTAAATAATCTATAAAGGCTACCCTTTATTTATTAAGCTAGGCTAAATTAAGGCTTATTTAAATAGGGCTATACGTTAAGGAACTTTATAAAAGCCTAACTACTAAGATAAATACCTTACTTAATAACTCTACCTAATCCGCTACCTTGCTATATAAGAATAATAACGTTAATAAGCTTTTTTGTAAGAGCTAAGAGAGTATAAAGGTTAAAGGTAATAATAATAGTAGCTAATAAAGCGTTAAATATATACTATAGCCTATAGTATAAATTTATATATAATAACTTTTAACTTTAAAAACACTTTTACTAATACTAAGCTTAACACTAAGAACCTCTAGTAACCTTAATATTAGAGTAATTTTAAGCTTTTTACTACGTTTGACCCTTTGCCTGTACAAGTTAGTACTGTGGGTCGGTCAGTTTCAGTTTCTCTATGGATTTATCCAGTCCACCAGGAGCAAATGGATGGAGCTCCAATCCATCCATGCAGTACACTGATTCTCTCTATGAAGCAGGCAGAGCTCCGCTACTCCTCGAAGACGGCGCGCCTGCCCATACAAGCAAAATCGCTCTCGAATATCTCGAAGTTTCGCATATAGAGAAGCTGCCCTGGCCTGGGCATTCGCCAGATATCAATGCTGAGGAGCACGCTTGGCCATGGATCCGGCGTCACATTACGCAGGATTTCATGCCCAGCACATGGGAGGAGCAATTCCGTCAACAATGGGCGTATGAGTGGGAGAATCTCCCTCAGAAAGTGATCAATGAATGGATAGACGGCATACCAGACGTTGTAAGGGCAGTCACCAAGCATGTTGGAGACAACAGCTTTCATGACAGCGGAGGCTGAAAATCCGCCCTCAACACCAAATTTCAAGCTTCATTTTTTCCCATGTAGGAAATCTAGTGCCTACAATTGCTCGCAATGCCCGAGAACCCAAGAAAAATCGACTTTGTATGTGATTTACTAGGGGGGTGATAACTCAGTGTGGAGCCAAGGCTTTCAGCGCGTATGCTATTCCTCATGAAAAACGAGCTCCTCGTATGCGTTGCCTCTGCGAGACTGCGAATGCCTGCTGGTCGCCCTTAGCGGTCGCAGTTGCCCCTGCATGGCCAGCATGTCCAAAGATGCACATCAAGAAGCTTGTCTTCGGTTCCTCGAATGCGCATGCAAATGGGAGAGTGATGAGTTGGGATGGAAGAGCACATAGTTTGCATGGAATCGCAATTAGTGGCTTTAGCCACATTTGCACGTGACTCCACGTCATCCATGGATCAAGAACGGACGCCCGAGATGGGTCAGAGCTATCGCGTGTTGAAACTTATCCATTACACACTATCAACTGATGGCACCCTTTGCGCCGCCTCTAAGGCTTTCTCTACCAGGGCCATGTCCCAGTGCTGTGCAGATGCGCCGGAGCCTCGTTATCCCTCTTCCCTTCTACCGCTTCCATCAAGCTCCGCACAGTCTCCTCTGCACTCCTCGCACCCTTCTCTACTCTATTGTTCTCACTCAAATTACTGATGGTAAAGCCTGGATCATACAGCGACACTTTGATCCCAAGCTCGCCGTACTCGATATATTGACACGCGGTGACCATACTCAGCGCTGTCTTGCTTGCGCGATACTGTACATGACCCACTTTGTGCATCGGGCTGGTAAGATCCAATTTTCGGCCGATACTTCCGACTCCGGAGGAGATATTGATGATGCGTGCGCCGGACGACTTTTGTAGAAGAGGCAAGAGAGTTTTGGTCAGGATCCATGGGCCAGTGGCGTTGGTGTTGAAGGCGGTCTGGAGTTGTTCGCGTTCGGTGCCTGCGGGCAGCGCCACAGCGGCATTATTGACAAGAATATCGAGCTTTCCGTGCGTCTTTTCCACGGTCGAGGCAGCCGCAGTGATAGTGCTATCGTCAGTCACGTCGAGTGGGAGGAACTCTGCGGTGCCAGGGTACTTGCGCGACTGTAGCTCTTGGAGGGCTGTCGTACCTTTCTGGGCTGATCGCGAGCCGACGAGAACGTGATAGGTTCCTTTTTGAAGGAGTTGGGCGGCGAGCTCGAACCCGATGCCGCTGTTGGCTTACAGGTTGTTAGTACTTAACGAACAAAATGTTTGCGTCTGCATGCGTACCTCCTGTGATGAGCACCACCATCTTCGCTATCGACGTCATTTCCGTATGTTCAGATCCTATAGCGTTTTGGAAACCAGAATGATCGAACATTCACTATTTATACGTCCGGGGCATCTTTGTATCATGTCACTTAACTCCTAACGGCGAGCGCGAGAGCTTTTGGAATCAGCAAAGTACCGTTCACGCCCCACCTCTTTCGAGACATGCAATAACTCTTTTGGGCCAATCGAGCTCCTGAACGATTTTCTGGTGCGAAATGGGGTGCCGATGGATGCGCACCTGTGAAGTCCGCATGCCGTGGCTTGTGCCAAAGAAAGTGCAAATCCGCTAGGCCAATATAGGTTGGCGTATTTTCACGCGGGCACAACGAGCGTCATAGCAATACCTACAATATGTATGCATCACACTACACACACTGCCCAATATTTTACATTCGTAGATATGCTTAGGATATCACTTACAATTGCTTGGCCTTCATACGCCACGATGTGCATGCTCGACAACCCTCTCCTCGAATCACATCGACTTCACCTGCACACAGCCTAACGCAGGCGCGATACGGACAGGAGCTGAGAGAAAGAGACGGGCAGGATGCAACTTCTGCCGTCCCGTAGTGATCGCTCATGCCATCCGTTTATTCCACTATGGACATCAAATGATGCGCTTATTGACATCTCTTCATTTATCAACCCTCCGACGTAGACAACGATAGGTTGGGGTCGCGTATGAAGCGCCACCTCAGCCGTTCATGCGTTCACTCACAGGCGCCTTGCACAGCCACAGGAAAGCAGGTGGACCGACCTTTTTAAGACACTTACCATCTTGACAATGCGATCTCTATTCGTAGCCTGCGATATGGCACTCTCTCCATCGGCATCCACACGCGCCGAACCGGGCGACTCCTTCGAACACAAACCTCTCGATCATCAGCGCGCCTCAATCAGGCTATTACAAGTGCTACCACAACATGCGAGACGAGGGCCCTTGCGTATAGACTACATCCAATGCAGCATGAAGCATGTCGATGTGGATGCTACCTATACTTGTCTCTCTTACGTTTGGGGTCCAGAGGACCAAGGCCACACCATCCTCATCAACGACAAGCCCTACAAGGTTCGCCGGAATCTCTTCGAGTTTCTTGGAGTTGCACGCACCATGCATCATTCGAAATGGTTATGGATTGATGCGCTTTGTATCAACCAAGCGTCCATTACAGAGTGCAATCACCAGGTTCAGCAAATGGGCCTGATCTATTCAAACGCCGTCGAGGTACTTTCGTGGCTTGAGAGCGCCAGATCAGTTGCCCGAAACCTGAGATGGGTGGGATCAATTCCCACACGGAGGCTTTACTACAAGGAGCCATGGAGGCTTTTTCAACACGATTACTTCAGGCGCGCATGGATCACTCGAGAAATCGCTTTGGCAAGACGCATCACACTAATCGCTCGAGATGTTGGACGGAACCTGGCAGAATTTCCTCTGGAAGCTGATATACTCAGAGAGGGGCTAATTCCAAAGTTCGATCCGGGATTAAAACGCCCACTTTTGGTGTCATTGATTAACAGGTTCGACCGAAGGTATGTACAGATCTTCGCGACCGGGTCTAGCTCTACTGACCCTCTGTGGAGAGGGTTCCAATCTTTAGGTTGATTACGAGATCTCCCATCTTGAGTTGGCTCTACGAGTCTTGATTGCATGTCCTGGAGCAGTCTGCTCTTGCTCGATACACGCAGTCTTTCGTGCTCCCCAGGTGGAACCTACTCGTCCATACAAGGTCGACCAAGCTCCGTTCTACATTGGAATATCACCCGTCGTAGAGATCGCGCTGAACTCGCCACAAATTCGACACAACTCTGTGGTTTGCGCTTTATGCGACGAAGTTCTCGGGCAAAATTGCCTTCCTTTGAACGAAGGTTTTTTGATTTGTTGCCGACACATTTGCAGCTTCACACCCGGTCATTACCAAGTACGCAACATCACCAAAGTAGATGTTCAACAAATCACCATCTCCTGGATCGTCAATGGCGAAGCTGAACTGCGTTTCACGCTACCGGTATTTTCGAAGCTGTCTATCGATATGCTACCGAATCGAACATCGTATGTGCTATCTTGTCTTCTTGTAACATTTACGAAGATCTTTCGTGTGCAGGGTATCCTTCTGGGTCTTTGTGCAAGGGTAAGAACATCCACGGAGGCACCCGCGCAACTAGAAAGTCCTATGCGACTGGGCCAACCTATACGCGACGAATGAGCATCTTGAAAATGTTGAGCAACCTGGTTCCAGGATGACTGGACGCAAAATTCACTATCTTTCATTGCTGTTAGAGCACATCGAACGTCGTCAGGGCTGCACGTAGACCGCGAAAAGACCCACCTCCCCACCCCCTCTTTCTCGGAGGCGGGCCCGTACCATTGTACCCACACCCAGGATGCCCCTCACACGTACTCAGCGTATGAATATACCTAATCCTCCCGCCCTGCACCCTAAACGCATGGCTATCTGGCGACGGCTCCGGATCCGCGCGATCCAGTCCCGGAAACCGCAGATAAATAACCACCACGCCATTCACCTCGTCAACCACATACCTCCGATCGACCACCGTAATCGTGCTCGGCAGCCCCAAATCACACGTATTAGCCGTAAGATTCTGCCGCCCTGTATAAGCACCTCCTTCCAGCCTCGCGCACGGCGTTCCCCACGGCACGGAGGCATTCACGTTCGCGAAGCGATTAAAGTACGCGTCTCCCGCTGCTTGAATGACGGCACGGGTGTCCCGCTTGTCCTGCGGGATCTCGCTCCAGTCTTCCTGGTCGTCCCAGTACTGTTTTGTCTCAACACTCACACTTCATGTCTCTGAACGCTGGACCTGACTCACCTTATAACCCGTCGCGTTGAACGCCCAGTCCCCCTGATCTGTAACCAGCGTCTCGATCTTCGTCAGATACAGCCCGCCAGCTTCGAAGCGTGTCCCGATTACGTATGGATGCGATGGGTCCATGACAAGGTACTGCATGAAGGCGGTGCAGAGCACGTCGTCGTAGAACGAGCGGTGGCTCGTTATGTTGAGGGGCTTGGATAGGATTCCGCTGCTCATGGATATGGGCGTGAATTGCTCGGTGTAGGTGAGGTTGGGCGCTACGGAGGGGATGAGCCAGGGCTCGCCGAGGGTTTGCGCGGCGAGGTAGGCGGCTATCATGTCGTTGAGGAATGTGCGGTCGCATGGCCTGCAGGAGTCCTGCGCTACGATGGGAGCGGCGAGGGAGAGAAGGATGGGGAGTACCAACACCTTCGAGTTGTGTTGAAGCATCTGGAGAGGTTGTGGGGGCATTGGCTTTGTGTTAGGGATTCGGAGGCTGCGGCGACTTGAGACTGCTGTTCTGGATATGGTATGAGTTCACAGGGTTGGCTATCCGACGCCTTATCGAACCCAACCGCGAAACTACCGGATTAGTTGAGGTGAACTTCCATTTCACCAATGTAGATCCTGAGTGGGTGCGGTTCGTCGTGAATTCCTCCCATTGGCCAGCAACTCATGCACTCCACGTTCTTATATATCAAGCAATATGCTTTGTCTTTAGCCGAAGCTTGAATCCTCATCATGAAGTCTCCCTGGATGCGGATTGATGAATGTTCGAAGATTAGAGTTTTGTTCACCACATCCTGCATTGCAGTGTTCAAGGCTCCTATCGAGGACCAGGCAACCAACCCACCTTGAAGTGGCCATGATGCGTTACCTTGCTAATCGCTCCATCATAACCTCTCCTTGATCTTCCACCCAGTAATACATATCCTTCCCGCCACAATTGTCAAAGTCCCCACAACCATCATCGTCCCCGCCCACATCTGCGCCGTTACGTAGTCCCCTCCCCCCGTCTGAATCAGCGCCCCCGCAATCGGCGGCCCCGTCAAACTCGCCACCCCGACCACACTCAACCCCATCCCATTCCTTGTCCCAAGCTTACTCTGATCCTTCGTCAAATTCGCCATAACCACGGGAAACAGCCCCTGGAACCCTGCTGAGAAGAATCCGTAAAGGATTGTAAAGGCGTAAAGCGAGGCTTTAGTCTTCACCGCCGCCCAGCAGAACATGAGCAGCGAGGTTATGAACGCCCAGGGGATGAGTGTGTTGTACGGCCCGAGGTAGGTGTTTGCGATGTAGCCTGGTATAAGTCGGCCGGGGAGCCCCATGCCGTTCATGATGAGGATGAGGTTGACGGAGGTGCTGTACGGGACGCCGATGACGTTGATGGCATACGCGCTGATGTAGTAGAAAGCGAAATACACACCTAGACAAAACAGGAAGAGCCCGATAGCATAGAGCGTGTAAGGAGCCTCTCTGAACGCGCCGAGTTCGAAGAGTGGTCCGCTTTTTCGCGGTGGGAGGCGCGGGCGGAGGAGACTGGTGTAGCATGCGCCGACGGCGAGCATGATGAATCCCATCACGCGGACGGTCCATTGGAATCCGAGCTGGGGGAGCAGTTGGCGCATGATGGTTGGGTAGAGGAGGCCGCCGATGGCGCTGCCGCAGGCCATGACGGCGAGGGCGGCGCTGCGGTTGCGCGCGAAGTAGGTGGTTACAAGGGAGATTGAAGGGGCAAATTGACACCCGTTGCCGATGCCGTTCATCAGCCCTTGGGCAAGGAAGAATTGCCAGTATACGCTGCAGATGCTGGTCAAGAAGATACCGAGGGCGGAGAGGAGCATCCCTGGAACCACGACCCAGTGAAAGTATCCTGCATCCAGTGCTCTGCCAGTGAACATGCCTATCAGATCGAGTCAGCAATTCACTCGCTCATTGAAGGGCCAGAAATGTCCGTCGTTTTGGCTCCCAGACGGATCCTTCGAAAATCATCCTGGTATTTGCGCGTCCCTGATTACCACAGGCCACGGTGTAAACCCAAAATCTACATCTGAAAAGGACGAAAAGTAACCTACCCAGCCCAAAATGCCCCAGCATCTGCATACTCCCTATCCAACTCACCGCACTCGGCTCCATCCCCAACTCGCTCGTGTAATACGACTGAAACACGCCAAACGACGAGGTCATTCCCCACGTATTCGTTACAAGCAAAAGGCCCGCGAAGACCTGTATCCAAGCCTTCACGCCTCCATCAGGCGGCGGCCCTGGGTCCACGAGGGAGGCATTCGAGCGCGCGGTGAGCGTTTTGGTAATCTGCCTTAGGGACTTTGGACGCGTTGAGGGTGCGCGGGAGCGCTGGGTGGGTATGTGTGAGATGCCGGGGTCTTCGTATGCTTCAAAGGCTTCTTGTGGTGGTGGATAATCTTGGTTGTTTTTCTCGGCTTTCTCTCCGGTGTTGGTGTTGAAGAACTGATTCTCTGCACGCTCAACTCCTTCGCCTTGCAGACCTTGCTCCACGTCTGATATCTTTTCAGTAGCACGCGCCATTATACCCTCTTTGGGCTATGCATTCAGATTGCGCCCTCCTCTTTAGATTATAGGATCCAGTGGACTGACAGATATGGGAAGGCACACAGGCACGCCGCCCGCACACCCCAGATACTTAAACGCGCCACCGACGACCGACCATCGCAGGACTCTCCACTTCGCTGCAGGACGCAGTGTGGTTTTCGAAATCGTCATTGGCCGGGGTGCTAGAAATACTAGGGTTGGGGTTTTCCGTCGGCTGCGCTTGCGGTTAGGCTATCGGCTTTAGGCAAACGCGGTCTTCCCGCCGCGGATGGAAACAACGAAGAACGATTATCACACGCCTTATGTTCAATGCTGCTGACGATGGAAGTAGTGTGGAATGGTGCCATTGTCTGCTTTTGGGTGAGGTTGTGCGCAATTAATTCTTAGTGGTGCAGTGGTTTCATGGGGTTGGAACTTGTGCGCATTTCTAAGCAGGTCGTGATCGTGAGGATGTCGATCTTGGATTTTACCTGCGCATGTTCCATGCTGTCTGTTATCCGCGGCCGTGCACCTGGATGGCGATGGGTAAGCTTTTGTGCTGTGACACCACTACCACTGTTGATGGTCTTGTTCATTCGTCACAAGTATACGCACACGGAAATGCTACTGAGCGTGGGCAGGAATATCCGAAACGCGGCCCTTGAGGGGATTGTGGACGAAAAGTTTGCGATACATGTTCTAATTCATTGAGCTATTTTCATGCTTGATGCTAGTACGATGCGCGACAAAACCAGGCTTCTGTACAATGATTTGCAAAAGCGGTTATGTCGCAAAGGTCTTCTCGTCGCGGGTATGTTCCTCTACAACAACCCTCCGTACTTACTACCTATATACGGCCGCGGGAATTGTTTCTTGTGCCCGCACGGCCTCGTGGTAAGAAGGCGGTACTTCGTCGCCACTGCTATCTGGTCTGCGCATCACGCTTCGCACCGGCTGCAGCTCAACACCTTGGGATTCTTGATCCACAGAATTGGCGGTTGGGGCCAGACTGGAATGCGAGTATGGCTTGATAATAACCTTCTTCTGTTGTCTCCTCGTCCACAGAAAAATGATCAGCCCCATGATGCAAGATGCCACAAACAGTACGCCCACCACGACTCCGACAATCAAGCCAGTGTCTTTCGACTCCTCTCTGCCTTGTACTGGTGTCTGCGATTGCGATTGCGGTTGTGGTTGGGGAGCCATTGTCGGGATGCTGGACTCTGCCGATGGCCGTGGTGGTACGGCGACTCCGGTCGGGAAGCTCGCGTTAAAGGCCTTTGGCTGAGTGGATGCGCGTTGTAGAACGGGAAATGGTACAGAATAGTCCTCTTGAACAAGCGAGTCACCGTGGTTCAAGATGGTGAAGATGCAAAGACCGCAAGTATCTTCTGGTATGCTGGAGTATTGGTCAAGAGAAGGGAACGAGTCTAGATAGAGGCTGGGAACAGGTCCGTTCTTTTTGGTGTAATATTCGATGTTGTCAGCATCGGTATCTGTTCAAAGTTAGACTTACTGTAGCGCACAAATGCGACATCGCACACATCGCACAACAAGCGTACTTACAATTAGCACAAGCTTGTTCAATAGACCCGAGTTCAATCCCCTTCGTGCAAAGAATGCAGTTCAACCCGTATTCTCTAAACTCGCCGTCTGTAAATGTGCCACTGACAGTGTCTCCGGCTCTGATTGTGGCGTTCTCTCCACCCCAGCCTTGGTCTCGGAATCCAGAGGCGAGACGTTCTTGGAGTGTAAGATTCTGCACCGATGCGAGCAGTATCGCGTAAACCCCGCGGTCCTCGGTGCTATCGTTCGGTTGGGCGTATCCAGCGACGAAGGCTTCTCGAAATGTGGTGTTGAGTGCCGGCGGAAAAGACCACGCTGTCTCACCCGATGTCATCCTTCTGTGCGGCACACCCGACGCATCCGTATCACGTGCGATGCTATAGCGACCGCAAGTGTCGCAATGGGATTCTCCGTTATCTGGACATATCGCGGATGACTGTGGCAGTCTTCGCGCACCTGCGAGGAGTTTGACGACTTGTAGCCGAGAAGGGACGTGATAATTCTTGCTGGATGGCCTCGTATCCATGTTATGGTGAAAGCCGAGAACGCGAAGGATTTGCATCCTGGTCTCGCTTATTATCCGACTGCTAAATTGGGACATGGACATGGGGCTGAAGGAAATCGACTTGACCGTAGACGGAGTAGTGAGAAAGATTTGGCGACAGCTTAGACACTAGCCACTCGGGTCGGCAGACAATCTCTCAATTGATGGAGCGTGACCATTAATCATTCAATTAAGTCAAATGCCGGCAAAGTGTCGAACGTTGGGCCCCCTCGCGAAGGCCATGTATGGGTTTCTAAGACTGCGAAGTCTAGTGGTGGCTTTGAGACGGCGACGGAAGAATATTGAAAGACCTTCGTCCGTGGAGCGTAGCGCCAACGATGCCCAGAGTGCCTAAGACTTGGGAAATAATTTCTGGACATGGAAATTCGCAAGTAAATGCCAATGCCTCTGTTCCTGCTCATCCCTCTTGAAGCTACTTTCTCCCCGTTAATGAGTCCCTGATAGCCAGGCTTGCGACCGAAAGGTCTGCAGGGACAATAGGATGACGTCCGACCTTGTGATACCAGATATAAACAGGTGAAATTGTTTGGTCATAATGCACAAGAATGTGCCGTGTGTTTCAAGTTTCTGCTGAGGTAGGAGAGCATAGAGGGTGCATGGTCATGAAGAAGCTGGCGCACGTGCCACCGGCCTAAACTCGGTCGCGCGAATTGCGACCATCAACAAACAAACAATCCAAATTCTTACAGCCTTCCCTCAATCGCCTATACACGTGTGATTCCACAGATTATGCAGTATGGCGCGCACACATTCTTCCTATACGGCGAGTCCTACGCGATGGCGATCCCCGCAACACAGCCCGCGACGCGACACCTCAGAGGGCGGCTCCCAGTACGAGATGGATTTGGATGCCCTGGGCCTCAATTCGACATTTGAGTCGACGGAGCTGGACGACAAGCACCAACCGAAAGTAGACGTGGTTGAGACCAGCGACATCGAAGGACCGGAAGACTTCACAATGAATATGACTTACTGGATGACGGCCGACCTTCCGCTGGCGCAGCAGATACGATCGCGAAAGGAAGCGAAAACAAAAATGAGTGAGGTACGGGGCGATGCACGTGCGGAAACAAGCGGCGCACAAGAGACTACTGGCGAGGGCGACAGAGTGGTGGTGGAAGATTTCTCAGAAGACGGCGAGTCTGAGGCGGGTCATGAGCCAGCATCAACTACTACGCACGTCAACGGCACCGCAAAGAGCCGCTCTAGCAGTAAACCGCCATCAGAAGCGTCCATGGAGAACGACGAGAAGGTCAGAAGCTACCTCAGCGCATTGCCGGATTCAGACCTCCCAGGCGAAGTGCTCGCCTCAACACCGCTCCGAATACCTAAGCAGAATATGCTCCAGGTCCCCAGTCCGTCGCCTATGAGAGCGCGCTCGCTGCAGCCTACAGTCGAGGACTACGACACGCCGCGAAAGCCGACGCAAGAGACCGTCATACATCATCCTCCAGAACGCATTATCGAGATCGCACAAGACTCGCTGCAACAACAAGTCGCGAATCTGCAGTCGCGCCTACAGGAGCAGGAACACGCTTCCAGGACGCGAATCACCGAGCTCGAAACGCTGCTAGCGTACACACGTTCGGACCTAGACACCGCGCGTTCTGATTCCTACAAGCAGCAGGAGCAGATACGAACCCTACAACAAGACAACGACCGTCAGAGGCGCGAAATGGAAGAGTCGCGCGCATCGGTTGATGGTCGGCTCAAGGCACAAGAGGAAGAGCTCCACGCGAAGATGCAAGAATTCGGGGAGGAGCTGCGACTCCAGAGTCTTGCCCGGCTGCAAAGCCAGCGAGAGGGGTTTGAGCGTCAAATGAGAACACTGGAAGAAGCCAAGCGCACAGTGGACGCAGACGTGGCTTCGAGCGGCGAAGTACTAGCGCATGTGAAGAATGAGTTGGGCCAGCTGCGTGATTCGCATGAGAAGGAGCTGCGTGAGCTTCAAGATTCGCATGAGCAAGAATTGCAAAAGGTGCAGAGGAGTGATCGTCCAGAGGAGAACCGTAACGACCCGAATGCCACCGCAGTAGTCACTGATCTGCAACGAAAGCTCGCTGCGCTCCAGGCACGCGCAAATGCTCTCCAGGCTGACCTCGAGAAGGCGACATCAGACGCCCAGTCTGCCCGTGAGGAAGCGCTTTCAAGCCGAGCGCTCCATGCATCGTCTGAAGGAGCCGCTCAGTCGCATAAGATGCGCGCGTCAGAACTTCGGTCTCGCGTTGATCTTCTAGAGTCGCAGCTCTCCTCAGCCAAGGAGGAACTCGTTCACAAAGACCGGCAACTCGAACAACAGCACGACTTGGAGGCTCAACTGCAGACCTTACGCCTAGAGCTAGATAACGCCCATAGCAAACACCTTGCGAATGAGCATACGGCTTCCCAATACCATCAGCTAGAATCGCGGCTCGAGTCTCTACAAAGCCAGCTGTACTCTGCTCTCGACAACGTAAGAGCAAAGGACCAGGATTTCCTGAAACAGTTTGAGGAACAAGAGAGGCTTGAACAGCGACTAAATGCGGCGCAAGGACGCATTGAAAGCCTTGACGCCACGGTCTCCTCACTCCGCCAGCAACTCGCAGACGCACACCGCGGTAGTGCCAAAGCTCGTGCAGATGCTGAGCACCTCGAAGCACAACTCGAAGATGCGAACGAACGACTCCACGACGCCCATGCCGAAGCAGACCGCCGCGTCGCCGACATGGAGAAACGGCTATCCAAGCTCCGAGAAACCAAAGGCGAACTAGAGACCCGGCTGAACCAGCTCCAGAACGAGCACGATGATCTCAAAGACGACCACGAGATTCAAATGGAGACGGTACGCGACAACGCCGAAGACGCGATCCGCAAAGCAGGCTCTCTGCTCCAGCAAGAGCGCACCGAGAAGCGAAGAATCGCCACGGAACTCAAGAAGACGACGCAAGAGCTGGAGCACCTCCGTGCCGAAGCCGCGCGCAAGGAAGACGACGAAGAAGATTCATCGGATGAAGAGAGTTCGATTGTCTCGTCTATGCACACCGATCCCAAAGATGCCGAGCTCGAAAACCTCCGCCTCCTCGTGCGCAAGCAAGCATCATCGGTTAAAACGCTCAAATCGGAACTCTCGGCCCTCCGCAAAGAAACTACGCGACTAAAGGACCTCGCAGCGACCTCGAATAATGAGACCGTCGCCGATCTGGAGAGTCAGCTTGAAGCCCTGAGCCGCGAGAATGAGAAGCTGAAGGCCGACGCTGAGACGCGCGAGCAGGACTTCGTGGCGATTAACAAAACCATGGACGAGCGCCTCGCAGGCGTGTTCAGCAAGGCGCTCAAGGAGCGTGCGAAGACCGTGGTGAGCAAGCGGGACGGGCAGTGGGCAGAGAAGGTGCAGGGCGAGAGGGAGTTCTTGGGGAAGGTGCTGATGAGGGAGTGGGGGAGGCAGGAAGTGGGTGTTGCGAGGGAGGGCGAGAGGCAGGGGTATCGGTATAAGTATGTGCAGAGGTCGTGATTCGGGGGTCTGGGAGCGGGCTCGCAAGGAATGAGATGATCTAGGGTTGGCTGCCGGGCAGCACCTAGGCTTGCACTTGCATGTATTTCTACGTCGTCACGACCTGTTATGAATGACGAAGCTTTCCACTGTTTCTTCCCGCTCATAGTCATGCCTAATCTCTGCCATAATCATAATTTTCATCATAACCATGCCCTGCCCGTGTGTCTTGCCAGGCCAGAAGTATATCGCTTGTGGACGTTCCCGTGCCGTATCGCATCGTCTCATCCCTCCCCTACTCCCCTCTCCCTTCTTATAGCAGCCCCTTCCTCGCCAACTCAATCTTCCTCGCCGTCTCCCCCTCCTTATACCCGCCCTTACTCGCGCACACAGCAATCCCCTCGCCCAGCTCGACTTTATCCTCGACACCCCACGCGCAGGGACAATGGTGCGGGAAGTGCACGCACGAAAGCGTGCCCGGACAGAGGTACTTGTCGCAGTGCGCTGTGGGGTTCACCAGTCTTTTAGTAGGCCTTCTTTGTATGAATACATATGCACTTGAGTGGAGGACTGAGAAAGAGAGGGGAACAGGAGATGAAGGAAGGAGGGAGGTGAAGGGGTGATGAGGGGAGGGGGGAATTACCGTTCTCGTACTGCGCCTGGTACCACGAGCTGTCGCTGCGCACGTTCTGCTGCTGCTGCGCTTGTTGCTGTTGGCCACCGAACATTTGATCGAAGAAGCCGAATTGGGCGTTTACTCCCGAGAGGAGGAGTGTTGCGAGGGCGAGGATGAGGGCACGGAGCTCCATGGTGAGCGCTGGTGCTGTGTTGATTTGCGGGCGCGCGTGGGGAGAGGCGGGTTTGTGTCAAGGCGATGATGCTGTCGTGGAGCTTAGAGCGTCACGTGTGCCAAGATTTCCTACACTGCGGGCCAGAAATTTGCGGACCGCCGAAGTTGTCGAGCAAAAGTTCACACCCACCATCCTGAGCTCACGAACACGTACGACAGCACTTCCAACGTACACACTCTCTTCTAAAACCTTCACGTAAGCGCCTTCCTCTTACAGTTCCACGGCTCAGCAAAGAAAGAACGGCGGGAAGCGAAGAAGAGATAGGAAAGTGCTAACAAGGCAAAAGCATGCATCTCATGTACACGCTCGACGCCGAGGGCAAGCGCGTCTACACGCTCAAAAAGGTCGTCGATGGTCGCATTACCAACTCGGCACACCCGGCGCGCTTCTCGCCTGATGATACGTACTCGAGGTGCGCACTGGACCTTTTCGCTCCACACCCACCCAATCCATATACGCACGTACGCGCATCGAGGGCTATACGCTGCTATTGAGCGCCGCGCGGTTGCGGAGACGGTTTGTGTGGGGTTTGTTTATATGTGAGGGAGGAAATGGCTGACGAGACGGTGTAGGCACCGCGTGACGATTAAAAAGAGGCATGGGTTGCTGCCGTTCCAGGCCGGGGGCGCTGCGAGTACGTTCGCCCTTGTGGAATAGTAAGAAAAAGGGGAAACTGACTGATTGTGTGCAGAGAAGAAGATTGCCGAGCGGTACTAGAGGTCGACGGCGCGAGCGAACGAGCAGTTCGGATTGTTTCTTATATGGATACCATGACGGCGTTTTACGGAGTATAAAAAGAGGCACTGCGTGACATTTTGATGGCGGTGAGGAGAGGGAAGCTATGGATGGGTGTCGCTAGTTTGGAAGGTGCGGACAAGGGTGGACAGCAATGGAGATGTTGAAGAATCGTGGAGCTATCTTGTGTGCTTGAATATTGCTTCGCGCGACCTATACGCCACTGCGATGACCGAACGAGATACAAGCCGTTGGCGTTTTCCGCGGCAGTCACTTGGATCGTGTCTATCCTCCTTCTAACAACCACTCACTTCAAAGGAACAACTCACGAAAACCAGGATGGACGCATTAACTAAGGCCATGATGACATACCTGGATGGGAGTACGTTGTGGCAGCACCGAGATGACGGATATTGAAGAGCACCGGAACTACCGAGTGATCGCAGGACAGACAATGAGCGCGAGGTACAGCTCCGGCATACCCAACTGAGGTACCCTTCGCTCGCATACACCATTGCAGTGCTGCCTTCGAGGCAATTCTGCATTTAATTTCCATGCCGTGCGATACTGTCAATATCCCGCCATGGACTCTGAAGCCGCACAAGTGCCCACCGTCGTACCCCTCGAGTCTCTCATTTCATTTCCCATGACAGAACAAAACCACAGCAGGCAAACGGAGAAAGGCTATCTGTCGGCTGCCGTGGAACGACGAAGCTCATCGGTGGGCCATGCCATACGCAACCTGCATTATCGTGATGCTGGCTTGGTGTTCCAGTAGAGCTCCTCGAGACAGAGGACAGGCCTGCGTATTGGACGGGCTCTACGCGAATCTCGCGTGCTCGCAAACACGCCTGGGAGGCGTCCAGACGGGTTCGGAGCCGAGCCTTTTGAGGAGGTTGATGAGCTGGCGAGGGGAAGCACGTCCCTGTGCGTGTGAGTGGTGGTCCCGCAGTTGCTGCAATGCTCTGCATGCCTAGCGTAGGCTTAATTGATTGCGGTGAAGCGCGTACTATAGGACGTGGGGGTGCTTGGTGCTTGGAAGGTGAGGGCAGTCTGCTGCCATCGTCATGGCATCGTCGTGAGTGCTGTCGGAGGGTGGGGATGGGGCGGTATGGGTGCTCCTTGTCACGCATGGTGCTGCGGGAACCCGTGACGATCTGGGGAAGCTGTCGTACGTCATTTGCGAGTTGGTCAGTGAGGTTGAAGCGTGCTGGGAGCACAGTGGGATACGTGGGAGGAAGATGCGGGGTAAGTAAGCTGTCGTTTGTTGTACAGACTGAAGATGAGAACCCTGTCGAAGAATCGTCTACGTTGCGCCCTGAGAGGCGCCCTTGTGAGCTTCATCGTGCTTGAGGTGCATCATTCATGGGGGAGGCCTCGATCTAGAGCAGATATTCACGACGGTTAGTGGCGGTAGATGGGCTGGAATATCAGGATGCGATGCTGTAGGGTTTAATAAGATACTAGTCACAGCGGCAGCGTCGCTTATCGTTTTATTCCAGCCATCAGCCGTCGTCGTCATGGGCCCGCTCGTGGGAGATACAGCGAAACACAGTATCAGATATCAGCCCTATGGTCGCCCGAGGTCTCGAGGACAAGGGCGCGCCGGCAGACGGGTCCCATCTGCAACCTAGCAAACCTGCTTGCTTGTCAGGTACCTCTCCAGGCATACGCGCATGTACAATAATACTAATAGCGGCAATGAGGTCACTGCCGATACGAGGACGCACGAGCGCCCGGTGCAGATGCAGATGCATGTCGCTCCACCGCTTTGACTGGAGGATGCGTGACCCACGAAACAAAGACTCTCAGCAGTATCGTGATGGTCGTCTGCGTGCAGGACCCCTCTCTTCGCTCTACTGTCTCCACACTTCGGAACGTGTTGACCCCCGTGTCGTCCGCTGTTCCATCACCATGGGACGCTGGCCGAGGAAAATTTTAGGCGATGTCGGTCTTCTTCTGAGTTAACCATTCCCAGAGCGTCTGTAAAGCGTTTACAGCTAGCTCCACTCCAGCTCGCTGAAGCTGTTAATAAACCGCCAAGGGCCCATTATCGCCAGCTTCTTCCTTCGTCCTGCTTCCCCCTGGCTTTGGACTTTGCCAGTTCCTACTCTTGTGCAGTCGTCAGCATCCGCTGCACGCGCAGCTAAGCGCTCACCTGCTGGCTCTCGCCCGCTTTTTTCCGCGTCAATACATTACCCACCCCACGCATTCAGCGGCACGGAAAAACAGATCAGGTTCCTGTGCGGCTGCCTACGCGAGCATTCCATCCAATTGCGGCATCGCGACCTGCGTCCGTACTCTGCAACTTTTCCCAGGAGTACAGCGCAGTAGACTGTACCAGTCCCAAGTCTTCCTTAACGGCGGCTCCTGCGGCCAAACTCTGTGGACCTATCGTTGTGACACTCTGTTCCACGCCCCTCGAATTGCCACTACGCTGCTCCGTTAAAAGGCAACTATAACGGCACCCACTGCGTCCAGTCTGACGTACACCCGCCCTGGCAATAATAAACCTACAGTACCAATACCTGGGAATGAACTTTAAAAAGAGTACCTATCGCTGGCCCGTTGGACAAGGTCCGTAAAAAGCAAACACCAGCCCCGGATTCCACTAACCTTACACAGAGCACATCAATCGCTGAGCATCGTGCCTGTGCGGTTTCCCCGCATTTTGAACTGTACTAGAGGTTTCACCTATCACAATCTCGGCTTGAGGCATATTGCTTCTTTGGGCAAGCAAGTCAGATAGGCTTGCTTATTCCACCGTTCCATCAGGCTTCTCTAGCCTCGTCAGCCTTGCCAGAGCCAGATCTGTTGCGTCGCAGCCGGACAGCTGCAGGCACTGCATCCCCACGGGCACGAGACCTGTCGTCATCCGGGCGCTATTCTTATCATCGTGTGCTGCACGTAATGGAGTCGTCTCTGACACTGCTGAGTGCGCACATACAATTCTTAGTATGTTCCTTTCCGTTACTGATCATGTGGTTCGATGCATCACGCATTGTGCGTTTTCGTGCCTTGTACCTGCCTCCTTGTGGTTGGCTATTATGTCCCGCGGGGCGTTCCGTAGGGCTCTTTTGTATCCGTCGTCCAACACAAACTTTTTTTTCTGCCTAGGAGAGAAACCCAACTAACATCATGCTCACCTTCAAGGACACCCAGTTAGCACTCATACACATCCCGTTGCCTCTCTACTCGAGCTTCATTCAGAGCATCCTGCAGCTTTTGCTTCCCAATGAAACACACAACGGTCACTCAGCCTACAACGGCAATGGCGCTGTGCAGCCTCCTCCTGCATGGGCAAACCAAAATCCCTTCCTCAACATTTCCGTCACGCCAATCGAGTGTTCGGTAGTCTGCTCTCGTAGACTCGCCAACGAGCTCTTCGTTCCAACTCTCAACTTGCTCGATGCCACTTCAAGAAGCCAAGTCTCCATCACTTCGGAGGATTATGTCGTTATGCAAGTCGATGGCGAGGGACTTGATGCAGGTCAACGCGTCCTGGAATTAACAAGCCCACTCGCTCTGGCTGGCATGTAGGTTCTTCATGCATGTCACTTCACTGACCACCCAGCTAATTCCCTCCAGCTCAATCTTCTTCATAACAACATACTTCTCCGACTACATCCTCGTGCCGATACGCTACAGAACACAAGTCGTACATGCACTGGAGGAACGTGGCTTCCAATTCGAAGACCAAACCTCATCCTACGTTAACCCAATCCATCACGGCCGCAAGCTCTCCTCCCCGACCTTCGAAGTCCGACCCCCAGGAACTCCGCCGCCAGCGACAGTATCTGAGCTACAAACACGAACTTTTGCCACTTTGAAACGTCGCAATATCATACCGACGGTAGGCTCCCATCTCCGCCTTGTCCAATGCGCCGGTAGCAGAGAAAGCGCCAACGGCATGTCCTCCAGCCGCAACCGCAACAGCCAAACCTCCGCCGCCGACGACGCGCTCCACCTCGGCCTTGTGAAATGCCTCATCACGCCGCCCCACCCAAGATTCCTCTCCCTCACACTCACTGACACTGAGCCCGCGTCGCTCCTGCTCGACCACACGCTGCTGCCCCATTTCACGCACGACATCTTGCTCGGCTCCAAAGAGGACTATCTCGTACCCATTACGCTCGACCTGCGCGAGCTCCCCATGGAGAGCACGGGCATCGTGTGCGGCGTCGCGGGCAGATTGGTAGGCGGCACGACGGGGCCGCTGGGGAATCCGGTCGAGATGAGCTATCTCAGCACGGCGCGTGCCGGGACGGTCATGGTGGCCGAGCACGAGCTGGAGCGCGCGCTGGAAGCGCTGAGAGGCGCGGAGAGAACGCTGGATGCTACGCCAAATTAGTGCGTTGGGCGTGGGAGAGACTCACTCGTGGGATGGGATGCGTCCGACACGATCGGTCGAGGCGATGGGGGTGCGAGGTCAAGTGATCGAGATGCGCTGACGGCGGATGGCGCACACCGATCCACCTTACGAGGCTTACGAGGGAGAGTGGGGTGGGTTGGGTGCATGCGGCGTTTTTGGCCAAAGTGGCATCGTCGATGGGATCGAGGACGCATACAAGCGGCTTTTTTCTCTCGGAACACTCCGAACGGCTCGTATAGCCCACGACCAACGGCCTCGGCCAATTTCACCTTTGTCGACTGTTGAGATGCGTCTAATTTTTTCTTCGTCTCTTCGTACCGATACTCCGAAAATCCACATACTCGAGTAGTTCGTACCGATATTCCGTGAAGGTAAGAACTGTGCCACTTGCTCGCGCCTCACATGCACGCCACTCTCACATGCGTTCATTGAATCTCTTTCTGGATAACACCAACTTCTCTCGGACACATGTCGCCGAAGTCAGATTCGCTTTACGGTGCCATCGCAAATCCTTCTCGCCAGTGTGGGAATGGCTCTCACCTGTGTGCCTACTTGGAAGGATGGACTTGTGTTTTCGTTTGTGCGCGAGTGCAAGTTTGGCGTTTCATCTGTGTGCAGTGTCAGCTCTTCATTCGTGTGGTGTGCTTCCTCTCCCTCTCCCTCTCCCTCTCCCTCTCCCTCTCCCATTCTATCTTGTACAATAGCTAGGTCTTGCAAATGTGCGAGGGTAGTAAAAGGTGGTCGATGCAGTTATGTGTCTAGGGTAAAAGTCATCTTGAACAATGTCTAGTTTATGAAGCACCTTTGGTTTTGAATTATACGGATTGTGCGTGTGTACTTCATTCATCAACACCAAACATTTCGTGTCGATGGAAAGCCTGTCTTTCCCACAGACAACTTACCGCCATAGTGGATGAACGTATACACTCAGGCACCGTTAGCTATCAGCACACTTTTGGAAAGATCTGCGCTCTGTGGAGTATCTTTGCCGAGACCCTGTACGCTCCCCGCACTTACAATGTACATCACATCCATAGCTTCGCTCATCTCCCCACTTCGACTGCCCATCTACAAAGCAGGGTCCTATAAAGGTAAAGCCAATACATTGCCCGTTGTCACCGTTGCATTGACATGGTATATCACCCCATGACGACTATCATGCAATACCACTTTTGGCCTGTCACCTAAAGAGGGCCTTGCCGAAATATTGAAATACAGCGCGGTGCCAGTCACCTCCAATTTGTACCTTCGTTTTCGTGTCGGTGCGGCGCATCGGATCCAAAATGCGGCCGTTCCTTCTCCTGCCAACACTCTGCCTACGAGCACTCGCACACCAGCCAGATGCCTCCTCACACCAAAGTCGCGCCGAAGCAAAACATGCCTTCATTGACAATTTGCTCTCACGCATGGAAATCGAAGACCTCGTCCAACAACTCCACCTCACCTTCGCCGACAACATCATCGGCCCCGCCTCCGACAACGCCCTCTACGCCCACGAGATGCGCTTCACCCCCAACGCATCCATAGGCCACATGCACGACTGGTACCCGCTGAACAAGACCTACTACAACGACCTCCAGCGCCACAACATCGAAAACTCGCGGCTGAAAATCCCGTTCTTGCACTGGGCAGAGTGTCTCCACGGCGTAGGGAGTTTCAACCAGAGCATGTTCCCGCAAGCGCTCGCGCTGTCGAACAGCTGGGACACGCACCTTGTGCACCGCGTAGGGCGTGCGATTGCGAGAGAAGCGAGGAGTATCGGCGTGCATGCTTGTCTCGCGCCTGTGCTCGACCTGTGTAAAGACCCGCGCTGGGGCCGGTGCCAGGAAGATTGGGGCGAGGACAAGATTCTCACGGCGCATATGGGCGTAGCGTTTGCCAGTGGGCTGTCGAAGAATGGGAGTTGGGCGGATGGAGATGCCGTGGCGCCGGTTATGAAGCACTTCGCTGCTCATGGGTCGCCGCAGGGGGGCAGTAATGGGGCGCCGTTCATGGGGCATGGGAATAGGGAGGTTCTGGAGGAGCATTTGGTGCCGTTTAGGAGTGTGGTTGATAAGGGAGGTGTGCGGGGGGTTATGATGGCGTATCATGAGGTGGATGATGTGCCGAGTCATGTTAGTCCGATGTTATATGGGCAGTTGGATGAATGGGGATTTGATGGGTTTGTGACGGCTGACGATACTGGTGTGCCTTCTTGTCAATTCCGTTTGGAACTTGGATGGTCTGACTTCTGCAGGTATGAGACAGCTCCAGGTTGGTCACCAGATTGCGGAGTCGCCAGCCGATGCCATCGCTCAGTACTACAACGCTGGGGGAATGGTCCAGTTTTACGACTATCCGCTTTATGAGCTTCTGAATGCTACGAGAGGTCTGATTGCCAATGGCACGGTCAAGGAAGACTTACTACGCGAGAAAGTCCGGAAGATACTCGGAGTCAAGTACGACCTCGGTCTGTTCGACGACCCTTTTATTCCCGATAACATCGACCCTTATCAGATCACTCTCGACCATGTCCCATTGACATTAGAGTCTGCGCAGAAAAGCATCGTGCTTTTAGAAAACAGAAATAACACCCTTCCACGAAACAGTGCAAGCAGCCAGACCATTGCATTGATCGGTCCGTTCGGGGATATCCTGGACTACGGCGACTATTCCGGACAATACGGGATGTATCCAGTAGCAAATTCCACGACGCTCCGTCAAGGCATCTTAAACCATCTCTCCGGCACCAACGGGACCCTCATCTCCAGCATGGGCGCAAACACATGGCTCTACAACGCCCACTACCCGATCCCCCCATACCATCTCTCCGTCAACGGCTCCCCCGGCGGGCTACTAGCAACCTACTACGCGGACACAAACTTTACCTCGCCACTCGTCCAGCGCGTAGAAACCCCCGTCGGAACATGGGGCCTCTACCCTCCTCCAGGGGTTCCCTCCAACAACTTCAGCGTCATCTGGGAGGGCGAGTTGGAACCAGCGGTCGATGGAGATATAGACGGCTGGCTCGGCGTCGCCCTCGGGCCCAACACAACAGCAACCCTCTACGTCGACGGACACCTGCACGTTTCCATCCCCTTCACCGCAGATGGCAACATCCTGTCCAACATCCCAGAACGTTCGTACGCGCTTCACAACAGCACATCGCCCCCGCCCGGCTCGGAACCGTTTTCTTTCAAACCAGGCAAAAGCTACCATATCAGCTTGGAATACCAGACGTGGAACTTGTACCAGAAAATCGAGAACCTTGGCTCTCTCAATTCGCAAGTTTATCTCTTCTGGAACCTCGTAGACCGCTCCACCCCCGTGGAGAAGAGCGTCGCACTCGCGGCGCAGGCAGATATTATCATACTCGCTGTAGGCTCCGCGTGGAACTCCGACGGTGAATCCGGCGACCGCGCAACCCTCTCTTTATCCACAAACCAGACCTTCCTCGCAAACGCCGTCTTCGCGCTGGAGAAACCGGTTATTCTTGTGCTGCACGGCGGTCGCCCGTTCGCTGTTCCCGAGTACTATTCCGCCGCAGCGGCGGTGCTGCATGTGAATTTCCTGGGGCAGAACGGCGGCCAGGCAATATCCGATGTGCTTTTCGGACGCACGAATCCGGGGGGTAAGTTAACCGTCAGTGTACCAGTTCATGTGGGACAACTCCCTGTTTATTACAATTATAAGCAAACCGCGAAGAAAAAGTGGTATGTGGATATCGAGGCGCTGCCGTACTACCCCTTCGGCTACGGGCTTTCCTACACCTCTTTCACCACCTCCAATTTCCGCGCACACACCGCTCGCGGAAACACCGGCAACTTCTCAGCCACCGATACCCTAATTTTCTCAGCAGAAGTGCATAACACAGGCAAGAGAGAAGGCAGTTACGTCGTGCAGGTGTACCTCCTCCAGCGCGTCTCGCAGATCACGCAGCCGGTTAAGCAGCTCGTGGCGTTTCAGCGCGTGTATGTGGGCGCGGGGGCGACGGTGACGGCGCGCATGGAGGTCGAGGTGGGGCGGTATTTGAGGGTGCTGGGGAGGCAGTATGAGTGGGGTGTGGAGAGGGGGGAGTATACGTTTGCGATGCTGGAGCATGGGGGGTGGGATGCGACTTGGTCGAAGGGGGTGGGGGGGAATGTTACGATGGAGTGTTTGGGGTAGGGGGCGGAGGCGTTGTTGTTGGATCCGGAATGGGGAGGTGGTGGGAATGGCTTTGCGGGCTTTTGGACTTGGGTCATGCTCTACTTATGCAGAGTGGTGAGAGCCTGGGCAGGCGTGAGGAAATAAAACTTGCTGTTGGAAGCTGGCGATGATCAATGACTTCTGAAAGTAGTAAGCCATGGTTCTAAACTTGAAACTTGTAGATGACCGTATGATTAAAATCATCTCAAAATGTAAACTTATATATCTTCAGCGATGCTAAATTGCATCGCAGGCGGCGTAAGCCCTGATAAATATCCAAGTCTTCGTCTCCAGTTATATACACACCTCCCATAGGCCCAAGCGCCAGCACCGAACGAGTGTGATGCAAACGCCAGCACCGTGCACCAGAAGAGAAACCAAATCGTCGTAATTGTTAATCATGCTTCCGTTCACGCCTCCGGCGCCGTCACCTGCGGCGCATGCAGCGGTTTCCTCCCGTACACAAACAACCTACACAACATCAGTACCGTCCAATATCCACGAACAGCCAGACTTACACCGTCTCATACATATACAGCTTCTTCTGCCCCAAACACGGCATAACCTCATTCAAAATATACTCCTTCGCCCTCTCCTCCTGCCACCCCAACACCTTGACCAGCATCTTCATACCCACGGGCTCAAACGCATGCTTCATATCCTCCAAAAAGTAGATGCCCAACTTCTTCATCTTCTCGCCCTTCGCCCACGGCCCGCACGGCCAATACAGCCTCTTCTCCTCAACAGCCTCGAAACCTATTTCCTGCATCCATTTTCGGTAGTGCTGGACATTGTCCCACGGGCGCCCGATCATCTTGCCGCACGCAGCGACCTGCTCGAGGAAGACGCGCACAGGGTGCGTCGGCGGCGGCTGCGGATCCATGAACTGGAAGGGGAATAGGCCGTCCTGAAGCTCGAGGTAGCCGCCGGGCGCGAGGGCGTCGTAGGCTTTCTGGATGATGGAGCGCGGGTCGGCGAAGCAGGTGAGCAGCGCGCGGCCGTGGATGTAGTCGAAGGGCCGGCCGAAGTTCCACGCGTCTTCTGCGTCGGCGATTTCGAATTCGCAGTTTACGGGCACGTAGTTGGGTTGGATGGGGCTGAGGTCGGTGCCGGTGACGCGGGCGTCGGGGTGCTGTTCCGCTGGTGGGAGAAGGTTAGTGTGTGGATTTTTTTTATTTTTTATTTTTTTTTTTGGGGGGAGGGGGGAGGGGATCTATACCAAATTCCATGGCCCATATTCCTGTGCCGGTGGCGATGTCGAGGACGCGCTTGGGTTTGTCTATGGGAGCGAAGTTCAGGGCGCCGTCGCATGAAATGGTGAAGAGCATGTGTTGGAGATCGAGGCGATCCCGTTCCGACTGATGTTCGTGTCAGAAGAGCATATCCAAAGCCAAGATGGAAATCACAATCGCTCACTTCGTCATTTGGCAAAACATATTCTGCAGAGAGTTAGCGAATCCATCATAGCATGTCCTAATCGGGTCACTTACTACCAGCTTTGTACCCGTGATATGTACGACCGAATTCCTCGACTGAAGCGTAGACATCACTTGGCGCACTTGTCGTCGACGACCTGTGGAAATTTACGTCAATGTCTCGAAGTCCCTAATGTCGCGCATGTACATACGCATACGTCAGTCCACCAATTGCCGAGTCCGTCTCGCTGCTGTCCTACAGTCCCATTAACATTCGCTCCGTGGGGCCCCCGTCCCTACCCCGCCTCTCTAGCCTGCGCGCCAAGTCGCCTGTGTTGCATAACTCACATCGCTTTCTGGAATCAGCGCATTCGAATACTCTGTCGTGGATGTCTCAGCATCTGTGTCAGCCATGGTGGATATGTAGGATTGTATGCGCCGCACAAGGGTGACACGCGAAATGCTTGCGGGCCACGCGAGTATATACCGACCGCAGGAAGGGTACCATGCCGCATTCGATTGGAAATGCAGAAGCGTGGAGGGGACCTTAGTTTAGCGGGTGGCCAAGTGCTCAGTCGTAATTTTGCCGTATTTGGGTTACGGACATGTCACTGAAATGGATGGAGTTGAGGGAGAGGGAATTGATTTTGATTAGCACAGCCAAGGCGCAAATCTTGCGTTCTTGGTGTTGTTGTACCACAGATGGACGCCGCGGTACGAGCAGACGTATCGCAGATTTCGCGATAGCGATAGACACTGCGATATGTGGGTGCCCTATCGTGCGAGTACGAGGAGCTTGTTTTTAGTGAGGCATATGCCAAGGTTTTTCGATCTGACAGCCCAACATTAAAACCCTTTAAAATGATTAATAAAAAAAAGTTAAATATATAAGAAAATAGCACTAAATCCCCTCTTTTAGCTCTTACATTTTTATAAATTAATATTTGATATTGCGGTTGTAATGCAGCACTGTTAGATTGAAAAAACCTTGGCATATTCCTCACTAAAAACGAGCTCCTCGTAGTGCATGTCGCCCAGCCTTTCAAGGATTACAGCGGTCGGATGTATAAGAACTGCGCACATGTAGCAGGGGTATAGGAAAATATTCGTGCAGCTCTAGGAGTAAGGAGAAAGTACGGCCGTGACGTCAAATAATTCATCGACATGCATGCCCCAGGTCTATCAGGCCCCGGTAAACACGCCCAAGACCCACGCAGCTCCTCAACCCTTGGCACAGAAAGCGGAAAGCAGTGTATGATGACCATGCGAATGCTCCTAAGCAAGACCTTTGAGCTGAGGGTGTGGAGAAGGCGAGCGACCCCTCAGCGCAGGAGAGCTAGGTTTGAGCAAGGGGCTCGCTGCCGCGCTCAACGCATCAAGACTGAGCTGGCTGATAGCATCCAGGTTTCCTTGGACAGTCTCTTCGCTCAGGTCCAGCATGAGGCGAAGCTCGTTCGCTTTGAGAGCATCGCCCAGTCCTACAATCAACTGCTCCTTGTTTGCGCTGCCTGGAACGTCGTAGTAGAACCAGTGATAGCTTATATCCTCGAGCTTGTGCGGCTCGGCGGGAGTCGAGATGCGGGCAACGCAGCGACGCACGTCCATGCCAAAGACGCCAGATATGGACGGCTCGCTGCCCAGTCTGCCGAGTGTAGAGTTCCTCCGCGAAAGAGCGCGGGGAACCCGTGCGTCTTTCTCGATGGGTGCCTCGTTCAGGTTCCTGGACACACCGGCGTCCCTGAGCTTTGCGCGCTTGAAGACGGCCTTGTGCAGCTCCGTTGTGCCCACCACAAGGTAGAAGTCCTTCTGCTGCTTGGCCAAGTTGTATATCCACTGCTGTGCGTCGGAGTCGTTGCAAACGGCGTGGAAGGCTTCGAGGGGCTGTTGGCTGGTGCGTTGGATCATCTGCTCGGCGGCCACCGTGAGCAGGTTCGGCTGTCGGTAGATACGGCCAAGCTCGTACTTGGAGCCGTAGCTGGACATGAAGCGGCCCTCATTGTCGACGGAGAAGACGTCCTTGTATCGGAGTTGGATGTGGTAGTCGTTGAGCTCGTCTATCGTTTCGTGTGCCTGCTGGGAGTAGAAGCCGTCGCGTTCGGGGTACAGAGGATGTGTGACAAGTTGGCCGACGACTACGTCGCTGGAGGGTAATGGTTTCGGAAGTAGCCCGTGCAGGACCATATTGCGCGGCTTTCGTTGGCTGCGTGTCTATGTGGGAGTCTGGGGTAGAGATGAAAGAGTGAAGACAGTGCGTGATAAAGGGGAACAGAAGCTGAAGAGAGTCGCTGGGTGCTGCGAGAATCAGGGCTGACATGTTGTTTCGAGGGGAAAGTTCTGGTCGGTTGCCTATTCGAGTTAGATGCCAGGGCGTGCCCTCAGCTTGCGCCTTGACACGTCCACGGTTCCCCGAACCTACCGCCAGCTTTTATTACTTTCACATATTGAACTCTAAAATGTGCATTTGTTCTACAAATGCGAAGATGTCGAGGCCCAATCGACTTGCACGTGCTTTCGGACCTTTGCAAATCCGCTAGCAAGCTTTGGGTCAAGTCCCACCCGGCGCCCGGACCTACACGGAGAGCACTCTTGGGGACGACCGTAGACAGGAACTTTGCATTCGAACATGATTTACTTACTGATGAAAACGACCTCCGTCGTCGGACAACTCTTCCCATGGCGCAGCCCTGTACGCCAGATACTGAAAGCCTTTTCAATAGCCACTGTCTTCCACCCGAGAAGCAGCAGCATTACCATGTACTGTGTGCATCTAATGCACTCCAGGTCAGCTTCGCGTGTACACGTTTCCTCGGAGTTACACTCCACGGTACATTGTACTCCTGAGGGTAATGTGTAAATGCTCAACAGGTTTGGACCAAGCCGCATATTTCTTTTCTCCAGCGGTACAAAAATGCCTCGTGGGTAAAGCACCCCGCTGGTCGTCAGGGCCAGCGGCCGCCAGAAGCCGACACTTGTAATGCGGAACGAAGACGGTGTCAATATCCAGGGACTATACGAGCATTTCGCCACTAGCAATGACTGCAATTGGTGCTTCTATGCACCCTTTGGTACAAATGCGCCCTGAGTAATAAATCAGTCACCAAGACGATTTTCTTCGAAATTCTCCTGCGAGGTGGCACGAGACAGACTAATGCAGGAGAATCTGAGCTAATATCGTATTTTTGTAGCACGAAAAGCTACGCGGTGTTTGGCATGACTTTGTCAAGCTCGTAATCGCTGACTGTGCATGCAGAGAAGAGAAACAAGCTCTCCTAACGGGCAGGAGCGTGGAGTCTAACAAGTCAGGGGCGGAAAAAGCGCGGTAATTCCGCTGTACCACGGTGAGATTCCAAGATCGCATTACGGTAGGGACATGGGTGGTCGTGTTTGTAAGAAGAAGGCCCGGATAGTGGGGTGGGATATGGTAGGTCAGCAGAGCTTGGGCGCGCCTGCTAACAGTGCCCGCTTTATCGATAGCCTCACGGCGGGGCAGAAGCAACCACGGCCACGCTCTCCTCTACAGCCCACTCGAACCCACTATTCATGGCAGGTAGCCCGGCCACCAAATCTTCCTGGCATCGTGTAGTAATCAGATTGAAGCTTTCCATTGGAGACCTCGGGGATTAGACCCTCACCATGACGTGCAATCGCATGAATAAAGATTTCTCACAGCAACGTCAGTGATCCGCTAGCCCAAAAGCAATGGACCATACTCAACCCTTTCCCACTAAACAGCAGCACTACTTCTACCCCTCGCCAGCCGGTTTAACCCCTCCATCACTCTGTTCATTTTCCTCTTCATTCCTCTCTGATACCTCTGCATCTTCCTATCCACACTTCCACATTTCCAGACATCATGGCCCCCGTTCCCGAAGCTACCGAGCTCAAGGACCTCCTGTCCCTCAAGGGCAAGGTCGTCGTCGTCACCGGCGCGTCTGGTCCCACCGGTATTGGAATCGAAGCCGCCCGTGGCTGCGCTGAGTTCGGCGCTGACCTCGCCATCACATACAACTCGCGCTCGTCGGGCGCCGAGAAGAACGCAAAGGAGCTCAGCGAGAAGTACGGCGTCAAGGTCAAGCCCTACAAGTGCCAGGTCAACGACTACGCCAACGTGGAGAAGCTCGTCCAGGACGTCATCAAGGACTTTGGCAAGATCGATGTCTTCATCGCCAACGCCGGCAAGACTGCCGACAACGGTATTCTCGACGCTACCGTTGAACAGTGGAACGAGGTCATCCAGACCGACTTGACTGGCAGCTTCAACTGCGCCCGCGCCGTTGGTCTGCACTTCCGCGAGCGCAAGACCGGCTCGCTCATCCTCACTGCCTCCATGTCCGGCCACATCGCCAACTACCCCCAGGAGCAGACCTCCTACAACGTCGCAAAGGCTGGCTGCATCCACTTGGCCCGCTCGCTCGCCAACGAATGGAGGGACTTCGCTCGCGTGAACTCCATCTCCCCGGGTTACATCGACACTGGACTCTCCGACTTCGTTCCCCAGGATATCCAGAAGCTCTGGCACTCCATGATCCCCATGGGCCGTGACGCGAAGGCCAAGGAGCTCAAGGGCGCTTTCCTCTACTTTGCTTCCGACGCCTCTTCCTACACGACCGTGAGTTACCCAACAAAACACCTCTTTCGGACAACAGCTAACGCAATTTTAGGGTGCCGATCTTCTCATCGACGGCGGCTACTGCACCAGATAAACGTTTCGCCATATCTTCGTCGAGTTATATAAAAACATGAACAGTTAATACACGCGACGCCAGGTTATTCTACTTGTAGCTAAAAGAAATGTAAAATCATTTTTAAAGGATACCTTGCACTCCGATAGCATGATGTGACAATGGGAAAGTCGTTCCTAGTTGTGCTTGTCGTGTGCGTGTGTGTGTGTGTGTGTGTGTGTGTGTGTGTGTGTGTGTGTGTGTGTGTGTGTGTGAGTTGACGGTACTCTAATCACATGTGCACTGTGGTGTTGTACCGCAACTGTGAAGGTCGAGGAGAGTCTCAGTCATACCAACAGATTCTTTGTCGTCTTGAAGCTCTCGTGAGGCACTGGTGATGAAATGCCTGACCATAGTTAATGGCCCGGTCCTATGGCAACAAAGTCGGCCCGAGGACGGCACCTAATACAAGGCACAAAGGGCTGCCGTCCAATCTTTGACCAGCCGTGGTAGATCGCAGAACACGAGCACGAACCTGACGCCCAGCGGGATGGCGCCGTAATCCGGGGGCTGCATTAGCTAGCGCACTTTCATATGCGTAGGCGAGACCTTTCGTTGGACGGACTCCACGACAACAAATCTCCTTCTCTTGCTAAGAGCCGCCATTTCCCTCGTTGGCGCCCGGCGCGCGCGATGTTTGGAAGTTCGCAGAATGTCCATGGAGACAGAGGATCTTGGTAGATTATTTAGCAGGCAAAAGGTGACGTCGAGGTAAACTCAGCACACAAAAGATGGCGGCGTGCATGATGAGCAGCAGGGGACGGCGCAATATCGAACAACGCTTGGCTCTCCGGACGGTGTAAGATGAGAGTTTGCAAAACTGGACCACGTGGTCAGCCGGCACCTGTGAACGTCGAAATTATGTTGTCCTACCTACATCCGACCAGGTTCGCTGGCTTCCCGCGTAGTCTTGCAGACTACCGAAGACCCTCTTTTGGACAGCTGAGGCGCAGTACCTCCCCTAAACACCTTCCAACAACGTCATAGTACCTCTCAGTAGTCGCCAGCCGTCATGTGCGACGGGTAATAATGTGTTGTCTGGCAGCGAGAGAGCCTTGTGTAGGGCTGGGTTGAAAGGCCAATAGTCACAAACGGAAGGTCGGAACGGCCGCGTGACAACACAAACTGGTTTCACCCCGTGGACCTATTTGCGAAAGCGGAGGCCGTTGAAAAAGCTTTGGCCAAGGATGAATATGAGAACCTGACTGTACGCCACCTATAATTTCTGGGTGCCGGTTCGATCGTACATACTACACACTCGGATCTGGCCCACACACCTTGAATTCATCCTCGGTCGCCCTTCAGTCAAGATGCTATTTCGCGGTGTCCTTGCTGCGGCTTTGGCAGCAACCTCTCTCCATGGAACGTTAGCAAAGCCTGTTCGCCGACAAGATGGCCTGGCCGACCGGATCGAGGCCGAGAACGAGATTGCTCTGCAGGGTGTCTTGAACAACATCGGCCCCGACGGAAGCCAGGCACCGGGCGCATCTCCAGGTGTTATCATTGCGTCGCCATCGACAGAGAACCCCAACTGTAAGCTAATGCCCTCCTCTCAAGATCACCGGGAAAGACTAACGGCGCGCAGACTACTACACGTGGACGCGAGACGCGGCTTTGACCCTGAAGATGGTCGTCGACGAATTCTTGCACGGCAACGAAGATCTTCAGTCATACATCCGCGAGTACGTCGAAGCGCAAGCTATCTTGCAGACCGTGTCAAATCCTTCAGGTGCTCTTACCTCGGGGCGTGGCCTGGGCGAGCCAAAGTTCTATGCCAACCTCACTCGCTTCAATGGTGACTGGGGGCGCCCGCAGCGTGATGGTCCGGCTCTTCGGGCAACTGCTCTCATCACCTACTCTCGATACCTGCTCAACACTGGCGAGCTTGCGGACGAGGACGAGGCCAAGTGCATCTGGCCAGCCATCCAAAATGACTTGAACTACGTTGCCCAATATTGGAGCCAGACTGGTTTTGATCTCTGGGAAGAGGTGGATGGGTCTTCATTCTTCACTACGGCGGTCCAACATCGTGCACTGGTCGAGGGTGCTGCGCTCGGAAAGGCGCTGAGCGAAGACGTGTCTGCGTTTGAGTCGCAGGCCCCAAATGTACTGTGCTTCCTTCAGACGTTCTGGAACGGAAAATACGCAGTGGCGAACATCAAAGTCAAACAGCAGGGCTTTAGCCGAAGTGGTATTGATGCCAACACGGTCCTCACTTCGATTGCTACTTTCGACCCAGAGGCCTCATGCGACGACACTTTGTTCCAGCCTTGCTCGTCCCGCGCACTGTCAAACTTGAAAGAGTACGTTGATGCTTTCCGGTCGATCTATACCATCAACCAGGACGTCCAAACCGGTACAGGTGTAGCCACGGGCCGTTACGCTGAAGATGTGTACTACGACGGAAACCCGTGGTATCTGACTACCTTTGCCGTTGCCGAGCAACTCTACGATGCAATCCAGCAATGGAGCACTATCAACAACATCAACATCGACGACGGCTCCCTCGCCTTCTGGCAGTCCGTTTACCCTTCCGCGCAACCTGGTACCTACACCGGCGGCAGCAACACCCACTTCACCGAGCTCATCGATGCCGTCCTCGCCTACGCTGACGGCTTCGTCGAGACGGCGTTGCGATACGTCCCTGAAACCGGGACCCTAGCTGAACAGTACGGCCGCGAAGACGGCTTCCCCTTATCCGCCCGCGACCTCACCTGGTCCTACGCCTCCTTCGTCACAATGCGCGGCGCCCGGCTAGCCGCCACCTCGGACTACGCCCAAGTCCCCTCCTGGGGCGCGCCATCCTCCCCACATGTTCCATCCACCTGCACGCCTAGCTCCGTCAAGGGCATCTACGCCCCGGCCGTCTCCGCCGGCGCGCCCGAGGACGCCCCAACGTGCACCTACCTCGTCACCTTCAACCTTAACGCAACCACCTTCTACGGCGAGAACATGTACCTCTCCGGCAGCTCCGCCGAGCTCGCCAACTGGCGGGTCGACGAGGCGCTGGCGGGGAGTGCGGATGGCTACACGAATGAGCGTCCGCTGTGGACGTGGACGGTGGAGTTGCCGGAGGGCGCGAGCATCGAGTACAAGTTCTTGCGGAAGCGGCCGAATGGGGAGGTCTTGCATGAGTTTGCGAATCGGGAGTTGGAGGTGCCGGAGTGTGGGGATGAAGTGCCCGGGACGACGACGGTTGAGGCGGCGTGGAATATCACTTGAGGTTCATGGCCAACTCAGGCCGGAGGTCCATTTGTGGCAGGAGTACTTTGGTGGTGCTCTTGGCTTTGAGCCAGCGCCTTGGAGACCTAGATAGGTAACTCTATAAACGAAGACACACATATGAATAAGTCATTTAGTGTCCATCAGTCAAGCTGTCCTGGCCACAATTCCGCGACTTCATGGTCTCATGTACAGATAGAAGGAGCGAGTCCCCAGAACCTGCCTGCCTTGCACCTCGAAAGCTCTTTCCTCGCTCACTCCTTCCTTTTGGGTATAAACTAGATATTGCACTGATCAATAATGCGCCTCTGATCAAGCAAGTCACCGTCGCGAGCCCAGACGGAACGCTACTAAGCCGGACCGCGGCTACCATCCTTGATCCTTGGCGCGGAACTACGCAACACGTCTCCGAGCCACCGGCACCCGCGTTCTACATCTCCCTCCATGTCACAGTAACACACCACACTGACCCCAACGAGCAGGCTCGCAAAAGGATGCTCCGGTAAAGCGGAGCCATCCACTATGAAGCTCATACCGCAACTGCCATGGATCACTGGGGCGACCCCTGGGCCGACGATGCCGATGCGAACACAAACGCGGCGAATCTCACTGCGCCGCCGAAGGTAGCACAATCGGGAAGAGAGTCGAGGTCGCCGGGATTGAAGCCGGCGCCGATTGTGCTAAATGGGTTTTTGGACGATGCGGGGTGGGGGAGTAATGCGTGGGCGCGGACGCCGTCGCCGGGGAGGGAGGAAGATGGGATGGATTGGGCCGCGGGGGGGAGTGGGGTAAGACATACTAGGGGTTGGGGGACGCATGGTGCACAGGAGGAGGAGGAGATAAAACAAGGGAGGAATGATGAGGATGGGTTCAGCGCGTGGACTTCGGCGCCGCCACAGGCTGATGAGGAGGGACACAATTCGGCCGACGCAGACGTCAATGGCCTGGCACTCGCGCCAGGCTGGGATGTCCCGAGTACCCCAGCTGAGGAGGAACAGCGCGAAATTCACGCCGTCGATACAGGAAATGAGTGGAGCCGGATCGAGGAAGAGGTGGAGGAGTCGAAGGGCGTGGAGAACGGCGTCTCGGAGGCATCGGACTCTGCGACGACGATTCAAGCCGACGATGCGCCTGCGCGGTCGGAGGAAGAACTTGCGGCGTCGATACACCGTGAAGACGATACTTCTACGAGGTCTTCCGAGTCCCCATCGGAAGGGAGTCACAATGAGGCTGCTACTGAATCACCCAGGACGTCGGTTGAGGAAGAACGGACGGCTGGGAAGTCTGTGGAGGCAGCACACGATGGTGCAGAAAAGGCAAGTGTCATTGGACAGCCTGAGGAACACTCCGAGGGCGACAAGCAGGAGATGGAAGACGAGTTCGGCGACTTTGAAGACGAGATTGTACAAGAGGAGGTTGCAACTCAGCTGGATCTCGAGCCGCCGCAACGTCAGCAGGATGCAACTTCCAAGGGCACCGAGAATGATGCGGCGAGCAATCTGCAAGACGCAGCACCGGCGGCATCCGCGAACCTGCCTTCTGGCTCGATTGGCAGTTTCGTGCTCGATTCCAAGTTGATGGCCGAGCTGTTTCCTCCAACAAAAGACATCCCGGAGCTAGAGGATCCGCCAGACGATCCAATATCCTCCACCTCAACCCGCAAAGCTTGGTATCGCCTCACTCGCAAGCAAACTATGCGTGAGTACAACTACGGGGCCGTGGACGATAACTACATCCGCGTAACATGGAATACGTCGCATATCAGACAAGAGGCAAGTAATACCGTAGCGAGGTGGGTTAACGAGGACCGGATCGCAGGAAGGGGACCAGGTGCTCGAGCCTCGTTCTTCTGGGATAGTACTGCTCCACCAGACATGAAAGCACATGAAGCCCTCCACGCACGTCAAAAGTCGTCAGTATCGGCCTCGAAGACGGTGCGGCCAGTGAGCCAGATTGTCCCGCCCTTGTCGACCAACACTCCTGCTGCTTTCAACTGGAGCTCTCCATCCACTGTTGCGGCACCAGATGGTCTCGGTGTACGGGCGACATCGTCGCCTATAACGGCCAAGCACAGTGCCGTCACAAAGTTGCAGAGACAGAGTGGCAGGGCGGCTTCGTTGGATCTGAGTCCTCGCCCGAAAGAGCCAGCGCCGCATAAGAGAACGTCTACCGCTACACACTTTCCAAATGTGATGCCACCGCCTGCTAGTTCCCTGCAGGCTGCGTTTATACAGGCATCACCGAGCGCGGACCTTGATCCCTGGGCTTCGGCCACTACGCCCTCGCCAATAGCACCCATACCAGCGCCGAACAGCGAGCAATCCGATCCTTGGGCCGCTCTTGGAGTATTGGATACTGGTCATCCTCCCAAGCAAGACAACACACCGTTGGACGATGAAGACGACGACTGGGGTGAGATGGTGGAGTCACCCGCAGTATCCGCAATACAAACACCCGTCTCAACTGTACATCCACCAATCGGCGGTATTCCAGAACCGATCGCACGGAGCAACACAGCCTCGACGACTTCAAAGACATCAGTATCTGGCAGATCCTCACCGTTCCAGCCTCCGCCTCCGACAATTGGGCCAGTCCATCCATCTCCCATTGTGCGCCTGAAGAGTACAATATCACCCACCTCAGCAGTATTCAAGCCGAACGCATTGGTTCCCACCGACTCAGAGCAACGGATCGGCCCGCATCTCTTGAAGCCGACGAACAGGTCTCGAGAAGCAACGCCGGAAAGGACGAAGACGTTGCCGGTGCAGATGCCTACTATGGATGAGGTTCTGGGAGCAGCGCCTACCCCTGAAGCGCCCAAGGAGGAGCAAGAAGAGGACGGCAGCTCATCTGTTCCAACCACCCCCATCACAGCACTACCTCCTCAATCAGCTGAACCTCGAAACGAAAGCCTCTCTACCTCACAAACGCCGCCACCTGGTCCAGCACCTTCTTCGTCTCCACTCCCATTTCCATCCTTGGACGAACCCAACTGGGCGGATACCGCAGACTTCTCCATCTTCGAGTCTGCCCTCCCTCCTTCAAACGCTGTGCCACCACCCGCAGCGCACCCCGACCCCGCGGATCCCGGGGCTCTGTTCGACTCCCCCGTCCCATCGGACCAAGAGCCTCCAGCGCCATTCGCCCGTCCAGCGCCGCGCCCGCTCACACCGGCGGCGACTCAGCTGCTCACTGGTGCAACGAGCTCGGCACAGAGGAGAAAAGCAGAGGAGGACGACATGGTTGCGCAGATTGTGGGCGGGCTGCCGGATCTGAGTTATATGTTGAGGTGGTGAGGATCCTGGGGTTTTGCATGGATTGGCGTTTTGGTTTTGGTTGGGAAATGGGTTTACGCATTGGGGCTTCGTTGGTGGTATATATGCTTGGGTGTGTGGGATGGTATTGGTAAATATGGATATAGTACAAAATTAGGGGGTCAGGCATATTGTGGTGGGCTTGTAAAATTCTGATTAGCGAGTTGACTTAAGGCATGATTCTTTCTGGCGGAATATACGTGTTTTCTTGTGGGTTGAGAGTGTGGAGGCGTGCAGTGAGGGTTGGTGGATAGTTTGGGCGTGGTTGGCTGGGACGAGGTGGGTAGGCAGTGCTGTGCGGATTATATGCTGAGACGATTGGGTGGAACTGGGCTTTCACGAAATGAAAATAGGGAGATTGAGCAGGGTAGTGTGTGGGAGGGATGGATAGAGCGATGAAGTTGCTGTGTGGTGATGGAGAAAAGCCATGCCTCGAATGGAAGTGTTGAGGTGGACGGTGCTTGCGATGGTGTGTCCCGTGGTGCCGACCTCAACACAAAAGTTTTAAGGAACAATCGATAACCGAATTAAATTTCACGTAAATTTCGTCCTTACGCTCGCGGGTGCGCTTTTGGACCCGCATCCTGGTGTTTTATAGGATGAGAGCGCAATGACGTCATCGGTGAGCGTTCATCTTTACTACAAACACCACTTAAGCGGTGAGAAGGATGTACAAGGTTGTGAAATATCCCGCGAGTGTTTGTTACTGGAAAGAGTGCAGGATTATGATCGCGCTGTAGGACTGATAACTGGTTATGCGGCGGATGCGACGAGGGTGCATTTTTTGGCGAGAAGTGCGGGTAGTATTGGACACCGAGTCTATCTGCGGGTTTATGTTCAAGTGGTAAACCGTTGCTTTTCTAGTATTTAACACAATCACTGCGGGATGGCTTCTTTCTCCTTCATTTACTGGCTAGGGATAGGAAATACGTTCATTGCGTCTGTGGATGCAATCTTTGAGCTACAAGAGGACCATTCGATATCCTTTTCCTTTCGGATAGAAATATCATGCGCCAGTCAGATGAGAGAGATGAATGATCGAAGCGGCCATGTTTCGGAGTATTCACCCTATAGCCGAACGCCGAAAGGATTTAAACGAGCCGATCGACTGTAGACAGCCACGGAGCTTATCTGGAAGGATAAGCAGTATAAATATACAGCGCCGCGCCAGTGAGGAATTATCACCATAAACAAGGCTTAACATGAAGCAAATTCTTCCCGTTTCGAATCCTGTCACGTCGTACTGGCTCAGTCAGCCGCACAAATACAGCAATCTACGATCAACGCAAGACTTGCCGAAAGAATGTGATATCGCGATCCTCGGATCAGGCATGGCCGGCGTGACCACGGCTTACCACATATTCAAGCAAGCAGAAACGGCGCCTCACATTGTGCTTCTCGAGGCTCGCCAACTCTGCTCTGGTGCGACAGCTCGCAATGGAGGACACTCCAAGATCAAACTGTCGACGCTTGCAAGCCAGGTTCCAAAGCTGGGTTCGGACGGAGTAGATGAATTGCAAGCGTTCGTACAGGGTGTCATTGCCAACCTGAAGCAAGTTGTTGAGGACGAAGAATTAGACTGTGAGCTTGAAATACGCCGCAGTTTCGACGTGCAACTGGATAATACCGAGTTGGCTTCATTAAAAGAGATTTTCGACAAAAGCAGGAAAGCCGGACACATGTGGACGAAGGATGTTGGATTCGCTCTGCCACAGTTTCTCGAGCAAGTGACTTCTATAAGGGGGGCGCAGTCGGCGGAGAGCGTCCCTTGTGCTTCATTGTGGCCCTATAAGTTTGTCACACAATTGCTCGAACGACTCGTTGCACGTTACCCAGAGTAGCTCAATGTACAGACAATGACTCCAGTTACATTGATTTCAGTACTGCCAGATGGAAGGAACGCAATTACCACACCGCGAGGGGTTCTGAAGGCAAAGAATTTAGTGTTTGCCACAAACGCCTATACGGCTGGTCTTCTCCCTCAGTTCAAGGATGTCATCGTTCCAGTCCGTGGCATGGCGACGCACATCGTTCCGAAGGTCCCAGTGCACCCTCATCTCTCGCACACGTACAATATAACCTTTCGTTCCGGACAATCAGCCGACTACCTGAACCCGCGTCCGGATGGCAGCATCGTGGTCGGTGGAGGAGGCCCAGCATTTAAATCAGATCGGCCGTCATGGTTCAACAACTTTGACGACTCAACGCGATTCAGCAGCGAGGTAGAGCAGTATTGGGAGAAATACATGCAACGAAATTTTCTTGGCTGGGAGGACAGTCAAGCTGAGCCAGAGCTGGTCTGGACCGGTATCATGGGTGCTACGCCTGATTCCTGGCCGCATGTAGGGCGCGTTCCCGGCCGGGAGAACGAATGGGTTCTCGCTGGCTTTAATGGAGGCGGTATGTCCTTCATTCCGACAGTTGCGAAAGCAATAGCGAAGATGGTGATAGAGGGGAGCGATTTCGACGATGTGAAGGCCGACTTTGGTATGCCGGACATCTTTGCCACGAGCACAGAGAGATTACGAGAGGCATTCGCTGAAACACAATGAAGCGCCGGGTTATTCATGCACTGTTGAGATGATGTTCGGGAGCTTTCCCACCGAGACGCGTGCCGCGTGTGCCCCTCCATGACGCTAATGACGCCAGCGGGGTCGAAATCTATCGTGATCTTTCACAATTTTAGGAACCTGGTCGACAATGTACTTCATCTGTAGTCCAGTGCACATTCAGACGATTAGCTAATGCCATCCCGTATGCAGCCCCTAATTTCCCGGGAGAAAGGGTGGCTGCCTACTTAACATGTCTGCTGGCCCCGCGTCTGGATCGAAGCTCATTCTTCATCCCCTCACGCGAATTATCCCTTTACCTTGAACTACTTCGCCAAAATGTCTTCCGGAAAGACCGTCACGCTTAACACTGGCCACAAGATCCCGTATGTCGCCCTACTGTGCTTCTCCACGCTCCTGGGAGTGCATACACTGACGAGTCTTTCACCACAGGCAACTGGGATACGGTACTTGGCAAGCCGCTCCTGGCGAGGTCGGCAATGGCGTCTACGAGGCCTTGAAGATTGGCTACCGCCATCTGGTGGGTTTATTCGCATACAGAACGAGTCTACGGCTGACGACGAATCTTCCATAGGATCTTGCGAAGATGTATGTTCATGAACAGCCGCAATCGCTCTCAATCCCACCCACACCCATCAATCCACCACGACAACAAACATCGAGACCCTGTACAAAGCGGACTGGAATGCCCCGCGGTGGGGTGGTGGGGTAGCTCTAGGAGCTATGACCTCTTTCATCCGGAAGAACTACGCTGACTTGATCTTCCACCAACCAGCTACGAGAACCAAAAGGAAGTCGCTCAAGGCATCAAGCGTGCCTTCAAGGAGTTTGGCATCAAGCGCGAGGATGTCTTCATCACCTCGAAGCTCTGGAACACCCAACATGACCCTAAGACGGTCGAGGCCGCTCTCGACGACACTCTTGCTGAGCTTGAGCTCGACTACCTTGTATGTGACAGAAGTGGAGTATCGGGCTTCGTAACTAACAACATCTTCTACAGGACCTCTACCTCATTCACTGGCCCGTGAACTTCGGCCCGGGCAAGGACCCTCACTCCGACCTCTTCCCTCTCACCTCCGACCCCAACGAGGTCAATATCGACAACTCCATTCCCAACAGCGAGACATGGAAGGCCGTACATGCGCTCCCCAAGAGCAAGGCTCGCTCTACGGGTGTCTCAAACTTCACTGCCAAGACTCTCAAGGAGCTCGTCGACAAGACTGGTATCGTCCCTGCGGTCAACCAGATCGAACGCCACCCCATCCTCCCCAGCGATGAGCTGGTCGCCTACTGCAAGGAGAAGAACATCCACATCACCGCTTACTCCGCCTTTGGCAACAACTTCTTCAACATCCCACTGCTCATCACACGGCCCGAGATCAAGGCCATCGCTGAGAAGAAGGGTGCTACTCCCGCTCAGGTCATCCTCGCATGGAGCCAGGTTGGTGGGCACTCCGTGATCCCGAAGTCGGTGACGGCTTCGCGTATTGCAGAGAACTTCAAGGAGATTGAACTCGATGAGGAGGACCTGAAGACGATCAAGGAGTTCTCGGACAAGCACGAGGGCCGGAGAAGGTACAACGTGCCCTACACGGCGAACACGCCCCGCTGGAGCATCAACATCTTCGACGAGCCCGAGGAGCAAGAAGCTCCTAACAAGGCCGTCATTTGAGTTGAGGGTTCCCTGTCGGTCTGACGAGAGGTGTCTGCTGCGCATTGTGGCGGCCCTACTGATAGAGTAATCGCATTGCAGTTCAACTGTGGCTCGCGAGGAATATCCAAAGGCCCGTGTATATAGGCTCAAAAAATGCCATCCGCCTAGAACCTTGATTAATGAACATTTTAAGGCCTAGTACGTCCGTGGTTTCAGTTCCGTATTAATTAGTGAATTGCGTCACTGGATTGGGAGCGGAAGCTACCAGTGCTGACTAAGATATGACTACGATCAGAAACTGGAAGATGCCGTCGCTTGCTGGCTTCCCTACGTCCTAACATCATCTCTCTATTCACCATGGCAGCTCACATTAATGGAAGAAATGAAGTAAAAATCTTGGGGACTGGCGATGCTCGAGAAAACGAACATGAGCCTTGAGGAACCAAGATCCCACCAAAACCCTACTACGCGCCAGACCTTCACGAGGCTCAGCAGAGCGTCGCGTTATTCTCCATAAACAAGAAACTATCCAGAGCCACATTTATGTCTTCTAGAAGCTGTTTTCGCGTCGCTTGGTAGCTGGAATAGGCCATACCCATGATCTCGTAACGACGCCACTGCCACAGCATCGCGTAAGCTGGGCAGCTTATTCATGCCACAGGAAACGAAACAACGTGCATGGCTTATGCGACAGCCAGACGATGGAACTCCATTGAGGGTTGACAGCTGTCAGAGGATTGTGACAGCGCCCTACGTGCTCAGAAAAGAACTAGCGGCATCAGCTAGACATGGCGCGCGCATGTGCTGCGCGTGGCCTCTCAATGCCACGAATGTCTGGACCCTCTTCATCGTGACATATTCGAAAAGGAGATATACCGAGGGCAACAGCCTCGATGGACATGTTGGGTATATAAATGGTAAGGAAGGCCGTTGAGAGCATCATCAGTCAGTCGCTGCTCAGAATCACTACTCTCAACCACCGCTTACAACCACCCACATTTTACTATCTAACGACAATACTCTCTCGCTCTTTTCTCAAGCCCTACTACAATACGTCGTTGGCCACGAGCGCACCATGGTCAATCTTACGCGCCTTGCCTGCGCGCTGGTCATCGCCAGCTTTGCTTCCTCCCAAGATATCCAGGGCGATTTCGCAAATGGTGGGGATACCGGAGGACATCCTGTAGCTCTTGGAGCCAGGAACCGACCAGGACCCCACCGTCGTCAAGCACAAGCAGGATTCGACGATGGAGGTCCTGGTCTGGAACCCCCTCCGGACAGCCTTGGTGATGATTTTTCTGGTCCCATTGCTGATGACTCTTCTGGTCCCATTGCAAACGCGCGTCGTCAAGCACGAACGGAAGCTGCACCTGGTAGACCAGCTCCTATTGCTGCGGTACCCCCTCGCGGGAACAAGAGACCAACAGGAGTCGGGCGTCGTCGAGAACGAACGGACGGTGTACCTTGTCCACCACCTCCCACTGCTGTGGCACCGCCTCCTAACGGTAACAATGGTTGAGGAAGAGGAGGAGCACGCACGGGGCCTCCTGTAGCAATCGGAGCCGGCCTTTGGTAACTTCGCCGTCAAGGCTCGTGCCAACCCCAACGCTCGTGCGGAGAGCAAGGAGGAATCGGGTTCGAAGAAGACAACGGCGAAGGAGGAACCTACCGCCACCGAAGAAGCCCCTGAGGCCACACCCACCGGAGAAGCACCAGAGTCCGGCGGTGACTCCGAATCCGCTCCTGAGGCCACTGGCACCCCTTCCAAAGGCGGCAGCTCCGAAGGCGGTAGCTCTGAGGGTGGCAGCTCTGAGGGCGGTGGCTCTGAGGGCGGAAGCGGAAGCCCTAAAGGTGGAAGACCCCCGGCCGCAGGCGGTAGCTCTGAGGGCAATGCGACTGTTGGAACCGGCACCATGCCCGCTGGTGCTGGTACAAGTATTCTCTCCGAGCCCATGACCATCACTGGAGAATTCGACGGCGGCATGGTATCTTTCGACCGCGGCGTTCAATGCGACGGGCAATCCGAGGGCGGCGATGCCGATGCCGTGTTCAATATCCAGGAGGGCGGCACGCTCAAGAACGCCATCATCGGCGCAGCGCAGAAAGAAGGTGTCCACTGCCAGGGTTCCTGCACGCTCGAGAACGTCTGGTGGGAAGCAGTGTGCGAAGATGCCTTTACAATTAAGGTCCAAGCTGATAGCGCTACAACCACCATCGCCGGCGGAGGAGCCTCAGGCGCTCAGGACAAGGTTTTCCAGCACAATGGCGGCGGAACTCTCTCGGTCAGCGGCTTCACCGTCAGCAACTTTGGCAAGCTTTACCGCTCTTGTGGCAACTTCAAGGAGAGTCCCGCTCGTCACGTTATCCTCGATGGCATCAAGGCTAGTGGAGGCACTTCGACTCTCGTCGGGATCAACCCTAACTTCGGAGACACTGCGAAGATCACGAATTCGTGCGTCACCGGTACCAAGACGATTTGCGAGGAATTCGAGGGCACCACCCCGGGCAACGAGCCGCAATCTGTCAGCGAGGGTCCCAACTCTACTTGTGTGTACACTGATGCCGATGTCAACGCTTGCTAGACGTTGCCTTTCATCGTCGAGGAAGAAGATACACTCCCGCAGGGAGGGGTGTGCTGCGACGAACCGACAATTTGGGGGTTTATCCAAGCGCTTGAATCAGGGTGTTTCAAGCGCTATGGATGAGAGATGAGAGATGAGTTCTATGTCATTCTTTCTGTAGAGTAGATTTGAGTGGTGGTTGACGGTGTCGAGATCCAATCAAACAGAAGAAATACGCGAATTGGCCATTCGATTTTTTTTTCTACCCATGCAGTTCGTCTAGTGATTCTGTAATATGAAATCTCAAATGTGTTCTCGAAAAACTTCGACTGCAACTGCTGTCAGTGTTTTTGACTAATTGGAGAAGTCGAGAAATGGGTGAGGAAGAGCTTGGATGCGATCGTTGGAGCGAAAGGCTCCAGCTGCTATACTGACTTATGCTTCGGAGACAGCTACGAGCGTGAAAAAGTGTAGGGTTGCTCGGAAGGAACCTTGGAATAGGGATGAACGATCTGCTACTCAGATAGCAGGCAAAATCTTTCACGGGGCCGGAGCCGCTTCTATTACGTTGAGGTGGCTGAAAGCATGCAGCGTCTTTGCACAGTATGTGGCGGCGTTTTTCGTGATTGAAACGATAGGACGTCAAAGAATTGCACCAGGGTAAGTGCAGTTGAACAGCACGCCTTCCTTCCTATTGTTGCGTTAGCACTTGCCACTCACTGACGTTACCTCTACTCGGGAAACGATTCGTCTCTTAGTTTCCACCCTTACTACTATTCAATTCATACCAGTCTTACTATTCACAGGTTTCACGTTCGTTGTTCATTTAATCTAAGAGCATACTGCCATGAACCGGTCGCGTTCAGCGAGGCAGACTCGTCGGCGTCCGTGGCGTTACAGACCGCGCTCAAGCGACTTTGCGCAACACGGGTCCGAAGATGGATCAAATCTGACGGTTTTGACCTCTCTCTGGGAGCCCAGAGTTTCCCATGAAGCAGTTGAGATCCGGTACGTACAGCGCCATGCGGGCTCGAAGCCCTGAAAATGCATCTCCATTGACACAGGGCTAGAATTCGCAATCCAGAAGAGTCGAGCACACCAGCAAACAGCCATTCGAATGCTCTTATTTTACCTTCCATTAAGGATTTGGTCGACGTTGACGATACTCGCTCGCCTGGTCACTCGCATCCTCCGGTGTTGCCGTCAATTAGAGACTCGATCGAGAACGACAAGATTCGCTGGCCTAGTCTTGAGTCGTACAGCACACCGCGTCGTCAGTTTCGTAGTCGCTCACTTTCCTCGCGATCTGGAAGCGCTTCTCCGTCCGAGCGCAGCTCCGTTACGTATACGTCTACCGCCTCATCGCGTCTCATCACTCCCGCTAGTACTTCGAGGTTCAATATCACCCCCGCAAAAGCTCAGTCAATCCTGAATCATCGGCGCCTCAAAGCTTGGGCGAAGGATCGTAGCCGACACAGAGGGTTTCCTGAGATCAGTCAAAGCGGGAGGATCCTCGAAATCAAAACCGACCCGGGGACCTAGAACGATCCCGACTGGTTGATGGTCCGCAAGAGGACAAGACCGCATGGGCCTTCACCCTTGGGAAGTGTCGTTTTTCCAGAGCTTGATGCATGATTTGATGTCAGAATAGTGGAGGCCTTGGGGTTCCCCAAGAGTACCAGTCCAAAGTCCAAAGCCCAATATTATTAGTTCTTTGCAGTCCTTCGCGTTCTTCCCCTGCCTTAATAGCAACAGAATATATGTACTGCGTCACCTGAAGACATACACTACAGGGTACCAGACATCGAGCTGAGCACTGTTTTAAAGAGATCGTCGCTCAGCAGAGTCGCAACCGCGAAGGGCCTGCAGTCTGCAAGCATACAGTCCCAGAGCAACACTTCTGCTACAGTTGTCTTCTATATTGCTTACCCAGTGACCACCATGTGTGATCTCTGCAGATGACAACCTACTTTACAGCCTCATCTTTGGCATCCTCAGTCTGCGAACTCCAACTCTTCGTCAGCCAACATCAACTCGTATGTTGCGACTCTCACACGAGATCAAGGTTTCGCGGGAATTTCCCGTTCCACTGCCCCGTTCTGCACGTGCTTTTTGCTCTCCCCATGCGGCAGTTGACCTGCGCATAGAAGTCCATCTCATCTCTTCAGCATCATCTCTTACCAAATTGTCACCCGATTTTTGCACGAATTGTACAACATGACAGATATTTCTCTGCGATACTCAATACTAGTTTAAACTCTATACCCCGGGCAATATGGGGTTGCAGGGCTATGATCGCTCATCTGACTGGGAAAGGGCCGGCCTGACTTTAGCCAGATGAGAAGCATCGTGTATAGTAGAAACGCCCAGAGCTTCAACAACCGTAGAGCGACCGTATTGGGAACTAACGTAGCCGCGCAACCGGACAGTCCGTCGCACAGGCTATGCCTGCGATATTGCTGCCGGCTCCGGGGATGGCAGTCGGCAGTGAAACCCCATGGGGTTTAATCTAGTCCATCTCTAGCGCGGCACAACCTCCACATTTCACCAAGCCCGAAAGATGTTCGTCTGGAGATGAATAACTATTTTGGGAAGGGAGCCGTGGAGTAGGTGGCGTGGTCCGGGGGTTCGACTCAGAGCGCAGTATAAAAAGGATCGGATGTGGCCTGCGAGTTTTGTCTGTTCAGCTACCGGTAAACGATCAGCACAGCAGCCATGAAGTTATCCCTCTACGCACTCCTCTCTGCCAGCGCTCTAGTCTCTGCATCCCCCCTGGCAAAGCCAGAGCCCGTATTCGATGAGCGCCAGGCTGCACAGAGTATCTCGGAGGCCATCGTGGCCAAGGGGAAGAAGTACTTCGGTACCTGCACGGATCCCAACCGCCTGAACACTGGCTCCAACGCTGCCATCATCAAGGCAAACTTTGGGCAGGTTACGCCGGAAAACAGGTACGCCCCTCGCCCACCCTAACGCCCCTTTCCAACTAACACCCCTCCAGCATGAAATGGGACGCCACCGAGTCCTCCAAGGGCAACTTCAACTTCGGCAACGCCGACCAAACCGTCAAATTCGCCACCGACAACAATAAGCTGATCCGCGGCCACACGACGGTCTGGCACTCCCAGCTCCCCGGCTGGGTGTCCTCGATCCGCGACAAAGCGACCCTCACCAGCGTCATGCAGAACCACATCAACACGCTGCTGGGCCGCTACAAGGGCAAGATCTACGCCTGGGACGTCATCAACGAGATGTTCAACGAGGATGGGTCCTTCCGCTCATCCGTGTTCTACAACGTCCTCGGCGAGGACTTTGTGCGCATTGCGTTTGAAACTGCGCGTGCGGCCGACCCTGACGCGAAACTGTACATTAACGACTATAACTTGGATAGCGCGAGTAATTCGAAGACGCAGGCTATGGTGCGCAATGTGAAGAAGTGGATTGCCGCCGGGATCCCGATCGATGGCGTGGGCTCGCAGGGCCACTTGACGAGCGGGCAGGGCGCGAGTGCGCCGGCGGCCATGGCGGCGCTGTGCGGTGCTGCGAGCGAGTGTGCGTTGACGGAGGTGGATATCCAGAATGCGCAGCAGAGCGACTGGACGAACGTGGTCAACGCGTGCATGAAGCTGAGCAACTGCGTCGGTATCACGGTGTGGGGTGTACGCGATAGCGACTCGTGGAGGCCGAGTGGGAACCCGCTGCTGTTTGATTCGGGATACAAGGCGAAGACGGCTTACAACACTGTTCTGGCTGCTATTAATGCGGCTTAGGAGGGTATGTAGGGTGTGTTTGTATATACTAGGTCAACTGTATATACTTCCCGTAAAACGTGCAAATAAAGTCTTGTCGGTCGTTCTAGTCGTGTCCCTTTGCTCTTCTACTCTTCTTTGAGGAAGTCATTTATGTCCGTCCCCTTCATGGCGCGGATGATGCCTGCGCCTGCTTTGCGGCTCGCACCCTCCTCCACTTGTCTTGTCCAGAAGACATCGGCTGCCGTCATTCTTACACTCTTTCTACGCTCTCTTTCCACGACGTCCAGGTGACCTCTCTTCATGGAGCTGGCTTCTAATTCATCGAGATGCTTTTTCCTCTCTGCATACAGCTCAGATCGCTCTTTCCGGATATGCTCCGATCCTATAGCGTGCAACGCCCATCTCACGGCGGCTCGGAACAAGAGGAATATGTGCTCCGACGCAAAGATGGTGATGGGCAGCGTCCACCACCTGTCTAGCCCATAAATTGTCGAATTGCTGAAGCCGAACAGATGCACGATCGCCGCGGATGTCAGACTACCGAGCCAAGTCAAGGCCTCCAAGCTGGCAACCCATGGCCCAATGCCATCGTTTCGAATAGGCGTTGGTCGCTGGTGTTCGATTGAGATCTTTACAATGTCGGCCCGAAGCTCGAACCAGTTGTTGATGAAGAAGCCTATGGGGATGAGTGGCCATACTGGACTGAAAAGCGCAAGATACCCAAACTGGAGCACCATCTCAGAAATGTCATCGTGCACATCATAGGGCGCGAGAGAAGCTTGTTTGCGTACGCGTCGGAGGAATTTAGCCTCGATAGGATCATCGCCCCTGACAAACTTGGTCTGGCGGCCGAGAGCAAAAGTATGCGTGGTGCGATAGGTACGCCACCAGTCTCTAACGCTGTTTTTGAAGTATGGTAAAGCGAGTTCCTCGATCGCGCTTGAAAGTTGGCCAGTGACAGTCAGCGTTATGACCTCATTGCGCAATTTGTTGGGATCGACATGGAAGACGAAGTTCGGATCTGCCTTAACGCCCGCGAGGGAGAGGAGATAGGTTCGCAGATGCGGGATGAATGTTTGCCCGAACGGTACGTAGACGAACGCAACGAGAAAAATGGGTAGGTAATTGGAGATGGACTGCAACACGAAGATCTTTTGCGTGAGTGACATTTCGTAATAATCCTCCGTGCGGTGGTTCTCGTATTCCGTAAGTCGAGCAGCCAGCTTCTCGAGGTAGTTGTTGATGAAAGGCAAAAGAAGAGCGAGAACAACGGTAGGGATATATTCCTGTTCACGTTCAGTACGGGAAATATTTCTTGAAACCCGGAAGGCGCTCCCTGTAATCACCCGGTTCTTGGGCCTAGTACAATAGGTGGGCATTGACTTACTAGATAGTAATCGTACGGCCCGTCATAGCCTTCAACGATGAAGGTCTCCAGTGCAAATACGGTTGCGATGACGAATGTAAGCAGGATAGTGCTCAACCCCAGGAAAGGTACGGCGGCCAACTGACGAATGATACGCTTGCGCCTGGGGAAGATATGGTGTACCCGACCAGCGTCGTCGACGACTTCTTTCTCGTATTGGAACTGAGGCCTATTAACCTTCAGTTTACCCACTCCTCGTACTTTCCAGCGAATCGACAAGTCAATTTCCCTGATCTTCCAAGACTCCAAGAACACCGTACACCATACGCAGATGATGACCGCGAAAACAAGTGAGTACTTGGGCAGAAAAGCCCAAGCCAGCACACCGACCACGCAAGGGAAGATGAGGGCGAGGAAGTAGGATTGGATAAAAGCGAAGTAGAAGGCCACTTTGGTACCCCAGAGGTCGCGGATTTGATCCAGGTCGTCCACTGTTAAAAAGAACTTTTTACTCAGGTGAACGAGCAGCTTCGTGTTCGTGCGAGGATTATGTAGTGGGAAGACGGACGCAACGTTCTTCCATTTTCCGAATCCCGGTGTAATACCTGCGCCACCGAGCTCCCTGGTCCAGGTGACGAGGTGATAGAGAGACATGAGGTCTTCGGCTTCATTAGCACCAGCTACGACGGTATTAGAGCTTCCGCCTGGATGCTTTTTGGTGATTCCATAGAGCCAGTCTTTCACTCTGCCGATCGGTTAGAAAAGCGTTCCACGCGTTACTAGGGCATTAATCTAGTATCATTTCATCCGCTCCAAGTTGTACCGATTTCTCCAGTTGAATTCATGGGGTAGAATCCGCGGCATCTTGTTTTCAAAATTTAACGTACCGAGAGTGATGCACGGTATTACCGAGTAACTCGCGTGGTGCTTGCACAAAGACAAGGAGCGACTCTTCGTAGCCCGCACGGACCTCCGTCTGTAACCCCACAGATTCGAGATCGTGAAGTAGCGCAGTCAGTTCTTTTGTTGCAGCACTGACATCTGGGCAATTTAGTGAAATCTACGAATGCATTTTGGCAAATCTTACCTAGCTGGCTGTAATCATAAACAATGACATATTTATCGTTGTAGGCAATGTGCGCAGTTGTAGGGTCATCTACGAGGGCGGTGTCTACGCTTCTCAACGTAAATTCAGGAACTTGCATGCTGCTAGCATCTCAATGCGAACACCCTGCTCGATGGAGCCCTTAAAGCGGCGTGGTGGCCTTGAGGCGCGGAACCGGCGATGTCGTACGTGGACTTGAAAGTTCAGCCAAGTTTCAGATTCGGCACGCTCGGCAGTGGGCCCAAGCTCGTTCGTCACGAAGGTTGTATGCGAGCTGGGATAGAACTAAAAGTCAAGAATGAAGATAGGGTAGAGATCTAGATTTGAGGACTCCGTGTCGTGAGGAGAGCTCGGGGTCAAGCGCTGCACGTCCATGCGCTGCATGTCCATGCCCGAGCTGTGGCTAGCTGACGCAGCAGCGCGTCTAGGGGTTAGAAGGTGTCCATCTCGTATCATTGGTCTTAGTGGTAAGGCAATATCAGCAGGATCCATTCTGTGAGACGACATGATACCAGCACATAGGTAGCAAAAGAATGGCCAAGGACGGTTGGACCCTGGAAGAAAATCCGGTTCACGTGGATGTCCTCGTTGGAAGTGGTCAAGTGCAACTGATGTCGTAACCCTGCTAGCGTGAATAATATTCCTCGACGCGTCAACATCTGGAGTCTTTCGCGCTAGGCGTTCTTTCATTGTCGAACAATCCGCTTTGCTTCTATTTGTAGCCACTCATGTAGACAAAGATGTGCAGCGACGCCCGCATTGTCTTTGTGCTATCCAGCAATGGTGCACGTATTAATACAGCAACGCTGTCCAACGCATACTGCAAGCAATCCATTACCGGCAGCATATCATCTTAGTATTCAATTTCATTCCATCCTCGAAGAAATGGCCCCCAAAGAAGTCAAAGTCGGACCCAATGCCCCTATGCCGAAAGGCTATGACTTCCTCAAAAAGGGCATCAAGTACAAGACGCTCCACTCCCGCCGGCTCACTCACGAAGCAGGCAAGACCGTCTACGTCGTCGAGCAGAACAAAAAGGTCCTCGGCATCCGTGTACCCAAAGACATACTCTCCCACGTCCATGCGCAAGCAAACCAAACACTTTCCGCCCGTACGCTTGCCACCGAGAAACGCGACAACGCCGCCATCCGCCAAGCAGCTGCCGAAGTGGACTCGCAGTTCCCCAAAATACCAGAGCATGATAGAGAATTAGTGCTGAAGCATGGCTTCAAGAAGTACTCAGGAAGGGTCGGGCGGACCAGCATGATCCCGCTACCGCGTAAGGTGCTGTATGCGGTCATCGCGCACATCAGGCATAGGCATACCAATTACGACAAGCTGTTGGACTCAGGGGTCGCTAGGGACGAAGCGAGGAAGCGCATCCAGAAGAAGATGCAGGAAAAGCTGAGGGAGTGGGGTTCAACGCGAGGTAGGAGGAAGAGCTCAGCATCAGCATAGGCTTTTGCTGATTGTTCGAGACCTATCGTGGTACTTTGAAAGCTCTAGGCGGGCAGATAGCGAAAATCTATTCAAGGGGACGTGATAGATAAGTTGTTGAATTTCACGTACCGTCCATAGCGCGTGTCTTTTCGATCGGTATCATTGTGTTATTATTATTGGTGCTCGTTACCATCCATGAGAGACCATTTTTCATCTTCGGTTGTATTCCTTTTTTATCTGTGTATTTTATGTAGCGTGCTGTCCGACTCATCTCATTACTAGATAATCGCGCTTCAACAGCCCCTTCGCTAAGCATACGACACGAATACGTCAACTCATGATGCAACAACAGCAAAGCAGCCTTAAGTCCGCTTACATCCATCGTAACGGTTACGCTCTGACACCCGTATGAGCAGTTTCGGCCCCGAACGCTTGTCAACGTCCCATTGATCAATAATTGTTGTTGTACCCTCGGGGTCGGAACTACAATGTCCCCGAAACCGTGACTTGACGTAGCTCCGACAATGGTCGCAACACTGCTTGATTGGGACTCAGCGAACCCAGGTACTACGATCTTGGTGTCCAGCTAAAGAATCGCCTAAATAGAGTACGAATAGCCATCATGATGATGCTAGAGAACGGAGTTAAGCACATGGCATAGGCCCTTCCATAGGATATAAGGACGCAGCATACTTCGTAGAGCAGACTACATATATGATACCACAACTCGCCACGGTCAGTAATCTTATCCACGACCTCATTACTTTTCTACACAGTGCTATACCCTTTACCGTTCCCCACCCCTCGCCCATACCACCATGGCCCAACCCCCCACCACCCCTATCCGCACCATCGCCATCGTCGGCGCAACCGGCCAACTAGGCAAACACATCACCTCCGCCCTTCTCAAAAATCCTACCTTCACCATCACCGCCCTAACCCGCGGCACCTCCACCTCCTCCTTCCCATCCGGCGTCAAGCCCTTCTCCGTCGACTACTCCACCCCCTCAACCCTCACCGCCGCCCTCACCGGCATCGACGCCCTCATCATCACCCTCGCCGTCTCCGCACCCCCAGACACGCAGTCCAAGCTCATCCACGCCGCCGCCTCCGCGGGCGTCCCTTGGATCCTGCCCAACGAATACGGCAACGACACTAACGACGCGGCGTCCGACGAGACGGGTATGGGTCCGCCCAAGCGCGCTGCGCGCAAGCTCATCGAGGACCTGGGCGTGTCGTCGTGGATCGGCGTCGCAAGCGGGTTTTGGTACGAGTACTCGCTCAGCGGGCCGGGGTTGTTTGGCATCGACATCGCGAAGCGGAGCGTCTTGCTATTTGACGATGGGAGGCAGAAGGTGAGCGTGAGTACGTGGGCGCAGGTTGGGAGGGCGGTTGCCAGACTCCTAGCGTTACCTGTACACGCACAAGCAGGAGACGGCCCTGCGAAAGAAGAAACCGCGACACTGAACGAGTATCGCAATCGCATGGTGTACGTGCAGTCGTTTTCAGTGAGTCAGCGGGATATGCTGGATTCGCTGAACCGCGTTTTAAAGTTGGAGGATGCGGATTGGACGATTACGGGGATAGGGGCGAAGCAGAGGTTTGATGAGGCGAGGGGGATGCTGAAGGAGGGGAATAGGATGGGGTTTGCGTATATGTTGTATACGCGGTATTTCTTTCCGGGTGAGGATGCGGCGTTGTTTGAGAAGAGGGGTAGGTTGGAGAATGAGAGGTTGGGGTTGTCGGGTGAGGATCTGGATGAGGCGACGAGGAAGGCGGTGGAGATGGCGGAGGAGGGGTATTTCGCGAAGTTGAGCTACGCGAGGTAGAGGGAGTTAGGTTAGGATTGAATGGCGCATGGTAATGCAGACGCTGTAAAATGAGCTGAGGCCCCCCAGGGTCGGCTGTGCGGAGTAATGCTGGCGTGTAGGGTACTTTGAGTGGGAGCGAGCCGGACTATAGTTTCGCACGAAGTTCCTGTCTGTCTTTGAACTTTTCTGCATCTTGCTTTGCCCACTCTCTCAACACCTTCCTCTGAATCTTGCCACTTGGTGACTTCGGTCTGGCGATTGTGTCAGTGTCCTACTTCTACAACTGCTCAAACTTTCTACTCACACTTCATCAATGAACACGACACCTCCGGAGAGCTGCTTGTGTTTTGCAACACGCACAGCTATCCACTTCTCGATATCCCGCTCCGAGGATGCACCTTTGTGCTCCGACTTTACCGTAACATAAGCGCGTGGTAGTTCTTCGTGCTCACTACGATTTCCAGTTAGCCTCACTCAAAGAAATAAATTCGGGGTGCTCACAGTTGCAAAGCGCAAACAGCCGCATCAGCAACATGTTCATGCTCCAGTAACAAAGCTTCCAGCTCCGCGGGCGCAACCTGGAATCCCTTAACCTTGATAAGCTCTTTCTTCCGATCCACAATCCAATACCGCCCCTCTTCACCCTTTACAGCAATATCGCCCGTCTTCAGAAATCCCTCCTCATCAAACGTCTCTTGCGTAGCTTTTTCGTTCCTCCAATATCCCATACACACATTCGGCCCCTTGACGTGGATCTCACCGCGCTCCCCGGGCCAACTTCTTTACCATCATCGTCGATGAGTTTGATGGAGGCGTTAGGATCGATATATCCCACGCTGCCAGACCGATCATCGCGCCCGCCAGGAACATGGAGACACGAACACGTCACCTCCGTCATACCCCACGTCTGCAAAACTTTCAAGTTGAACTTCGCCGACACCTCGTTCTGCAGCTCTTTTGACAGCGGAGCAGTCCCGCACAGAATGTTCCTCAACGACGAGAGATTGTAATCTTTGGTCTCGGGGCGCTTCGCGAGCATCACGAGTACGGGTGGCGCTGTTTGGATGTACGTTATACGGTGCTTCTGTATGTTTTCGAGGAACTTTGCGTAGTTGAAGGCGCGCATGAAGTAGCAGGGCGAGAGCGTGCGGGCGGCGGCGACGATGGACCAGAGTTGGCCATAGGCGTGGTAGAGAGGGAGGAAGCCGAGCCAGCGCTCTTCGGGACGGGAGGAGGGGGTGTAGGGCTGCTCGAGGTCGCGCATGAAGATCCTCTGCGAGACGTTTGCGATTACGTTTTGGTGGCTTATCATGACGCCTTGGGGGAGGCCCGTCTGGAGGCGGATGTTATCAAGATACCTTGGGACGGTTTACTTTGGGAGCACTTACGGTGCCAGAAGAGTAGTTCAGGGCAGCAATCATCGTGTGTGAGTCGTTTGCGTCCATGTGGTGCCATTTCCACGCTTCTGCTTGCGCAATAGATGGGAGGAAGCTGCGCCAGTCTTTGATACCATTTAAGGGCCCAGTCTCTTTATCAGAAAACAAAAAGACACTGTCAGTAGGGAAACTCATTTTATTGGCAGCTTCCAAAAGAGTCTCGAGAAGTGGTGGCTCGTCTAGAATCACTTTACACTCCGTGTTCTTGATTTGGTAAACCACCTCTGCATTTCCGTTAGCATCGTGTTTCTGAACTAGATATTCTGAAACAAACCTTCAACGCCATAGCCAGGATTATATCCACTGTAGATGCAACCGCAACCTGCACTCCTTAGATACGCAACAGGCACATATATGTGATTGGTCGAATACATCATGACCACATCTTGCCGCTTCAGTCCCATCTCTTGTAACCCCGACCCCAGTCTCTTCGCCCATTGCAGCAACTGGCGCGGTGATAGCGAATTCCGAGTGTCATCTGCATCTATCCATATTGGCTTGTCGGAAGGTGGCTCCGACGAAGAAAAGAGGTAGCTGAGCAAATCAGTCGCAGGGATGTCTATCTGGAAAGGAGATTGCGAAGGCATTATTGTTTTGGCCGCAAAGAAAAGATGAGCGCAATACGAATGCCATTTTGTGCTGCGGCGGGTGGGAGTTCGCTGTTGGCGTCATCACCAGGGGGTACCGAGGTCAGCAAGTGGATGCGTGGTGCAGCCTCCAGTTCTTCCCTCGTTGTCACACCTCCAACGTTTCCCCACGCTTCACATCATATTGGACGAACGAGGAGAGCATGTCCACATACCTAGTTCAACAGTATGGAAGATTCGATAGTGAAGATTAGCGTTGAATATGAATTCCTCCACGTAGGCCTCACGGTTTCCCCACAGTACTAGGCCCTCCATCCTCACCAATTTCCCATTCGCGCTTGCTTAACGTACCTGCATAATCCCACCACCCCAGCTTCCCTATGCATATTTCAACTCCCATACCCAAACCGTCCTCTGCGCCAGCTACTACAAAATGGAGAATCCAGCCAGTCACGTCAGCAACTGTGGACGAAGTAACCGCCTTCATCAATACCGCCCGCCATGACATGTTCCCAACCCTCCACTCGCTCCTCGCAGACGACATATCGCGCTGGATTTCGAGCGGGTCTTTCCTAGTAGCCCTCGATGCCACCACTGGCCATATAATAGCAACAATTGGCTACGTGCCGTACGACCACCGCTTTCCCCACCTCGTCCATCTCGGCCATCTCAAGCAGCGCAACATGCGCGTCGTAGAAGTAGTACGGCTGTATGTACTGCCTGCGTGGCGGAAAGCTGGGCTAGGCGCAGAGCTTTTTGAGGCTTTAAAGCGGCAAGCGGTGGAAGAAGAAGTGGAGTGCTTGTATCTGCATACGCATCCTTTTTTGGATGGTGCTGTGAGGTTTTGGGAGAAGAGGGGGTTTGAGGTTGTGGATGTGGAGGTGGATCCGGTGTGGAGGACGACGCATATGCAGATGGTGGTTGGTGAGATGGAAGGGGGGTCTAGCAGGGGAAAGCGGAGTTGCTGAGGCAGTGTTGAAGGAGGGGCTTGTCGTAGTTGAGATTGCACATTGGTTGTTAGTAAAATATTGACGGCGTGGAATAAATGCTGCACATGTCAACGAAGGCATCTAGGATTGGTCTTGGAGGACAATGCATGAATGCAGAAAGGAGATTATTTGTACACTACAGAATGCTACAACCATAAGCCGTTTCACCGGTTACCCGCAACGCCGATATACCGCAAACGCCTACCCAGTTGCTTTGCTTTACTCCCAGAAGGAAGGCTCAAGCTCGTCGCCTAGCGCGTAGCCACCATCTTTCTCAATGATCTCCCGGACCACCACGCCCACGATATCCGTCTTGCTGCTGGTCTTCACATCTAGCCCGCTGTCCCTCCTCTTCGCACCCTGTCCTTCATGACCAACCTCTCTACGCACCTCGTAGTTGCCAGCACCGACGTCCACCAGCGTCGCGCGCTTGTAGCTCGCATTCGTAACCTCCCGTAGCGCAACCACGAAGCCTGCCTCCTTGTTCTCCTTCAACCACTCCTGGGCTTTCGCATCCTTCAGCACTTTCTTGAGCGCCGCGTCCGCATCCTTCAGCAGCCTCACGTGCTGAGACTCTGCCTCGATCGTCCCTACTTCTGTGCCTTCCTCGAGCTGCTTCTGCACAAAGTATGTCCCTCCCAGAGATTCGAGGAAGCGGTCTGATGTACTGTCGAATACAATGACGTCCTTGTACCATCGTGTGCCGACATCGTCGTAGTCGCGGTCCTCGAGGGAGGAGGGATTGTATTTAGATGTCTTTGAGACGAGCTGGCCGACGGGTATGGCCGTGTTGTTGAGCGGTTTGGGGAGAAGAGCGAGGTCGGGTATGATCGAGGGCGAGAGGGGGGCCTCTGCGGACGATCGGCGCCGTGTGAAGTTCATCTTGACGACAATGGATGCAATCGAGTCGACAGTGACGAATAAGTGGTCTTGTGGTCAGTGAGACTGCGTGTGTGAAGCTGGTGAGGAGCAGCAGCAGCAGCAAGTGAGGGGTCACTGGCTTTATGTGAGCTCATTGTGCGCCATTTAGAGCAGTGGCCGGACAAGCTCATTGCTCAGGTCACGCTCGTGCTATTGGTTGCATGGATCCGTTGCTTGAACATGTCAGTGGTGTGATGGATCAGGTGGCAGTGAGTCGCGTGTGAGCATCGGACAGTCCCACTCCGTAGAAGGTACGAGATCATTCGGAGCAGGCCGCCGCGGGGAAGTAGCCCCGCACGCAACACCATCCGTCTCAATAATCGCACAACCCTGTGGGCACCGGAGCAGCAGAACTAACAATTTCATCAGGCCGTCGTGTTAAGGTGTGGTCTATACAGGATGCATTGGACGCGCAAAAGGACGGCACAAAAAGCTGCGCGCGACATCTCCGCAAAACAACATAGCACCACAGCATCAAGGACTAATTTGCCAAGGACCCTACGAAACGACCATCTCAGCAAGGGCTCAACACACTACGCGTCACTGCGTCTTAGGTCGATCTAAACCCCGCAGTCTTGCAATTCAACAGACTCTCGGCCACGCTTTGCCTCCACGTTAACCAGCTCACCTCTTGTAGATTCACCACCTCACAACTCTATGGCCAGAATGGCTCGGCCAGCTGAAGCGATTCACAAACTTGCAAAGTACGGGCAATGAGAAGAGAACCTTGATTACCTAAGGTAACTTCCGTGGTTTCTATGCTTCAGCGCCTCGCCCATCAACGGTTAATGACGGAGGCTTCCAGTATATGCAATATTCCTATGAAGCTCAACAATACGAGTATGCTACATATTCGATTATTATTCACGTAGCTCTAACCATAGTTTAGGTAGGAGATACGCTAATCTTTTCGAGAGACCAAGTGTTACGGTACCTCAACCTTTGATTAGTGAACAATCAAATCATACAGCAATTCGTCTAATCGATGGTAGGATCAGTAATGGAACGAACCTACGTATTCTGTGAACAATTTAAAGTAAATTGATGGATAGAAATACAGCAACATCTCGCCCTATATTCAGCAACTCGACTTACATTCAGCAATTTTCAACTTGAAGATACCATCATCGATCATGTCCGAACTAAAGGAAATCCTCGTCATTGGTGGCACTGGAGCCCAGGGCACTCCCGTCGTCTATGGTTAGTTTCAAGGAGCTTCTGGCTGAACTATTTGCTAACACAGGGTAGCACTGGCTAACAGCAAGCGTTATAGAGTTAGACTTCTCACCTGTGATCCCGCAAGTGCCCGCGCTCAGAAGCTTGGCGCTCTTCCGAATGTCACTCTCATTCAGGGGACCCAGGACAACCAAAAAGACCTAGAAAGGGCCTTCAAAGGTGTCTATGGCGCCTGGGTGAACACCGATGGATTTACCATTGGTGAGAAGGCTGAAACCTTCTATGGCATACGAGCCTATGAGACCGCCAGGTGCGAAGGAGTTCAGCACTACGTATGGGCTGGGACCGACTATGCGGTGAAGGTTGCCGGCTGTATGTATCTTGTGTACAGGTGCATTGAGTTTCAAGTTGAAACTGACGAGTTACTAGGGAAGAAAGAGTACCATTGGGGCCATAATGATGCCAAAGGGAGGGTCACCAATTACATTTTGGCTCAGGGCCAAGATGGCATGAAGAGCTCCGTCATCACCACCGGACCATATATGGATATGCTCGGTGATGGGATGCTCCAGCCCATAGAACAACCCGATGGCTCATTCCTCTGGGCCAATCCTGCCAGTAAGTTGTGTCGATTACGCTATAAATGCTGTACATGCTCATCGCTTTTACAGAGGACGGCAAAATCCCGCTCATCGCCGTGGAAGAAGTGGGTCACTACAGTCTCTGGCTTTTCGACAACCTCCCGGAATCCGCCGGTCTCGACCTGCTCGTGGCAACCGACATCGTCAGCTTTGCCGATATCGTACGCACCTTCACCGAGGTCACGGGGAAAAAGGCAGCCCACAAATACCTCACGTTCGACGAATACTTCCCTCTCGCGGAACCCTACCCGAACGCACCCAGCAACTGGGCTGCGGATCCGACCACACCGCGCGACGAGTCCTTCATGACCTTCAGGGAGAACTTTACGCCTTGGTGGCGCTTCTGGGGGGAGGGCAAGGCAGCGAAGCGGGATCTTGCACTGCTCGATCGCATTCACCCGAACCGTATCAAGAGCCTGGAAGAGTGGATGCGAAAGGCTGGGTACGATGGCTCGGCTAGGCCTGTGTTAAAAGGTCTCGAGGACTTGAAGGCCAAGTTCGGGCCTGGCAAGTCTTGAACAACCAAAGGCTACACCCGGCGGATATGGTCACTTGGTCTTCGCGAAACAGATGCCTGCACGGTAAAATATAGTCAGAGTCTAGGTATGGCAATAAAATGTGTTTGTTTGTTTGACGGTATTCATCATGGACGTGAGGTTCTTACAGCGTTCGGTGAACGGCCTCGGCTGGACCGTGACCGAGGAGCGCTCTCTCTCTTCGCAAAAGAGTCCTCGGAATGACGACGTCGACACGGCATCCTCCTAACAACATCCAGCACAGCGCGCGAGACAAGACATCAAAGGGAAAACCCTCATTCCACATCACCAAAAATCACGAAACCATCTCCCATTGAAAGTTGCCACTGCACCATTCTCCAAGGTTGGACGTTTTCTATTACGCCTTACTATCTATTCTACTGTACACTCTATGATATTCTTGAACTCTCACACCATCCCAAACGCCGCGCTAATAACACAGTCCCTATGTACCTCGATGGAATTCCCCTCACTGAGTTTTTCTCTTCTTCCTCCCGATCATATGCTTTCTTCCACGAAATCTTCCTTCCGATCGTACATGCTGCTCATATCGTACAGAATCCACTGCGAGGTTGCGCTTATCCGCCGCACCTCGGCTGTGTGTCGTCGGTCTTAAGAGCTCTGAATTTGATTGATTGCGGCGTCGAAGATGCCATCGTGTGCTTGATTGCGGGGCTTTGGGTTGGTATTGCCCAGGTGGTGTTGCAGTCTTTGTGGTGACCGCTGGAGCGTGGTGTGGATGCGGTGTTCGTAGACGATACGAAAGCAGCGGAGGAAGGGTTTGGTCGTAGTGATAAAGACGAGGTATACTCGTGCAGATAGTGTTGTGTTCGTTCGAATATGAAGTGTCTCGAGCGGTAGCTCGGCGGTAATCGTGAACAATGCTGGTGTAAAATGTGTGGTGTGTATCGATGTGCAGTATATGTATCAATGTAGACTGTTGTATAACCGATTTATTTTGTGTGGTGTAGGTATGTATAGATGCAATTGTGTGGGTGAGATGGTATAGGATATATGAACAAACCCAGCCCATCCGCGAATTCCCATTCATCTTTATACATCATAGCAATTCTTTACGAATTTCCTCTGAGGCGCTTTTCTGGAGGCTATGCTAGCGACAGCCCAGATAGCCGTTGTACAAGCAGGTGTGGCGGACGACTTGACCGGTTGTGGACGCCACAGTTTGTGGCGCTTGACCGGTCGCGATGGCCTCAATTTCAGCCTTGTCCCGTCCATCACCTCCATACGGAACATGCACTTCCCTCCCCGTGCCAGCCTGCTCCAGCTGAAGCGCACCGGGCTACAATTGATATATGGCCTTTGCCTGCTTTGTTGGCGGAAGGCGAGAAGTCACAGCCTCCGCAGACAGCCTGGTGAGGCATTTGTGAAATGCGCCTGAGATGTTCGTACACTGCGGAATTGGAGATCGCTCGTCCTTCTTGTATTGAATGTTATGGCGCAGTTGGGCGACGAGGCGATTCAAATGCGTTGTCGGCTGCGCGAGGTAAGTTGTGTTGGACTGCACGTACGCGCGAAGCGGCATACATGACCTTCGACGCGCTGTAGGTATTGTCGGACTGCAACGATGACGCAAGCAAATGTGCCGAAGGAGGCTGAGTAGGTTGAGCATGTTGCATATCGCAGTTGGACACACCTAAAGGTTACATGCGAGGCACGTTGCAGCATGTTGGGATTGATATCAATTGAAATATATAGGAGAATCATGTCCAGATCAAAACGAAAGATGGGGATGCCGACGAGCTCCTAGTCCAGTTCATGCTTTAACACAAATGCTTTTCTTCGCACTCTGCCTCTGGACAAACGTTAACCATCAACTGTCATTGCAGGGCATGGTGGACTCTTTACCTTGCAACTGTAACCGCTCACACACTGGGTTGGGCCCTTCCACCCCAAACCCCCACACTGCGCACCCTGCAAACAACATCATCAGCTCCAGACTCGTGCAGCGCAGACCCAGTGTGCAACGGCATCGACTATCCCATCTTCGCTCGATCTTCTTGATGAAAGCGCACCTAAGCACCTACCGCGGCGGCTTTGGGCTTCAATGCCAAAATCTTCTTAGCGGCGTGCTCACCAACGGTGACGATGTACGAGGTCGGGTTGGTGGTGATGTGCCTGCGGAGAGATTAGTATTGTTTTTTGAAAGAAAGACTAATGGATTGGCTTACCCAGGGAAGATAGAAGCATCGACGACGTGGATGTTGTCGGTACCGTACACTTGAAGATTGGTGTCGACAACGGCAGTTCCACCTTTGAGACCACTGTCGGTACCGACTTTGGCGGTACCGATCCAGTGGTTGGCACGACGAGCAGAAGGAGTCTTGGGAAGACTGTTGACGTAGTCCTCGATCGACACGCCAGCTGCGGGAACTTCCCAGGTGATCGATGGCAGCTTGGAGATGGCCTTTTGCATGCTCTTGAGACTGGCAATGACTGCATCGGTGTCGGCCTTATCGCTAAGGTACGGTGCCTTGCTGACAGTCATGCTGAGCGCGCCGTTGATGGTGGCGCGACCACGGGAAGTCGATCCACGGCCGAGATAGTTAGAGATTGTCATGGAGTAGTTGTCACCCTCCTTGGGACCCTCAACACGAGCAGTCCATTGGAATTGGCGGTCCTTACCGTCGGAACCCTTGATGACCTCCCAAGCAAGGGGTCCGATGTTGGGCGCAGACTGCGCAAGGATACCAGCCCGGCTCTCGAGGTACAGCTTCTTGTCATTCGGAATAGGATCGGTCCAAGCCTGGTAGAAATCGTAGAAGGAGACATTCGAGTGCTGGACGACGAGGTCGGTGTTGACGTGGTCGTTCAAATTTTCACCAACGGGAAGGTTGATCCAGCTGCTCGAGTTGATGAAAGTAGGTCCATCTTGCACGCTGTTCTTGACAACATTAAGTTGGTCCGTTGGACCGATGCCGCTGCGGAACAGAAGCTTGGAAGACCCAAAGGCACCAGCAGAAAGGATGACACGTCCACCAGCCTTCAGTTTGACGGTGCCGCAGTAACCGCTCTCAAGCTCGACACCAGTAGCCGTGCCGCCCGTACGAACGACACGCTTGACGGCGGTGTTCGTAAGAAGCTTGAAGTTACTCCTCTGAAGAGCGGTAACGAGGTAAGTGCCGAGAGGGCCCTGCCTCTGACCACCCTCGTACATGAATGGAGAGTGGGAGAAGACGCGATTCTTCTGGTCGGGAACATCGTTGGCAGTGACTTGCTTCCAACCGTCGGCGGAGAAAGCGGTGGCAAGCACGTTGAAACCCTCTTGCTTGTAGCGCTTGCCATCCGAAGAAGGCGCGTCAGTGCCGGGAATGCGTTTGAATACGGCATCAATCGAAGCCTTGACGTCAGCCGATTTCCAGCCTGAAGGGAAATTGACATCCCAGTCGAGAGCAACCGGCTTCCACCAAAGCGCAGCGTTGACAGCAGTACCTCCACCGAGGACACATCCGGCCATCTGGTCAGTGTCTGTGCAAGCAATGCCGGCAGAGTCAACCCAGATCTGGTTGCACAGACCAGGGACATCAAAACGGGTGAGCTGGTAATCCTTAAGCCAGGCTGGCTTCATGGTTCCGCCGTAACGTGCAAGAGATGGAGGACCCTTTTCGATAAGGAGAACCTTCTTGCCAGATTCAGACAGCCTGTCGGCCACAGGGATACCTCCTGCACCAGCACCAACGACAATGTAATCGTACGCCTCGGTAGGAGCAGGCGAACCAACACATTTGGTCGGGGTTGCGGGAGCCGTGGATGAAGGAGTGGAGGTGGCGGTAGGGGTGGCAGTAGGAGTTCCACCAGGAATCCATGAAGAATATTTGGCATTTCTGGCGCTCGCCACATTGATACCAAAGATGCTCTGTCCGTTGTCGTGTTGCACCCATGGATTTGAAGGGAGTTCTTTGTGTTGCGCCCATCCAATGACTTGAACTTCACCGGGAATCTGCGAGCCAGTCGCACCAGCCTGGTCCCACACCCAGCACCACTCGCATCGGTAGATCAGTTCAAAGTTGTCGCTGTTGACAGTGTGCGCTATCTGGGTGATTGTGGCATTGCCAGTGTAGGCTATGGGTGCGGTGTATCCACTGGAGCAAGTCAGCGACGTCTCCCAGTACAACCGTAGAGCACCCACCCTGCCCAGACAAACTGCGTCTTGATGTTTGCGCCATCAGGCGAAGCTACAAGCAGGAGAGAATTGGGCATGCCACCCGCGTGACTGATGCCGGACCATCCCTTTCCACCGGGTGTAGATCCTTTCTGTTACTAGTCAGAAGATACTTTTGCAATTGGCGGAACTTCGAGCACTCACGATGTAACCAATATATTCAGCGTTGCCGGAACCTGTGGCTGGCAGTGCATAACCCCATTCCAGCCCACCAGTCGTCTCGGCACTCGAAATGACTTGGCGGAAGAACGTGATCCCAGTACCAGGGTGGGTGAAAGAGTCCTGGGCAAGAGCAACCGGGGCAGCTACGGTTGTCAGTCACTGTTCCGGCTCGCAGTGGAACGAAGGCTCATGCTTACAGAGAACGGACAGCAGCGAAGCCGCCCTGAAAGCGGTAAAGCCCCTCATTTTCAGTCACCAGCACCACAAAAGCAGTACAAACCGAATAGGATACCGAGGGAGAGGAGAGCAGTCAATGGCCACTGGCCTGACCCATGCCGTTCGACGTCCCATGTTATATACATTTTGCTTTTACCCCGGACTTTGAAAAGCGCCGCGTTTGTGGAGTGCGTCCCAAGCACCACATGGGGCGTGACAGCTCTCGCGGAGGCTTCTGCACTTCTCCAGGAACCAGGATGGCCGTCATCTCATACCCATGCTAGGCTATTCCAAAACAAAAATCCGGCTGAGAAAAGCTGCGCATGCTATTCGCTGCGGCATTACATGGCACTCCGGATGAGGAGGGTAGAACATGTGCAATCTGCGCTAGAATAGACGACGAATGGAATAGATTGGGGTTGATTGATGAAGGACGGGACACAGGCCTAGTTGCCGACACGTCTTGAGGCTTATGCTCGCCTCCTTGCCCCTGAGTGGCTTAGCGCCAAGAGCATGGCCACCAGCGGCGACCCATCGCGAACGATGGTAGGCGGAACTTCTCTCAAAGTAACACAACACCACCACCAATCCTCCTGGAATTTCTAGAAGACGCTCGCCTGAGTAACGTTCTGCTGGCATCCATCGTGAAAGCTCCGGGCTTATTCTACAGTCAGCATACTCCGCGTGGCGTCGCCCCAAATTAAAGATTGTTCCTTGTCAATACAGTAGCAGACTTTCGTCCGTTCTTTAAACGCTGAGGATTTGGGTGTCGCATCCCACCAATAGATTTCAATCTATTAGATTGAAACTAGGCGGCCAGTCTCCAGCTTCGGTCCTGCTCGAGATCTTGGTAATTCCGTCTCCTTTCACGAACTAATCTCCCGGAATACTTCCCTCTACCCACCGGCATTTTGTGTGGATAGCAACCTCGGCTGAAACATTCACTTTCTCGTCTAGCCAATTTTACGAGTAAGGACCTTGGGATGCCGGTCCCAAGAGTCTTCTGGCATGGCCACTTTGCACGTGGCCAGCGTGGACCAAGGGAGCTAGGTCGGCTCCAAATAACCGTCTTCTGGAATGATTGTGCCTAACAAAACCTAGATCTGCTCCTGAAAAGGGAAAATTGACAAAATCCGCCGGCCTCTCTCGCAGACATGCGATTGCTCTATGTCGCCTGGGGGGCTGTTCAAGCCACAGAACCTAAGCCAACGGAGACCGCGGTGCAACCTTTACTCTCGAACACCCGCGATGCCCAACGTCAATTTTTTGCTCACCACGTGCGCCTTCTTCGGAACTGCCGCACCGCACACCATCCTTCTTTGACGTGCGCAGCTTGCATGTAAACGAAGTGGCTCAAGTACACACTGAAGACGGCTGACTTTCCGTGGGGAAGTTTTTCCGCACGTCTGCAATCCTATCGGACATTGGCTGTTTAGGGAAGAAATCAATGCAGCTACCGCGATCTAGCCAGCGCCGACCGTCCTCACTGGGCAGCCACGGATATCGCGTCCACTGAATATGTTTGCAACTACAGTCCCGAGGCCCTGACGTGCATCTAGCCCTGATTGCGCAAATCCTTTCTTTCCAATGCTACCATCCAGATGTACAGTATAAGCGCCCATATAGCGCACACGTGAAGACCGACGACCACTCCCCTCCTAATCAATTGTACTATGTTTCTTTCTGCTCTCCCTTTTCCCCCTGTCACCTAGTGGATCTCAGATATGTGCTGGTACAATGTGCGCCCTTTTGTTGCTGTGATCATCGTCGCGTTTCTCTGTTGCTGTGTGTCGCATGATCTGTTCAGGTCGCTAACGATGATAAAAGACACCCTGCTGGTACAATGTAGCTCGAGATTGACAGAAGTTCATGCATCGTTCCCAACAACACAAAGCCCCCGTTGAGAGGAGGTGTAGTACCGCTGGTTATCTATGGGAGGATGCTCCCCTCAATTGAGCATTAGACTGACTTTGCCGCCTCCTCTAACCCTTTTTTGACATCATCCTGCGAGCCACCCTTCTTTACAAATGCGCTGGCCATCACGGAGTGAGTACCTCCATGTTCATCCCTCCATTGTTTGATGGAAGATGGAACCTTCTCAGCATTGGGCTGCAATCGAACTTTCCTGATTATGATGCGTGACGGCTTTCAGTTCGTTGGACGTATCCCTTATCCGATTACCGAGCCGAAACACCTAGTCGTAGCTAGCGAAGTCGCGACGATGGACTTTCTCCGTTCACATGGTATACCTGTCCCCCAAATATACAGTTACTCAGCTACATCAGAGAACGCTGCTGGCACCGAGTATGTTTTCATGGAGCTTATTCGAGGAACGAACTTGGGTGACATATGGTTTGACCTGTCTGAAAAGGCTAGAATTACCGTTGTCAGCAAACTCGTAGAGCTGGAGTCTCGAATGTTTGCTCTTGAGTTTCCAGCAAGCGGAAGTCTTTACTACACCAAGGATTTGCAGGCTGGGACCAGGAAAGTTGCGGTTACTATCTCCAGCTCTGCACGCGATAGCGGCTTTTGCATTGGCCCTGATACAAGACTCGCCTTGTGGCATGGGAAACGAGGCAATATCCAGATTGATCGCGGACCATGTACGTGCCAACTCCTCTTTTCACATAGCCAGATTCACTTTCCTATTGATCATCGGCTACGAACTATCTTATTCTCTACTAGCAACCTTAATTGAGTATTCAACAGACACAGATCCAGCAGCAGCACTTATAGCCGGGGCCAAGAAGGAGATTGCATACTTGACGAAGTTTGGTCGACCGCTTCACCCCTTTCAACGTCTGCGGCGAGAGATCTACAATTACCAAAAGCAATCGCCCTTAGATCATTTTGACAATCTGGACAAATACCTGCGAATTGCGCCTTATCTCATTCCGCATCACAACGAAACTATTACCTGCTCGACGCTAAGACATTCCAATCTCCAACCAAATAATGTGTTTGTCTGATAAACTTGAGATTACTGGTCTGATCGACTGGGAAAACTGCGCAATACTCCCGCTGTTTTTGCAGTGTGGAATTCCAAACAGCCTCCAGAACTACGGAGACGACATCTCAGAATCGCTTACGATCCCTGAATTACCACACAATTTTGACGAACTAAGCGAGATCAAACAATTCGAGCAGGTCGTGCTCCTACGTAAGCGTCAACTTTACTACTTCTATGTTGCAATGACTGCAAAGCTAAACTCGACGCACTACGACGCACTAGCCTACGACTTCAGCATATTGAGGCGCAAACTCTTTGACCACGCGAGTTATCCCTGGGAAGGCGACAACGTGACACTAAAAGCTAACCTTATTTGCCTAATGGAGAACTGGTCGAGTATTGCCGCTCCAGAATTAGACGAAGGAGGTGATTCGAGGGCTTCTTGCCCAATTTCGTTCTCAGAAGACGAGGTGACCGAGTGTAAGCGTCTACATGCTGTGCAGATTGAGGCAGACGAGCAGCTCCAAACTTGCAGGGACGTTATTGGTATCGGTCCCGAGGGATGGGTACCCTTAGAACAGTATAAAGAGACAAAACAACGGGAAGTCAAGCTAAAAGCTAATGTGCTTGAGGCAGCTGAGTCTAAGGAGGAATGAGCGGGGCTATCCGAGCATTGGATTTTCGATGATTTTGATGAAGAGGAGTATTCGTAAAACTCCTTGTTTGTATGAGTTTCGCTTTCTTCCGCCATGTTGCACTAGAGGCACGTTTATATTGCTCAACGATGTCAAAATGGGGAGAATTAATATCTCTAATACCCAGTAATGTTCTGAACTACCATGCATGCACGTTCTATGGTCAGATACTCGGGCTCAATGTCAACGGAGGTCACTGCGAGCGCATTGAATCCGTGCATTCATTGATCGGCCACCGACATTACCAACTTAGCTCCCGTCCTCCGCACCTCCACAAATCACCACAATCCCATTCTACCAGATTGCGCTCGCGCTACAATATCGACTTCGCCTTCCCCCAAACGACCAGTCGATCTCTGCAATATGCATGACGAACGTGAGTCCCGGATCTCCGATTCCCACATTGCGCACCCCGCCACGCTGCCTAACGCGCCGCACTGGAGCACATGCTGCACGCGCAGGCTCGCGGTACTACTGCGGTACCCGTTGCGCATTATCACCACTTACGCGTCGAGCGCAACGTCTTCAATGCGCCGCGCTCTTCCCAACCCTCACACTCTCACAACTCAACTCAACTAACACGCCTCTAGACCCCCACCCCCTCCTCGCCCAACTCCCCCTAACCGTCTCCCCCTTCCTCTCCCTCCCCACCGCAACCCCTCTCCCCTACACCTACAAACAGCTCCCCTCCACGCTCCCGCCCAGCGTCCTCCACCCACCCCAAAACCCAAACCCAAACTCCACCGACCACCCTCAACAACCTGCCTACGTAGTCTCCGCCGCCGGCACGTCCGCCACCCCAGACCAGATCCTCGCCTCCTGCCTCGCGCTGCAAAAGCACCTGCAGACGCTCGAAGCCGACGCGCGCAAGACGCTCAAGGACTGGGAGGATAAGCGGAGAGCGGAGGATTTGGCGGAGAAGAGGCGCGTTGCGCCGGGATGGTTGGATGGGGATGTGAAGATATTACGGCCAGAGAATGTTGGTGGCGACGGTGGTGGTGGGGTTGCGGATGGGAATACTAAGATGGGCGAGGCGGGCGCGGGTGCGGGCACAGGACAAGGGCAGGTGTGGCGGCGGCGGAGCAGCGCGGGGATAGGAGCGTTGGTTGAGGAGAGAGATGGCGGGCCGGATTCGAAAGAAGGAGAGGAACTGGATAGAGCATTTGGCGGGATGGATTTGAGATGAGGGTTATTACAAGAAAGCGACGTCGCGGATGGTATGGTTTTGAGGCAGTCACCCAGTGTGCAGGCATACGAAAGTCGTTCGACCACAACCATGAATAATTAATCTACAAGTCCTACAAGCTAGCAAGTCCGCATAGCTCTGCCGACTTCTACAAAGACTGCGTGCCATCCTCATCCGCATCAAACCAAGCCAATATATCGATAACCGTATTTTGCTTTCCCACCTAGCCCTCGCTTCGATTACAAACATATGAAAGATAAAAGGAGGGGAATCACGAAATATAAGGTAATTAGGCCGGTGCCACGACGACCCAGCTGAAGCCAACCCCCGCGACGCCCTGGACAAATGCTCAACGACGGCCGTGCGAGCGGTTGCCCATGGTGCTCTGCAGTGATTCGACTTCGGCCTCCAGGTTCTTGATCATGGCATGGCTGGCCTCGAGGTCCTTGTTGAGGCGATCGCGCTCCGAGATGAGCTTCTGCTCCCACTGCCTGAAGCGCTGCTCCTCCACCTTGACCTGCTCCGTGAAGCGCTTGCGGAGCGCCTCTTCCTCCTCTTTGAACTTGGGGTTGTCGAGCTTCCGCGGGCGCGCCTCGCCAAATTTGCGGGTCTCCATCTGCTGTGCGCGGTAGGCCTCGTAGTGGTTCTCTTCGGTTGTATGGATGAGATCGAGCATGTGCGTTCGGATAAGGATGGCGCGAAGCTTCTTGAAATCGCAGTGCTCCTCGTTCTCAACTTCGGCGACACCCCAAGCGTATTGTCGGCCCTTGACAGTGCGGCCGTCGTTGGTCTGGACGTCCTTCTCGGAACCAATAACGGAAAAGGGCATGGCGTTGATCAGTCCCTGGGCGTGGGCCATGGCAGCCTGGTCGTCGTCTTCAAGCTGGGGCTGGTAGAACTTGATGCCTTGGGCCTCAAGAACGGCGCGCACCTATTGCAATGAGTATATGTGTCACCCTGTGCGTGGTGCAACGTACCCTAGACTTGAACTTGGCTAGATCCGACGGGCTCAATGTGTCCGCCTTTGCGACCACGGGAATGAGATTGACACGTGTGCAAAGCTTCTTCATCACCTCAATGTCGAGGGGCTTCAAGGTGTGGCCGGTGGGCCGAATGAAGTACAGGCAGGCGTGCACGCGGAGATCGATCTTATCGCTGCGCTTCGGCTGCTGTTCCTGCAACATGAACGACTCGTGCTGGTCGTCGAGGAACTCAATGATGGGCTGCCAGGAGTCGCGGTTGTTGACGTAGTCGCCGAAGCCAGGCGTGTCGATGACAGTGAGGCGCACTGCTCCCTGTCAGTATACAGCATGTCTCACAGAGCAGAGCGGCATGTACCCTTGAAGAACTTCTCCTCGAGCTCTGCCTTCGTGATCTCAATCTCGACCGTCTTGTCCATTTGCTTCATGTGGCGGCGCTTGTGGTCGGCGTAGTTCTTGATGGTAGTGGAGAACAGCGTGTTGATGAAGGTCGTCTTTCCGAGGCCAGACTCGCCAGCAACCTGCGCACCTGTCAGAACACGCCCTTTTGCCCATGAACTGGCTGCATCCGTACCATGATGGTGAAGTTTGCGCCACGCTTCGCGACAATCTTGTGCCTGGCTTGTGTTAGGCTTGTAAGGAGGTTCTCGTATTGCTGAGGACATACCTCTGGTTGGGCAACTGCAAAATAGGTTAGCACGATGCGCATAAGCTATAGGACCGTGTATACGTACGTTGGCAATGCCAATTGGGGACGCTGAGTCGGCCATTGTGTCGTTGTATGTGTGTCTTGCTGCGTGGAAACGTCTATTGCGGCGTGTTAGCGGAAGAAGCTCCTGTAGGCATATATACAGGGGCGAGCTGACATTCTAGTATGCACCCCAAAGAAGCTGATTTTCTGGACTCGTACAGCGGCGGCGCGGGCGAGGCAAGCTGGGCTGTCTCGACGGGGTGGGTTGTCGGTGGGTGTTGTTGCTGGACAATTTGACGTCCCCTTTCCTGAGCAACCTGTCTTGGCAAGCGCGCTGGCACAGAATGGGGAAGGCGCGCTAGTGAACCGACGCGCCGGGGAATTTCACTAGGGGCCCAAGCTTAGATTTCGAAAAAAAGTTCACCACAGATGCGTCCCCGACCCCGCCGTCATGCCATAACAAAGTGCGATTTCCTACACACAAAATGAAGACTGACTTCCAGGCAAGTGTTGCGCGCACGACTCCATGCAGTAGAACTAACCTTTGCGACAGTTCTCCAACCTTCTGGGGACCGTTTATAGCAGAGGCAACCTGATCTTCACACCAGATGGCACATGTCTGCTTTCGCCTGTGGGCAATCGCGTGAGCGTTTTTGACTTAGTCAAGTATGCACATCAAGAAAGAGGAAGGAACGACGGAACTAACCTGGCAACAGCTCGAGATCGCATACGCTTCCATTTGCACATCGCAAGAACATCGCCCGCCTCGCACTCAACCCGAAAGGCAACCTCCTCCTCACAATAGACCTCGATGGTCACGCCATTCTCACCAACGTTCCTCGACGAATTGTCCTCTACCACTTCTCTCTCCGCGGCGAGGTCAATGCGCTTGTCTTCGCCCCAGATGGTCGACATTTTGCTGTCGGCATAGGAAGGCAGATCGAGATATGGAGAACCCCGTCAACACCGGACGTTGCACATGGCGACCTCGAGTTCGCGCCTTTTGTTCGGCACAGAATATTCATAGGGCATCACGACACGGTAACAACTATTGAATGGTCGAGAGACTCTAGATTCCTTCTTAGCGCATCCAAGGATATCACCACTCGGATATGGAGCATGGAGGCCGAGGAAGGGTTTAGACCCACCACGCTATCAGCACATAAACAGGCAGTAGTAGGCGCGTGGTTTAGCGCGGACCAGGAAACAATATACACAGTCAGCAAGGACGGCGCTCTTTTCGTCTGGAAGTACATGCTGCGATTCGATGCACCGGAAGGTGCGGACGAGGAAGATGACGAGAACCTGGCATGGGGTATCGCAGAGCGCTTCTACTTCCACCAAAACACCGCGCACGTCACTTGCGCCAGCTTTCATCCGGAGACAAAGCTGTTGGTGACTGGTTTTTCGCATGGCATCTTTTTTATCCATGAACTCCCCACCTTCAGCGAAATCCAGAGTCTCAAGTACGTTCAGAAAACATGGCGCCTTTTCACCTGCTAACGACAATCCAGCATCTCGCAAAATGACATCGACTATGTTGCAATAAACAAAACGGGTGAATGGCTCGCATTTGGCGCTTCAAAATTGGGCCAACTCTTGGTGTGGGAGTGGCAGTCGGAGTCTTACATATTAAAGCAACAAGCGCATCACGATGTAATGAATACTATCGCTTACTCACCAGAAGGCCAACGCGTCATCACAGCGGCCGATGATGGCAAGATCAAGGTGTGGGACGTCAACTCGGGTTTCTGTGTCGTTACTTTTACGGAACACATCGGTGCAGTCACAGCCTGCGAGTTCGCGAAGAGGGGAAACGTTTTGTTCACGACCAGCTTGGACGGATCCGTAAGAGCGTGGGACTTGATAAGATATCGCAATTTCCGGACATTCACAGCGCCATCGAAGATTCAGTTCACTTCGTTGGCAGTCGATCCGAGCGGCGAAGTTGTATGCGCTGGCTCCCTCGATTCATTCGACATTCACATCTGGTCCGTCCAAACAGGGCAATTGTTAGACCGACTGGCTGGCCACGAAGGCCCGGTCATGTCCTTGGCGTTTTCCCCTGACGGCAGTACGTTGGTGAGCGGTAGCTGGGACCGAACCGTACGCCTCTGGAATATCTTCGCCCGGTCGCAAACGAGCGAGCCTTTGCAACTCATGACCGATGTCACATCTCTCGCTGTTCGGCCAGACTCGAAACAACTTGCTGTCACCACATTGGACGGACAGTTGACATTTTGGTCAATATCTGAAGCTACACAGCAAAGTGGTGTCGATGCACGGCGAGATGTATCTGGCGGGCGCAAGATGACAGACCGACGAACTGCCGCTAACGTGGCGGGCACCAAGGCATTCGACACTGTGAGGTACAGTGCCGACGGGACATGTGTGCTCGCCGGCGGTAAGAGCAAGTATATATGCCTCTACGATGTGGCCTCGGGCGTCCTCATCAAGAAGTTCACCGTCTCCGTTAACCTCTCCCTTGACGGAACGCAGGAGTTCTTGAATTCGAAACTCCTTACCGAAGCAGGGCCTCAAGGCCTTCTGGACGAACAAGGCGAAGAGTCCGACCTTGAGAACCGGCGAGACCACACACTCCCCGGTGCTCAGCGCGGCGCAGGTGCAAGAAACACTCGACAAGCTGTCCGCGTTCCTGCCGTAGCATTCTCACCTACCGGTCGCGCATTCTGCGCCGCCAGCACAGAGGGTCTACTGATATATAGTTTGGACACAACGTTTCAATTCGATCCGTTCGACCTCGACATCACCGTCACGCCCGGCACCACGCTCACCACGCTGGCGCAGAAAGAATATCTCAAAGCACTCGTCATGGCGTTCCGCCTCAATGAGCGGAACCTCATCCGCCGCGTCTTCGAAGCTACACCCCCCTCCGACATAGGTCTTGTTGTCAAAGATCTCCCCAAAGTCTATCTCGGACGCCTCGTCCGCTTTGTAGCACTGCAAGCCGACGAATCTCCGCACCTTGAATTCAACCTCATGTGGATCGAAGCGCTACTTAGCAAGCACGGGCGCTGGATGAAAGACAATCGTGTCGGGATGGAAGCCGAGTTGCGAAGTGTAGAGAAGGCGGTCAGGCGGATACAAGCAGAGTTGGCGCGCCTGGCGGACGAGAACATCTACCGCATCGAGTATCTACTTGCGCAGCCAGTTGAGAGGAAGGAACAGGCGTTACAGCTGGACTTTAGCGTCAAGGACGTTGACGGCGATGCGGATGAGGTTATGGAGGACGGGTCTGATGACGATGACGGAGAAGGCGACTGGATGGGCTTCGACTGAGGTTGAGATAGGAATATACCCAACAATCACGCTGCGGCGAACGCGCGAACCCCCGTGTACGCACGCGCATGACTCGCTACAATTTTCTAGCATCTGCATACTTGACTCGTTCATGCTGTAACCCAGACTCCTATATGAATGCTTCAGCGCAAATTCCACTCGGCATCGCACTTGTGCGTGTTTCTGCGGCAGTCGCACCCGGCATCCCATCGCTTGCACTACCTACCCATCGGATATAAGCCGATCGGCCTACCGCTTCAGGTAACACGAGGGCTTTAAGCATTTGGCGAAAGGCGTGTTGAAGCTTCGCGAGGCAGATCACGCAGTTTGCGTCGCGCGGACCGAGGCGAAGGGGCCATTGCGACGGCGAAACGCCACGCTAGCGCGTTGAAACTCGCGCTGCGGCACGAGGCCTGTTAAAACAACGTAAACGACGTGACGTGAGAAGGGTTAAGGTGTCAAAACGTCGTATCGCGTGATGGGTGGCTTTCCGCGGGCTTGGCAGGGTGGGCCAAGGTATGAGGCTCGGCGGCAACGTGCGTCACAACATGGACCTCTACGGTCTAGAAACGCATGCATTGGCGGTTTATATTGGTATTTATCACGCGACTCAGGCCATCGCTTCTTACACACCCCTACGACTCTCAACATCTGAGGCAAGGAAGTGGAGAGCGCAGGCACCTACAACAACTTCACCATCAGCTAGTGGCATCGTGAAGTGGGCCGTAATGGGACGCATGCTCTTTGCAGGATGTGGTTTGCTTGGATTAGCGCCCTGTCTCTACCCAGGCTAGACGTTGTGAGACAGGAAGGCTACAATATAAAGTGTTTGGATGCTCACTGTTGGAGGGCATCCACTTCGATCAGCAATCTATTCACTTCTGGGATACTGGAGATCCGTCCTTTTTAGTCTCTCTTTTTAGTTGTATATTCGATTCGTCGCGCTGTGCGCTATAACATTTAACTCAGAATGCGTTACCAGACCTCTATCCTGGCGCTTGCTGCTGTCTTCTCATCGGTCTCTGCTCATGGCACCATCGAGTCTGCCATCGGCGAGTCTGGCGAGAGCAAGGGCTTCAAAGGTAAATCCCACCCATCCCAACCATTGATTGAGGAATTCCTGGCTGACGGAGGGACAGTGGACGACACCCTTGCCCGCGACTGCACGGGCATCTCCCCCTGCCAGCAGGACTCCACCATCATCCGCGACTCGGAAATCACCCAAAACATCGTCAACTCGTGCGGCCGCACCGAAATCGACGGTAACATCGACGTCGGTGGCGAGACCGAGAAGGCCATCGCCGCTAACAAGGTAACCACTGTCCAACGTGGAACAGTCATGGCGGTCACTATCCACCAAGTCAACGCCGACGGCGCAGGCCCCTACGAGTGCGATATGGACGTTACCTCCAACGCAGCAACCAGCTTTATAAAGCTCGATGTATCCAACAACGTACCCGGAGTGAATGGCTTGAGCCAAGCTGAGGCCTCGGATTTCACGATCAATGTGCAGATGCCGGATGACTTCAACTGCGTCGGTGCGTCCACTGGCGATATCTGCACCGTACGGTGCAGAAACACCGCTGTCGCTGGGCCTTTCGGAGGGTGCTTCCCCGTCCAGCAGACGGACGGCGTGGGCAGGCAAAACAACCAGACTGCTTCTGGTAAGTCTAGATTCCTTTTCTTTGAGGTGCTTGGAGGGGGGTTTCTTTTTTAGCATAGGACAACGGCTCACGTTGGGGTATGCAGAAGTCACGACTGCGCAGACGCTGGATGGCATCAACAAGCAGATTGCGCAGAATAAGAAGGATCTCCCGGTCGCTATTGCTGCAAATGAGGCTGCTGCCAAGGTGAACGGGAATGCGGGGGCGAGTGTCGTCTCTGGTGCGTTTGGTCTTTCATGTGCGAATTCGGACAGGTGCTAACTTTTGTTTTAGCTCTTCTCCCTGCAGCAACGGGTGGTACGAATGCTGGGAATGTCGGGAACAACAACGGCAAAGGTGGTAACAATGCTGGAAACACCGGCAATGCTGCCAACAACGCTGGTAATAACGCTGGAAACGCCGGCAATACTGCCAACAACGCTGGTAATAATGCTGGTAATAACGCTGGTAATAACGCTGGTAATAACGCTGGAAACGCGGGCAATGCTGCCAACACGGGCAATGTTGCCAACGCGGGCAACGCTGGGAATGCTGCCAACAATGCTGGAAACGCAGGCAATGCTGCCAACGCGGGCAATGCTGCCAACGCGGGCAATGCTGGGAATGCTGCCAACAATGCTGGAAACGCAGGCAATGCTGCCAACGCGGGCAATGCTGCCAACGCGGGCAATGCTGGGAATGCTGCCAACAACGCTGGAAACGCTGGCAATGCTGCCAACAACGGGCAGACTGGCCAAACCGCCAACACCGGCAACGGCAAGGGTCGCGGTGGTCGCGGTGGTCGCGGCCGTAACAACCGCCGCAAAGTCGGTCCCAAGTTCCTCAACAAGATCACCACCCCTGAAGTCGAGGCTTAAATGCCACAGCTTCTTCCCATACCGAGGAAGCTGGGCATTGGATCAATGCATTCTTCTTGTAGATGCTGACTGGATGGGGATTGGTGACCTTGGAGGCTCATCAGGGTAGAAGCCCGGACGCATTTTCAGTTTTATTCGTTTGTATTGTATATACCACTCTGTTCGAGCTTGTCGATATTTTTGAATGGGTACATATTTACTTCACAGAAAGCGTGCTTCGCATCTCGCTGACATTTTACGGTTGAGCTTGAGAGGGCATTGCTACGGAACTTCTGCGCACTACTCTTATTCTTAGAGTGGATTAACTAAAATTCTAAAGACTAATTACTACCTCCTCCACTTTCCCACCTTCAAACGAGTGTCCATACCCCTCCCCTCCCTCCCCAAATCTAAGCCTTCACAATCGCAAACTTCGTCCCAACTTGCAGTCCCCTCGTTAGCGCCACACCCCATCTCATCCTTCCCCTCTGACTATTCACTCACATCAGAGGGCGCGGAATAACACGTCCCATCCCTCTTCACTTCATCCACATAAGAATTGCACCCCCCATCAGAGTACATGAGCACTTTCAGCCCGTTCGCAGCCATGTTCTCCATGCAGATGCTGTGGTAGCCCTCAGGGTCGCCCGTCGTGCAGGCGAATTCGTCGCTGTTCTGACCGGCGAAGATGTGTTGGGGTTCGCCGTCGCAGCCGGAAGTCCATTCGTGGAGGTACCTGTGCGGTGGGGGGTGTTAGAGGAGAGCGGTGGTCAGTGGGGAGGGGGGAGATAGGATGGGGGCGCACCAGAGGCTCGGCTCGTCGTCTTGACGCTTTGCGGTGGTGTTTGAGAGGGGATGGGTCGTGTTTGGACGCAGTGGGTAGGTTGAGTTCACTGAGGTTGGGAAGGCGGATGTGAAGGTCGCGGTTGTGAGGAGCGCGAGGAGGGAGAGTATGGAGTGCATGGTGTGGGTTCTTAAGTAGAGTAAGGATAGAATGAGGAATTTTTAGGAGTTATGAGGAACTGTGAAGAGTTGTAAAGAGTTCTGGAGAGTTACTTGGGGTGTGGTGAGGTAAAGAGTCGCTTTTATACGTTGTGGAGTGATCACCATCGCGGGCTGGAAGTAGGTGCGCGTTGCCATTCTGTTCACAGAGAAGTGTATGAGCTCATTGATTAGGAAACTGTCTTAGGGAGCCGGTACAAGTCTGCCTGACGTTCATTCTGGAGGACGGATTTGTGCGTCACACTATGAGGATCTTGTCGATTTGTAGGGCTTGTTGCGATCGCTGCGAACGGTTGTGCTTACCGTCGCAGCTGGGTCAGATTTCGCCCGGGGTCGCCTTATGTTTTGAACACGGGATGTTTGACCGCATCGCGGAGAAGTAGGAGTCATTTAGGAGTTTCAGTATGTAGATCTTGGGGTTATGACGCAGAGGTTCTGTTGCTTAGTTCCAGGTTTCATTCAGTTTTTCGTGCGCACTGGTGTGTAGTGTATTGGGACGGAACTTCTGTGTTACGCATCATTGAAAATTTTCAGTGGGGCTGTTTCTGATGCCTGTAATAGACCATCCTATAGAACCATCGTAGGGTACTGTCTGTTTGAAACCTGTTTGCCAGAAGTCTGGTGAATGGCTTGGCCAGTTTTAGACAACTTCAACTGACCCAGTAGGGTACTACACTTCAATGTGTACGAGGTGAAAAAAAAAGCGTACAGAAGACAGAATTTTCACTATTAGGCCAATCCACTATCGTGGGTACTTTAGAGTTCGGATTGCATGTTTACCATGCAGTGATGTCCATGGATGGATTGGATTAACGAATCCATCCATATCCATCCAATCCAAACAGCCCATGGAAATCCAATTCATCTACGTAGATTGTTCTATACCTAATTAGGCGTTGTCTAGACCTAATTAAGGTATTAAATTAGTAGTTTCGTCGTCTAATAGTTTTCCTGTGGCTTGTTAAGGCAAGCGACCTAAAAAATCGTAATATCTAAACTTAACCTTACTTAGTTTAATAAAACTTCTACAACACCTATTCGATAGCTCTAAAACGGTTTAAGCTACTTTTATTTAGTATTTTCTTAAATCCCGCGACTTATCTTTGCTAGTTATCTAATTATCTATTAAAATGTGCCTTTAGTTAAATAGCGAGCGCCTATGGCACTAACGCATAAGGACCTCTTTAAAGCTACCTAGTGTCTCCCTACCTACGCTAATAATTATGGAAGCTTTAGAGGCTATTAAGACGCCTATTAAAGGGGTAAAACAATAGATTAAGTTAAATTCTGCGTTATTATAAACCTGTAAGCGTGTTTAGGCGCTAGAAGTGGCGTTAGTGCTAGACTTATAAGGCTCCCTATAACTATCCGTTTTATTAACTTAAAGTGGCCAGCAGAGTAGCAGTACGTATAGTATAAACTTATAGTTACTTAGTATGTCTATTAATAATGTTTGTGGCTTTATTGCTGACCCCGTTACTGTAGATACTGGTGTTAATAATTAGCTTAATTCTTAATTAGAGGCATCAGAATTAACTTTATAATATACTACCCTAATTTAATTAGCATTAGCTAAAGACTCTATACATGTTACAAGACGCCGCGAGATTAAGATATTAAGTTTTAATTACTTTTAGGTTAACCTTACTAATAACTAGGCGTTTAACACTTATACTAAGGTATACGATCTTAAAAAGAGGCTTAACTTATAGATCTAGAAGTACGGCGTCTTACTTAAAAGCATAGATAAGAAGATATTTACTTAGTTCTTCTTATGTAAACTGTGCTATATTAACTGCTTTAAGGCGAAGATCCTTAATATAAGAAAGGGGTGTAGGTTAGTTACTAGCTATCTTAAGAAATATAAGATCTTTAATTTAAATTATTAGCCCCTTATAGGGTAGGATAAGATAGATTAGTTCGCGCTTAATATATTTTCTTTAGAAGGTTTAGCAACTATTAATGCTGTAGCGTCTTTCTTTAACGTTGATAAGTTCTATTAACTTTTAATTAGATAGATCGTTATGAGTAGGATCCCCTTTATTAAGCTAGATGCTAAGGAGCTCCGTGAGGTGTTTTAGTATCTTAATTTAGCTACAAAGATGCCTCGCGCAATCCCATCTCGCAATATACTAAGGCGTAGGATCTCCGTGGAGTACGCACGTTTGAAGGATGTGGTTGCTACCCACCTGGACCAAGCTATTACGAAGATTTACCTAGTCTTTAACTTATAGACTTCTAGTAATAATAAGTCGTATAATAGTGTTGTTGTATAGTTTCTTAATAAGAAAGATAATTCACGATACCTTCTCCTTACTCTTAAAGCTATAAAAGATGCCTATACTAGTAGAAATATTGCGGCATCGCTATAAGGGGTTATCTCTTACTAGGGGCTTTAAGACCGCGTAGGATATCTTACCTCTAATAACGCCGTAGCTAATAATATAGCAATAGACGCTTTAGGGGAGATTTTTAGGGAGAATTAGCTTAACTTTAACCCTAAGTAGCAGCGTATAAGGTGTATAGGGTATATCTTTAATCTTGTCGCGAAAGCGCTAATGTTTAGAGCTAATATTAGTAGCCTAACTTAGGTAGAGGAGGTGGCATTTTTTAAGTAACATAAAGCTTATAGGACTATCAGAAAGCTTCGCAATATTATTAAATAGATTAGGAAAAATACCTTAAGAAACGCTAGGTTTATTGCTGCTTAGGAAGTTTATCCTGGATAGGTGCGATCGGATGGCCTTACAAGACCTTTGCAGTTAATACTTAGTAACGCCACCTACTAGAATTTTATATACCTAATAATTAAGCGAGCTGTAGTGCTTAAAGAGGTGCTTAATAACTTTTATAAAGATAAATTATGGTCTCTTAATAATACTAGATTGCAATAGCAAAGTAGTAGCTAGTAGAGTTAATTTATTAGCTGCTATTAACTAGATCTCCGTCTTTTTATAGCTAAGTAGTAGTACTTAAAGGAGAATCTTAAGCTTCTTAAATCTCTAAACGAGCTTACTTTGCGCCTCTAAGGTTATTTTAGTAATAGTAATAATAATCCTCGAGAGTATAATAATATTAGATAGTTATACACTTTGCTAGATAATCTCCTAACGGATCTTAAAGCTTAAGAATTTTAAGCACGAATGGATGGAGATATCTAGCTTAAATAGCGTCTTTACAAAGGCTGGGAGACGGTATCGAAGTACTACACCTTGTTTACAGAGTCTCTGGCCTACACGGTGGCAATCGTCTTAGATCCTACCCGGGGCATGGATTACATCCGTTCTTAATGGGTAATAGAGCATCCAACTTGGCCAGGTATCGCACAAGGATGGATCGAAGAGCTATACAATCGTAATTATAAGGATAGAATAATACTTAATTAACAGGAGATAGACTTATCTTCTTTTAAAACTACCTAAGCGCTTTTAAGATAGGAGACCTTTGCGCGAAAAGGTTAAGTAAAGGTAAATAAGAAATAATAGGTAGACGGCGACGAGTTAGTAAAGTACCTTAAGCTCTTTTAGTTTGCTATTAATGTTCCTTCTTTTATTTAGTGGCAATAGGATGAGCAACGATAACGCTGGCTAAGAGTATCTTAGATAGCTCTTAACGTACTTTCTGCCATGCCTATAAGCGATGGACCTGAGAGAGCTTTTAGCGGCGCAGGTAACCTTATTACGAAGCCCCGTAATTGTCTTAGTGACGATATTGTAAGGCATCACGAGTGTATAGCTTTATGGGAGAGGGCAGGATTAATTAAGATTAGTAATAACTCTATAGAGGACTTGGACAAATTAGATAATATAGATAAGGAGATATTAGACTAGAACTTTACGCGCTGTTGGTATCAAACCTACGCAACACTGCTACGGCTTTCACCGCCATGCAGTTTGCCTGTGGTTTCAAACCTGCGCAACACTGCTACGGCTTTCACCGCCATGCAGTTTGCCTACGGCTTGTTACGCAGTTTGCCTGTGGTTTATTGCGCTAGTCCTGATCGGGCTAGCAGGGAACAAACCACGCTTGATAAATACCTCTTATAGTAGCCCACCACAATAGATCTGCAATTAAGAATTAAATTAGTACTATATTGTTGCAACGAAGTCTTGATCCAACAGCCTATTGCCGTATTAACACTAATCAGTGGTTGCTACACCACAGATCGGCAAGATATACTGTGTACAGGGAATCTCAGCGCACGTTTTAGGCTAAGTATTCTAGCGATAGAAGCGGTTAGCGCATGCCTCCTCCCCTACCAAGGCCCAGGATACAGCATCGCTAGTGCGAAGTACAGGTACGACAAGCTCACTGCTATCCTGTATCAGGATCAGCGGCGCCTCGTATTTGAAGGATCTCTCCGCCTGGATTGTCCCTACCAAGGCTTAGTTTGGAAGGAGATTTGCGTTAACCACGCCAACTCTTATCAAATTACACTAATCACAGGCCTACATCTAAAACGCTATTATAAAGTACACCTAAACAAAGGATCGCTCGTGGTACCTAGACAAGATAATTTATAAGGACTAGTACGCTAACTAAGATTTTAATATCGCTAACGCCACCGTTAATATAGATAAACTTAACACTATAGTTATTAACTAGATAATACAGGTGGAAGAAGATAACATATTTGACCTATTTCTACTACTTAAGTTTAAGGAGCATTTTAAGAATTTTACCTATAATCTCTTTAACAGCATTAATAAGCATATCTAAAAAGCACTTAAAGAGCTTCTCCGCTAGCAAGGCATCTACATTAAGCAAGGTAATAGTAATAATCTCCCTAACTAATTCGCAGAACTCCTTATATTAACTGCTATCTTAAAATAGCCTGCTAAGTATCTTAAGCTTATAAGGCTCTGTAAAGGCTTTAAGTGCCACTAGATCGCAGATAATAAAGAATAATAGTAGTAGCAGCGAGCTCCGCTAGGTAGAGGATTATTATTATTATCACAACCTGGATTTACGCCTATGTAGAATAACTCTTATTTGCTTACTAACCTTGCCAAGTTATACACGCCGGAGCAGAAGTATTCAGGTAATAAATACAACATCCTTAAGACGAAGATTAAGGTGTTTAACGACCTTTGCACTAAGGTTAGAATTAATAAGGATAAGTAGTATAAAATAGCACTCTCTGTTATGCTTACTAGCTAAGCGCTTTAGTATTACTATAATTACATTACTCCCTAGGCGCTTACGCTTACTTATAATATAATGCTTAACAAGCTGCGCACGTACTTTAACACCACACAAGCTTACTAAATATACCTCTAGGAGTGGCATAGCACTACGCTTAAGAGCGTTATAACTGCTAACCCTAAGAAAGACCCTATAGAGTGTCTTAAAATAGTTATTAGTAAGATAAACATGCTCTATCAGGCACTATTACAGGACTAGGGTAAGAGCTATAATTAGTATTTGCTTACGCAATAGCTCCTTAGCGCATGTCGTGGTATTAAAGTAACTACTATAGCTTACTTAAAGCTAGCGACTATATTTAAAGGTGTCGCTGTAGATCTCCGCAACGCAGTTAGCATGTAGTTAAGCTATTATCCTAATAGCCAGTTTCTATCACGAGATGTAGATGAGCAGTATTACACTAATCGCCACTATATTTGTAATAATTAATAAGCTACAGGATTATTAGATAATAACTACTATAGTTACTACTATTAAGGTTAAGACGGATCGCGCGGCAATCAATTTAATAATAATAACTATTAGTTAAACTACTTAGGTAATCGCTGTAATAAGACATACTTTATTTATAAGTAGCCTAAGTGCTAATTAACTTAACACTTAAAGAAGGAGCGCATGGAGCATCGCCAACGCTATAACTAATACGCTTAAGATAATCCTAATGCCCTAAGCTATGAAGTGTTTCTCGCTGGCTATAAAGGTATAGAGCTTGAAGACAGCGATAGTAGCAACAATAATACTAGTAATAATAATATTAAAGCATATTTTACTAACTAAGTCTACTTAACTATATCCTGCGGCAAGGTTAACGGCAACGCTATTATCTCTAGCCTTAATAACGCTGCCGCACTTCATGCAATTACAGGCAATAATCCTTATATTTCTAGTAAAGTAAATAAAGATACTTAATTCTTCTTATTTAATTCACGCTACGGCGTAGATATCTTTTAAGGTATTATGCCTAACACTAGTGTAGCTAGTGTCTTAACTACTAGTAAGACATAAGTAAAGGCGCTGCAGCTTATTTAACTATTTATAGTTATTAATAAGTCCACCGCAGGACGTTGTCGAATCTAATTTAAAGATAATCTAGAGTGTTTCTCCTTTAGCGACGTTAATGTCAGCACGCTATTTAGTATAATTACCTTTATAGTAATACTAACCAACACACTATTTCTGCTCTGCTTAAATAATATAGATTATTATAGTATCTTCTTTAATAACATCGATAATATGCTCGTTCAAGGTGGTAAAGAATTTCTAATTGTCCGTAAATAGGGACATCCATGGCTCCTGCTTAATAAACAAGAGACTATTATCTACTACTTAACTAAGACTAAGCTACGCCAGCTTCACCGACGCTTTAGCCATCCTGCTACTAGATAACTACACAAGATCCTTAGTAAAGCAGGCCATAAAGACATTAATAAGAACATTATTAATCGCATTAATAAGTACTGTCACTAGTGTTAAATCTATAGCAAAGCACCTGGCCGTTTCCGCTTTACTATTCGCGATGACATGGACTTTAACTTATGTGTTATTATTAATGTAATGTACATCAATCAGAAACTAGTGCTCCACGCAGTTAATAAAGCCATAGCTTTTTAAGCTACTTAATTTATGCCAAATATCTAGGTAAACACTACTTAGGATCTCCTTCGCGCTATATAGATTAACATGTACGTTAGTCCTCCTAACGTTATTAAGACAGATGCTGGCAAGAACTTTATTACTAATAAGTTTATTAACAACGCTACGTTACTTGTAATCGAGGTTAAGGAAGTCCTAGTAGAGGCATATTATTTAATTAGCAAGATTAAGTGTTATTATACTCCTATTTGCCGTGCTTATAGGGTAATCTTTATAGACGTTGAACGCATAACTGCTCTCGAACATATCTTGCAGATGGCTGTCAAGGCTGTTAATAACACCGCAGGTCCTAACGGACTTGTCCTAACTCTTCTCGTCTTTAGAGTATATCCTCGCCTGTTAAAGAAATTACCACTATCGCTATCTATTACCGCCCGCGGCGCTATAGTGCGCAAAGCAATAGCTAAAGTGCGTAAGATTAAGGTAAAGCGCTAAGTTAATAAAGCTTTTACAACTTATAATAGTTCTAACGTAACTAATATCTTACTATTACCTATCCTAAGTAGCGTTAAGGTCTAGCGAGAGAATTATAAATAGTCTAGCCCGCATTAGATAATCGCCCTCTACGTTAATAAGTAATCCGTGGTTATTAAAATTAATAATAAATAAGTTACCTTCCGTATTACCGTAGTGCGCCTGTATTATGTAGACGATACGACCATTATTACCCCTCCCGTAGAGGACGAGGACAATAGTAGCTCTAACGATAATTTTACTCTTATTATAGAGGAGTCCGCGCCTAAGCGTAAGCGCGGTAGGCTAAAAGGCTTAAGGAATAAGCTAAAACCTAATAAAGTTATAACTACTATAGTTAACCTTAATTAACGTGAGCGTGATAATCTTGTCCTGGCTAAGAAGCTACGAGTAGTCAGTAAGATTATAACACTAAGGTAACTATTTAAAGCATCTATAAAGGCAGAGATTAACGCCCTTATAATATAAAGTATCTTTCGCTTTAAGAAGTATAATTCTTACTGTTATAATAAGGTCCGCATCTTTAAGTTACGCATTATTAATAAAGTTAAAGGCAAGACTACTAATCGCCTGTATAAGAAGTCCCGTCTTGTTATCTAAGGATACGCTAATAATAATAAGAAGCTTGTCCTAATATAGTCTCCCACTATCTAGCGTGCAAGCCAGCGTGTGATTATCGCTCTAGCACTATCACTATTAAAGCTGGGCATGTACCTCTGGCTCCGTGACATTACTTAGGCCTATACGCAATCGGATGATCCACTCTAGCGTACTATTATAGCTAACATACTAACCTAACTTAAGGAAAGTTATCTAACAAACATAGTTATAGTTATTATTAAGCTACTATATGGCATTGCTGAAGCAGGTGCCTATTAGTGGTTAACGTATAATAAACACTACACCGAGACTCTCTACATGGTGATATCTACTTATAATCCATGCCTGCTTATTAGTAAGGCTGGTAGCAAGTGCTTTAGCATTGTTAGCATGTAAACTGACAACACGCTTAGTCTGTCTGATAAAGCTTTTATAGACCTTGAGGACTAAGAGCTGCGTTTTAAGGCCAAGCCTAAGTAGTTTCTCTTACTAAACGCGTAAATCGACTTTAACGGCTGCATTGTTAAGCTTAATAATAATAATTACGCCATTACTCTGCGCTAGAAGAAGCAAGGCGAGAAGCTAGAAATAGCTAATAATAAGTAATTATATATTTAATAGCGCGCTTAAGGTGCTTATATTGCGACAATTTGTTAACTAGAGGCGAACTTCGACCTCGCCGCCGTAGCCTAAGCGAGTGAGCCCATAAAAGAAGAAATTGCTAGATTAAATAAGCGTATTATCTAGTAGAAGGAGAATATTACTCGCGGCCTTAACTTCATCCTACTAGACTTAAGTAACTTGAAGCTGTACGCCTTTATTAACGCATTATTTACTAATAATAAGGATATATTATTATAAATAGGCTTCGTAATCACGCTTAGTAATAAGACTAAAGATAGTAATTGTAACTTTAAGTTTAAGGGTAATATTATCTACTAGTTATCTATTAAGTATAAGCGCGTTATTCGCAGCGTCCTTACATTTAAGATCTACGCGATAGCCTATAGAGTTGATATTATAATTATAATTAGCAGTATAATTAACATAATTATATAGTAACTTAATCTCCCTAATATCCCTATTATCGTGTGCACTAACTTACGCTCCTTATATAATTGCCTTATTAAGCTTGGCACTACTAAGGAGAAGCGCCTTATAATTAATATTATAGCTCTACGTGAGGCCTATAAGCGTAATAATCTTATAAATATCCGCTGGATTAATGGACATAACAATCTAGCAGACTTAATAACTAAGGCTGGCTCTAACTTAGCTATAGAGTATCTTATTAACTATAACTAGCTTAAGCTTCGCGTGTAAGGCTAGGTTAATCGCGCTAAAGTTAACACCCTAGAGTATAATTATAATAGTAAGAAGTAGTAAGTCTGCAAAAGGAGTAGCAAGATAGGCACTAAGAGGACGCGCACTGGCGCTAGTCCGGTTAGAAAACTAGCAACTATTACAGATTGTGTTTTATTGCAGATTTAAGCGTTCTGGGCTGAACTGGCCACATGTAGCATAAAAGAAAAAGATAGCCAGTGTTGGTATCAAACCTACGCAACACTGCTACGGCTTTCACCGCCATGTAGTTTGCCTGTAGTTTTAAACCTGCGCAACACTGCTACGGCTTTCACCGCTATGTAGTTTGCCTACGGCTTATTACGCAGTTTGCCTGTGGTTTGTTGCGCTAGTCCTGATCGGGCTAGCAGGGAACAAACCACGCTTGATAAATACCTCTCACTACAGCCCACCACAATAGATCTGCAATCAAGAATTAAATCAGTACCACATCGTTGCAACGAAGTCTTGATCCAACAGCCTATTGCCGTATCAACACGCGCTGTTTTTTATAGTACTCTTTTCTCTTATATTAAAATACTAAGGCACTTTATTAATCTATTTCTGCTATATTGTTAATAGGGTGTTAATATGTTATCTAGTTCGAGCGCCTGCGTGGCTAAAGTAATAATTTTTAATACTAAAATAGCTGTTAAGATGGATATACTTAATACTAAACGCTAGAATAAGCTTTTGCGACATCTGTAGCGTCTAATAGTGGAACATAATAAGCTTAAAACGGATGGATTAGATTTCCATGGATTTTGTGGATTTTGCATGGATGGATATCCAATCCATCCGTGAACATCACTGTTACCATGCGTCTTACAATAAATGTCAGAGTAGAAGGAATTAAGCCATATGTATTCTAGTGCGGTAGATTTCCTGTCAGAGTATGCTCAGGCCCATACTTTAAGCAGACTGTACGGACAAAGGCGAAATGCGCTTGTTTCGCCTTACAACCTCAGGAACGCTGAAAACGTGGAACCTTGCGAGCTCCCGGGTTCCGCACCCACACAAACAGTGACCCGAGCATCATATAGGTCTAGTAAGCTTTTTGGATTATTCGTAAGCAGCTGCTCCATTTTATCGCTTGGTCGAATGGGTCATACGTGTACTGTAGCAAATGTAATTCATTTCGAAAAACTTCATTGTTGATAGTGCACGTGTAATATCTTGAGTTTCTCGAAGAAACGCAAAAACGCCATAAATAACACACGCCCAAATTATTGTGAATCTATCATATTCAGACTGAAGACACTGCATATTCTCATTATGCCCGGCTAGGCACAATCCAGGAGACCCACGTCTGGGTCTGGTCCGACCATGGGTGATCGGCGGTGATCCCTAGGATCTATATACTAGGCTGAGGAAGCACAGGTTGTCGAGCGATGTCATCATATAGCATGATATTGCTGGGCATTCCTCCGGGCGAGCAATTTGGTGTATAAAGGTGGCTGCTTCGCACCTTTGCCAACTACACTCAACAACTTATCACTTCTTCCACCGCACCCACCTCCTAACTAGGTATCAAAGGAATAGAAAGAGTCCATGATACCTTCTACATACTATTTCGCTAACCTGTCTGTCCTCATCTCCGTGGCCACGGCACAAGATCCCTTCTACATGTGCATAGACAACAAGTGCGAGGACTGTCCGTCGTCTGTCGCGAGCACCGGAACCGGCTATCCCAATTGTGTCATATACAACGTAGACGATGTGTTCGGCAACCAAGGTTACGAGCCAAACGAGAGTGGGTAAGTGCACCATAACCCTTGTCTTGCACAACGACGCTTAACATCTGTTCGTGTGAGTTTACCAATTATTAGAGGCTATAGCGTCTTTTTTGACGTCCAACCACATGAGCCCGGATGTGCGACCATCATCAAAACCCCCGCTTCGACCGACCTCGTCGGTTGCGGCTTCGCCATTGGATCCTTTCAACAGCCAACATGCGCGAAGCTCGCCCTCAAAGCATCCTTCATGGTGCAAACCTGCTGTGGGGAGGACTGCGACAAGGCGGGAGGAAAGATGATACGTGGTCTCGGACCTGTTGGCAGCAAGCGCTCTATTTCCCTCGACGGGCGTGGCGGTCTTCTCCTCAAAGACGCCAATGGAAACATCATCGAGCCCGCAGTCATTGGTCCACCGGTCGATCAATCCGTCCATGTCGGAGAAAAGCCTGCCGCATCAAGAAGTATCCTGGAGAAGCGCTCATGCACTGAGAATAGCTGGCAAGGCGGCGAAGTCCTCACCAGGCCCGCCGATGAAGTCCAGATCATGAGTGACTCTGTGAACGGAGGGACTGAAGGGGCAAGCGTTACGGTAACCACGGAACGTAGCCAAAGCTACACATCTTCAATGAGCCTTGGTATCAGCGATATCATCAGCTTGGGAGTGAGTACTGAGTTTACAGAATCGTATAGCACCAGCGAGGCGAAAATGGTTTCGATTTCTCCTGGACAAACTTGAAAACTTGGATTCACAGCCACCCTAAGTTGCAGTACTGGAAAGGGGCAGTGTGATGGTGGTGAAGTCGAGGGCGAAGTCTGCTGTAAACTTTCTCTCGAATCATGGCGATGTCATGTACCAAGCTGATCGGTCCCAGGGCCAACGGAAGGACCTGATGGAGATGTTAGTGGCACTTATGCCGTCATTACCGAGTCCTAAAGCTATTTTGTTTCAGGCTCTAAACGTCGAAGTCGCATTCAGTGGCATACCTTGGTTTCCCGGTTTCCTATCTAAATAGCACACTCGTTGAAAATAAACCACAAGTCTCTTATTGGCACAATAAATATCCCCCAAGACCTTAGTAGAGGAAGTATATAAGGGAGCAATAAATCCATGATCGTTTCAGACTAGATGCCTGGCCTTTGGATAGAATAGACGAAAAAGCCGCAGGATTGTGGGTTATTTAGATTGTGACTCTAACACCTGTAGAAGGATCCTTTGCGCTTTCAAGCTATCTTCCTGAGCACGAATCGACGCCTTCAGCGCTTCTCGGAACACATCTCCTGTTTCTGAAGTCTCGGTGGAAGTGAAGGCTGCCACTGACCCAATCTCATGCTCACTGTTGCTCAATTCCCGGAGTTGGAAACTGGGCTCCTCCTCATTGCGCACCGGACCTGCGGTAGTCTGGTCTAGGAGCTTGCTGTTCAACGGTATGAATACCTCGGAAAGCGCCGCGATAGAGAACATAATAAAGAAGAGAAGAACAGCTAAGTTGGCGTTGCTACCCTTTAACGTGCCCAATTCCGCGGTGTAGACAGAGCCGAGGTATATTCCCAACGTGACGAACAGAGTCAAGATCGAAAGGCTGAGCAGTCTACTGGGCGCTGTCAGGATTGCTGCGGCTGTGAGCGAGGGAATTCTCTCGTCACTATGCAGCGCCTGCCCATCCGGTAATCTGTCCCGACGAGGGGCGGTGTCGAAGAAGCGAATGCTCCATTTGTTGCGTGGCGATGTGAGCCACTCGCGAACGTCTTCTGGATTATGTAGGTCGCTCAGAGTCCGCTGAACGTAGAATGAGAAGTATGTCGATAGTAGCCCACTAATTAGGCTTGTATATGCAAAGGCAGTAGCTGTCCAGTGAATATTGCCAAAGTCGGAGAGGCCGGGCATAGTTATGGCTATCTGGGCTATGATGGCGGCCTTCCAAGGGATTCATGGTTAGCACGTCTTTGTAATCTATGCTATCATTCAAAAGAAGTATTGATGCGAACTAAAGAACTTACCGAAACGGCTTCTAGAGCGAACGTGTCTTTGAAAGACTCTTTTAGTCTCCATGCTTCCCGTGCATCTCCATTTAACACATACGTTCGTATGCGGTGCGTTACTTGAGCCACATCAGTTTTGAGAAACAGACTCCATGATAATGGATTGGCGATATTCTCTCGTAAGAGCAAAACCGTTTCCTTAGGATCGAAACCAGAAAGTATCGTAAGCATCCATCGCGGGAATTGAACACTCTTCATTCCGAGAAAACTGTGAGAGAATTGCAAGGGGGAGGGCGTTGGGGATGAGCTGGAGTGTGAAAAGTGCGCGATAAAACGAACAGGAAGCTACAAAGGCACCCTGTGCAATGAGGGGCAGTAGAAAATGTCGTGCACAAGTAAGGATAAGCTGACCTTGCAGTGATGGAGGAAAGGCACAGGAGACAGCTTCAGGCAACGAGATACGCCGGCTCAGCTGCTAAAAATAGCACATGTGCAAGCTACAACCTATCCTAAGAGAACATATTCACGATGTCCTACACAAAGTCGTTGAGTCTTAGGCGAAATATTATTGTCCTCGGGGTTTCTGCAAGCCAACGCGCAAGAAAAGTCCAGTTGAGACAATACAGCGGCGCGTACACTGGGTGGTTCCTTGAAAGCCTGTCGCGCTAGCCGATCTTGGCTACCCCACTCATCCCAACCTCGCCCCGACGGATGACCTCATCTGTATCAGCATCGCGATTCCATTTGCGTCACCACTGCCAGAACCTACACATAACTTTCTGGCATCTGAATCTACTTAACAATAACGGTCTCATATAGAATGGCTTCCAGCTGCTCTGCGATAAGCCCTCCATCATCCACGGATCCACTCTTTAACGTTACGGAAATACTTCAGCAGCGATGGGAAGATAGCCCTAAAGACAACAGAGAGAGGCTGGAGCTTTGCTGGGGGTACAATGATTGCGGGGACTGTCATCGCAGCAAAGGACATTGCGGCTGGTGTGCAATTGTGAGTTCTCTTGTCCTCGAAACTTCCGTTATTTCATTCATTGCGCTGGGTTTTGTCGTGCTAAGCTTCAATATTATTGATTAAATGGGACCATGGCTTTTAGAGAGGATCCAGTATCATTATAAAATGACTAACACGCACCAGTCGAGTACATGCCTCCCTCTTCCATTAGATCCCTGGTCCCGAGCTTTCCCTCTTCTCTCTCCTATGCGCCACAAGTTTATCTGCGCGACCGGCCCTGAACGCTTTGAACTGCGTACTAGTGGCCTAGGATGCCAAGTCTCAACCATCACGTTCCTAACCTCAATCGTCACCATCTTCTGCACACTATTTGGTGTCCTGGTGCTCTACTTCCTATTTTACGCCGGAGACAGGATTGGCTTCGCGCTAAAAACTCGGAAAGGCGGATGGGTCGTTTACGGAGATGGAAGGGAGGGTGTATGGGTCAGAAAGAGCGCAAGCTGGGGACGATGGTGGCGGATGCTCACTGGAAGGCTCAGGGAGAATGAGATTTTAGAAGTCGATGGAGGAACGCAGGAGAGAAGTTGGTGGGCTTGGATGAGGGCTTTCAGGAAGGATGAAGGAAGGATCACGATTTGACGAGAGCCGGCCGTTGCTCGGTTGACCAATTCTGCTATTGGTGGCTCCTCTTACATCTCCATCAGCAGTATTCTACCGCCCGATGCTCTCTGAACTTCGCAGAGTAGTTGGCCTAGAGCAATTCAAGATTTACCCACAATATCACTGCAGTAATCAGCCATCGTTGTCCTCTGGTGTCGATCGCTGTATCGTTTATCTCGGTTGAACTCAAGACCGACCCGCAGGCGAGGTGTGAGGAGAGACAGGCGCAGCGTTGATTGTGACAAGTACATGCGTATATAAAATGAGCGTCTCAGTGCTAGCTTGTCGGTGTCGAGGCCTGAGGCCAAGCGGATTGGAGTGCTCCTGCCACATCATGGGGCAAGGTTGAAGTTATGGACTAAATGAAACGGATTATCATAAGCTAGTGCCATTCTTTTGCGTGTATTTAGCTAAGACTGAAATCTAACTTTATCGCTTGTTAGGTTAAAGATACGTTAGTTAGTCCACGATAATACTTAAACCCCGCCCTTCTTATTAGTGTGAAAGTAGATCTAGTAACAAGATAAGAGGTGAAAGTCCCTTGTACGAAGGGTCAAAAGCGAGATAGGTAAGCACCTGATGAAAATGAGATAGTATGATGGATTGAAATATGGGGCATCAGGTCTACAAAAACGCCCTACTGCTCTGAATGCGGCCGAGAGTGTACCTGCACCCTCACGCCTTCCTCGGCATAAATATGAATAATCTTCTCCTGAGAATCGTAATCGAACGCGCCAAGGTTTCTGTTTTGCCGCGCGTCCTGAAGTGGGGTCCGAGGCTTTCTTCGTTTGCTTGATGGAGGGCTCACGATATCGTCTGCGAAGCTGCGCTTCGAGCCAGCGGAGACGGCATATGATGTAGGCGGCGTAGGATGAGCGATGGCTTGAATCTGAACCGGTAATCGCTCGGATGTGTCTTCGCGGATAAGGAAGCTGCGGAGCTCTGGAGATGCGCGAGTTCCGTTGCCTTGGGTGCTCCCCGAGCATTGAGACGATGTGATCGTAGTGCAAGTCTGATATGTGGTTTGCTGCGTCTCTTGAACGACGGCACTCTTAGAAGCCGCATTTGCAGATTTGGCCGTGGAAGCCTCGCTGCGTTGGGTCGTTTCCTGCGTGGTCTCGTACTCTGATGCACTGCGTTGGGAGCAGCTGTTAACCGTACGGTACATTTTTACAAGCAGAGCGACGTCTCTTGCGTGGCCATCTATCTTGTTCGCGTCTGGGATCTCCCATTTTTCTTCCGCCATGCGCTTCAAATCGTCCATTGACACCGCATCTTCCCACGTTCGATCGTGGTGGATCTTCTTCACTCGTGGATGACGGAGCAACTCGAACGTCTCGTTCTGCGTCTTTTCGTAACCACCTCCGAGGATCTCGACCACGAAAGGGACCTTGAAAGCTACTGTCATGCGACGGTCATAGCCCTTGCTGTGTTCGATGTCAAAGCTAACCATTGTTAGCATATCTTCTTATCAAAATCAATTGTGGGTAGACTTACGCGTCAATTGATCGCCTGGATCCCAGATCAACCTCCTGGAGTCGACCGAACTCATTGAGATGCTTCAGGTCGGTTATGGATACCTGCTTGTCGAGACTGAGACATCTTACTACTTTGAACCTCGGCTTTTGGCATAACCTTTGTATTTCCAGTTTGTTCATTACACGGCCGATGTAGAAATGAGTCCAATGAAGAGGCTTTACGTCCGTCTTTGGTGCCAACTGCGGGTCGAAGGACGCGCCAATGACGGCAAAGTCGCCGAGGTCACGCTGCCCGCCCATGTGGCCCAAATAATCTCTTTTCAGTTTGATGAAATATCCAGGCTGGTAGCCGCCGATTTCAGTATGTAGCGGAAAATAGGGCGTCCCTAAGGGCTTCAAGATGAGGCTCTCTTGCCGATCAGCAAGCGATCGAGCGAACGCTTGCTTGAGATCTGTTACACCGTGTTCATTCTTGAAGTCCAAAATCCAAGAGGGTCCACTGCGAGCGTTGAGAACGACCAGGGATAGTATGAACGAGGTCGCGTAGTACTGCTCGCCGCTTTTGAAGACATAGTCGCATGATTGGATCATCATCCAAGACCAATACGTCAAAGAAGACCAACATCAAGTGTTCCCATTCGTGAGGAAGCGAGTCTTGTAGGGTGCCGAGGAATGATCCTGAGCGTTTGATATGCTTTCGAATTTTGGAGAAAGACAGAATCTCCTGTTCTTTGTCGCTGTATAGAACCATTTCGGCCAACACGATGCAGTTTCGTTTGAAAATGCAGTCAGGCTGACCTATGCGCAGTGCATTTCTGATCGTGATGTGTAGGGCCTCCCGATCCATCGTTGCGTCTTTGCCGTTCTTCGAAAAGATCTTGATTTCGCTGGGCGCATCCTCTACGTTGCTGTGGATCTCTCCTTTATACCAATTAGCTTGCATGATTGAATTGATAATAGTAGAACATACAGTATTCTCCATCATATTTGACCTCCGCAGCCCACGCTCGTTTGCCGACCAGCTGGAAACAATGATTGAGTGACCAAGCCTTATGAAATGCTGGACGAGCGACCTTGATACCAACAGCTGCTTTCAGAAGCTGAGCAGCCTCCACTCGCATAGGTTTCTCAAAAGACGGAGAAGGATTAGGTGGGAAACAGCTCAGCTCTCCCTGCAGCATTCGCAATGCGGCGTCGAAGTCGTTCTGGAACTTCAGGATGTCGGGAAGCAGGAAGTGATATTGCCGAAAGACGTACGCCTCGTCCAAAGTGATAGTAGAGTATTCTTGTAGGAGTAATCTGACGAACCATTTTGCCTCTTATGACTCTAGTCGCCTAAGGATGTACCTTAGTTCAGTGTCCGTGCTGGTATGCCAATCCCGTTGCTTCTGAATGCCCGGGTCAGAGAATCGATATCTTGCAGCCAACTGTTTGAGAAGATTATCGACTTTCTCCATGGGTATCGCACGTTTAGTCTGTTTTTTGAAGGTGCCTGCCACATCATGATTGTTAGCGTGTGAAATGCTCAATCGAATGGCACGGGTAACCGACTATCCCAGGGCTTATATGCTAACTCGGTGTACCGTCCAAGATCACCATGTGTACCTGTTTTCCAGCCACGAAATAGTGTTGCTTGCCCATGGTTAAAATTTATCAACTTGACAATCTTCTTGGATAGTAATGGTAGTTGTAAGCCGTAGACTCTGTCCTGCCTTCTTTGAGGGGAGATAGCTGAGAGTATGGCGGCCGCTGGAGTCTCGGGTTTACCTGGGTGAAGGTCAGCATATGTTGTCTCATCAAGTGTATTTCGGGCGCCTTTACCAAGCTCTTCCCTAAATTTACTGAACCATTGCGAAACATGTCTGCGAATGCATTCTTGCTCCTTGTCCTGAGCATATCGTGGTCTTCGTGTGGAAATTCTCTCTATTCCTTCCAAGAAGGCGCACAAGTCGCCGAAAGCAAGGACCATTGAAGCCGGTATATTGACATGAGAGCGAATTAATAATTATGTGACTAGAAATATTCCGAGTTCTGGGTTGCAGCTGGCCAGATGATGGGGCTGCTGTGACCTCGAGGACAAACCGGGTGCGAATGGGGAATGCTAGAATAGTTTTACACGGTCCGTATGCCAAAGGAAAAGCAGTACCCGTTATGCAGAAAGGGTCTAGTTGAGTGAAAAGACGCGCTCCGAGCTGGTGCCAATCGCGTATTATAGCCGCATCTCGCCACGCTCTCAACTCAATACGCGCTGCTAACACTAAGAGTAACAAAGATGGTTTGGAATGATGCTTCTGCAATAAAGGATGCGATTGAAAATAGCAACGGGTAAGGCGGAAAGGTGCGCGAGGAGGTACGCGCTTTGTGCCTGACAAAGGAATTCGCGTCGGGCGCTACAGTGACCGTGCACGCCGTGCACACCTTCAGGCCGTGCACGCCTTAGCGACCTGCTGCACATCTCAAAAATGAGGCTATAGAGCCACGTATAATAGCTATTATCGCGAGAATTTTTATTATAATAGTCTACTAAGTTCTATAGTGCTTGCCCTACTCTTATTTCTTATTTAGCTTTATTTTACGGCCACTGCGCGTGGTAACTAGTAGAGGTGCTAGTAACGGCAACGCCTTAATAATAACGCAAGTAACACTACGCGTATGCTATTTTTTAGCTATAGACTTTATAAAAAGCTTACTTAAGGCCTTGCGCTTGCCTATTTTAGGTATTTATATAGATTTAGTAGTATTGCGCTCTTATTTCTTTTATTACTTCTTAGCGTTATTAGCAGCCTTTTTCCTTGCTTTCTTTTCCTTTACCCTCTCTTATTCTACACGCTTCTACTACTTATCCCGCTTATCTTAAAGCTTCTTCTAGGCTTTTAGCTTCTTTTAATAAGCTTTATCTATTTTCTCTTATAGATTTTGCTCCTTATTAGCCTTGTAGCGCTCTTTAGCTTGGCGGATCTTACGAGGGGACTAAAGAATAGCTATACTATAAAACTCCTTATAATACTATAGGTTAAGCCTCCTTTGCTTATTTTTAGAGAGCTTAAGCTTTCTAATTACGTTACGTAGGCCTTCGTTTTCAAGCTATACAAGCTATGTATGGGCAGAGAGATAGGAGATAGTACGCCTTAACTACTACACCTCCTCTGCGTCCTGATTCTCCACTACCTGGGCCAGTATTTGGATAGCTTGCTTCCAGTTATCTGCTATAATTAGTAAAGGTGTACGAGGCAGCCGCCTGCGCTTATTCTAGAATCTATTAATAATTATAGCTACGTTTAGTGGCGATAGGCCCGTAACTTTAAAGGCCTTAAGGATAAGGCTTGGGGTGAAGGTTCTTGTCTAGGACTTATAGAATAGGCAGAAGAAGTCGCGCTTCTTCACACCTACTAGGCCTTAAGTACTGTGAAGGTGTTTAGTGAGCTGGTTTGTGTAGCTTGTACTCAGAGGTGAGAAGAGTACTACATCGAGCGGCTGCAGCGTGTGGGTACTGTGAGAAGGGAACACTAGTAGTAGTATCCTATTCCTATCGTAGTACTTGATGAAGGACCAGGTTATATGCGAGCCGTGGCTGTCTACTATAAGTAGTCGCCAACTTCTGCGTGCCTTCTCTCGAGTGTAGCGATTAAAGACCTGTTCTAGCCACGCAAGGCTAACTTTGTCGTTTATCTAGCCTAAAGGCGTTATAGTAATAAACACTAAGTGCTTTTCTGCGTCTATATCCTCCACCCAGGATAATTGTATCTCGTTGGGAGCGCCTAGATAGATGACGCCTGGAGGCAGTGCCGAACCATTAGCGCAGACGCTTGCGAGTATTGACACCTACTGCCTATTGCCGTCTTGCATAGGCTGGCGCCTTATTTTTAACTCTATAAAAGCCCTACTAAACACTCGTTTAGTGCGCCTATTAAGTACTCCAATCGCGAAGCTCTTCTTATCCATATTATATATGTGCCGTGGCTTAATTAAGTATTCAGTGATCTTGGAGTGCACAAGCTTAAAGTATTATATGTACTTCTCGCTGCTATCGGCGTGGAGGCGCTGCGCATTAATAGCGTTGGCCTATTTATATAGGAGCTAGTCGCGGTGACGGTTAAGGAAGCGAGTAACCCACGAGTTGGAGACCCTCTCTGCAGCCAATTCAGAAGCCATATTTTATACTATCTACCTTGTAGGAGGTAGGCCTCGCTTAGTAAGCTTAACTATAAACTTACAAAGCTCTCGCTCTTATATAGGGTAGAGTTTAAGTAGTTATTAATTAGCGTTAGCACGCGACGCGATAACGCGTTAGTAATATTATAATAAAGTTATACGGCATATATTATATTTTTTTATAATTACCTAGTATAAAAGTTTACCTTCTATATTTACTATATCTGCCTCTTTAAGCGCTTCTTCTAACGGCATTATGGTGTTAAGTTATGTGGTTGAGGAGTATAGTAGATTTTTGGTGAGGGTGTGCACGGCCCGAAGGTGTGCACGGCGTGCACGGTTACTGTACTGCACGACATCGACATCAGCTGAGCACGCGCATAAACTAACCCCTATAACGTGTCCGTGCACCCAATGCACGGATTCAGCCAATGCACGCCGAACACCATAAACGCTCTATTAGAAATAAGGCTACAGAACCACCCACAAACAATATTATTATAAGATTTTCTACTAGGATAGTAAATCGATAGCTGCGATTCATTTGCACTATTTAAATCTATCTAGAAGCTTGACGTCGCGGCCGCTTCGTGTGGATTTGGTT